>JAVKLA010000040.1:21594121-21638592 GCA_034782735.1 Sagittarius serpentarius
GCCCCTCCAGCCTTCTTGCTGGCTGGGCAGGAGAAGCTGAAAAGTCCTTGACTGAGTCTGAACACGACTGAGCAACAGCCGAAACCATCCGGGTGTTACCGACATTCTTCTCCTACTCAACCCAAAACCCAGCGCTGTGCCAGCTACTGGGAAGACAATTAACTCTATCCCAGCCGAAACCAGGACACCAGGGTGCTGGGCAAGGTGGTGATGGCTGCACACCATTAAGAAACTGGTCCTGGTCTCTAAATGACCAGCCAGGGACGTGGGAGAGTGGCAAACCCAGTTTTAGGGTGACTTTCTGGTTGCTTTGTTGTAGCAATGTCAGCAGAGATTGCCAAAGCAATTGCAGGCAAAGCAGAAATGTCAGGGGCAGTGGTTCTCCCCAGACTACAAGGTCTGAAGGGTCAGTGGTGCTTGGCCTCCAAAGAAGGGCTGTTTTTTCTCTAAGAGATCGCCAAATAAGCGGTGTGCTGTCTGTCTGTGCTGGGAAGCCCGTCCGACCACCTGGCACAGAGCGCAGGGGGCAGCTTTGGGGCACGTGGTCCCGAGGCTCACTTCCCACAGAAGGGCAGACGTCCCTGGTCTGTAAGATGCGGTTTATTTCAATGGGAGCCAAAAATGTGCTTCAGTTTCATATAAACATGTGCGTGCACATATGCACCTATGCCCCAAGCAAAGCCCATCTTGTGCTCACTCCACAAACACCGGTGGGCGCTGCCTGGAAGGAGACCAGGCTGGAGATGGTTCTTCCCAGTCTAGAGGTGAGATGTGTGTGAATCCGTATTTTATTTTCTTGGTGAGGATGTTAGTATCCGGGTTTCCAGCAGCAGCGAAGAAGTGCTGTCCATCCTCTGGAGCGTTTCAGGTGGTGAAAGGCCACCGGAGACCTCGTGGCCACGAGCCCATGTGAGCAGTGGTGCAGAGGTCCTCAGCAGATGCAGCTGGGCCACATCCAAGGGCCTCCCTGCCCTTCTGCTGGGGGGACGACGGAGGTTGGGGGCTGCAGGCACACTAGGGATGGGTCAGACAAGCTCCAGGGGCAGAGACCGGAGAAAAATTAATTTGCTGGGCAAGAAAACAGGTGAGTGCTGGGCAAGGTTATGGCGTGAAGGAGTCTTATCAACGTAGGGGATGCAGCGGCTCCTGTGTTTGGTGGCACTTAGACCATGCAGGTGTTGATGAAAAAGATTTTTTTCCTGTTACTTCACGTTGCTCCATTTTAAAGTGCACATTGCTTTAAACTAGCACACTGCATTATAAGGTGTGGCAGGTACTGCAAGTTGTGTCACAGATGCATTTTGCGATAGAGTTGGCTCCTACAAGCTAAAAAACCCATTAACCCGTCATCACTACAAGGGGGCTGAGATATGCCCTCCTTTCTCTGTACAGAGGATATGGATTTTCTTTTTCTTTGGACTTGTTCCAACTGCTTTGAGTCCCTGTGGTATAAAAAGACTACTTTATTCTTTTCCTACTTGTGCAACATACCCTGAAGGAAGTGGCATACCAGGGTGTGGTGGTAAGAGACCATCTTATATGTAACTGACCATGCCTTGCTGTTGTAGTTTGGGCAGTTTTCTGCTGCTCTAAGTGCCCCAAGGGCCAGCGAAGCCCTGGGGTCAGAAACCCATGAAGACGCGTTGGTGTCTGAGGACAGGTTATCCAGATTGTCACACCCGGGGTAGTCATCGCACAAACCAAGAGCTGGTGCACCAGTCTTAGGCTGTATTTTTATTCATTCTATAGAAGTAATTGAATGGTCTAATGAGTTGTCTGATGATTAGAGGATGAACTCGGCACCGGGGCTCCTGCCTTGACTCCTGGCCGTCACGCGGGGCTCGGACGTCTGGTGCACGTGGACTGAAGACCTGATCCCTATCAGCCTCCCAGGGTTGGGGAGGATAATTAACATCTCCAAGCTTTTTTTAAGCTCTTCAGATGAAAGACGGTGGAAGAAAGGAGTCAGCCACTTACTCCACCGCTTTTTTCCTTGAGCACCCCTGAATGTTCTTGCCATGACAGTAACACTGATCAGAGACGTTGTGTACTTAGGAGAAATCTCCTTGTCTGTCCGCGTCGCTCCTCCGCAGCCACGTCCCGTGGGCAGGACCGGGGATGCCGCGTCCTGCCGATGGCTGCCGGAGCTGCCAGCCTGCATCCTCAGGAGACACCCGCCTGTCTGGCGGTGCGGGAGAGCGGGTGACACACATCACATTGTCAGTGTGCTCACTGATGACGCACTGTAGGGTAACTGGTGCACATGACAGACAAATAAACGGCTTGAAGCCTTTTTCAACAGCAAAGGGTATCGGAGCAAACTTGAAACTCAAGCTTGGATTACTTCACTGTTCTGCACTCCCTTGTGAAAGCTGACAGGTGAAACAACCGCCCTGATTCCAAGTGCATCCTTTTCTGGGGTCTCCATGTCTGCGTTAACGCTTAGTGCTGAGGCTGGTTTTCTCAGGAGCTTGTCAGCTGGTGAAGCTTATTTTTGATGATAATATTTTTTTCCTGTGAGATGGTATGGGTTTTATTCACAGGCTTGCTTCAGTAAAATGCTTACAGATTGCTATTTTAAATACTCTCAGCCTGGCTCCTTACACTTATTTTGTTTTCTATACACATGTATTCCGCAGTTAAGACGGAGGAATCCAGCTTGTTTCATTAGGAGTGAAAAGAAGGAGCCTCGGAGAGGCACAATCTGCACTGGGAAGTAATGACCTCGGTGTGAGCGAGGACAGCTTGTTCCCTCCTCATTTATTTATTTATTTGCTTGTTTGCACGACGGCAGGTGGATATCGGAGCGTGCTGGGCTCTGTTCGGGGGGGTAGGTGCAGAAGCCATCACACAGTGCTCAACCAGAGCTGGCGAGTCGTGGAGTCATGTGGGAATGGAAGAAAACACGGTCCCAGGTCTTGAGCTGGGAGGAGGTCGGGATCTGAGCTGGACCAGCAGCCTCAGTGTCCTCCTCATGTCCCCTAAAAATTAATTCTGTCTAAAACAAGGTCAAATAGAGAGCTTCTCCTCTGCTACGAGGCCAAAAGGATAGCTTAATTAGATGAGCAAAGCAAGAACTGAAAGGGGTATGATTGCCTTGGAGAAATACACGGAAGGCTAGACACCAGGGAGGGAAGGGAAATATTTATCCTGAAGGAGAGTGCTGCCACAAGGACAAGTGGATTTAAAATTTCCATGGATAAGTTTAGGCTGGAAAGTAGAAGAAAGTTTCTGACATTCAGAAAAATAAATTATAGAATACTTCCCAACAGGAAAAGAGGCAAAAAAGGATGTATTTTATTTTAAGATGAAGTTTAACACTTTATGAAAACTGTAACGTGATGTGATCCCACGGGAAGATATTTAATGTTCTAGATGGGTCCTACGTCTTTCCCCAGGAGATTGACTGGGCATTTACCATGAATGGTCATGGGGGCCTAGGGAAATTATAATACATCATAATTACCCTATATGCTCCAACTTAACAACATTTTCCTAAAGACAATATTTTTGTGAGTAATTATTCTCAAAAGTAGCTTGCAGTACAGCTAAAATATACTCAGTGCTCTTCAATATTACACTTTCTTCTTCCTGTGCTTATTTTCCCATGCATGAACTTTATTCTTGGTATAATATATATTCTTTGCTATACACAAACAGTGAAAGTGCCATATTAAAAGAAGACTGAATATTTAACTGAAGATTAAACTTGTCATTCAATGATGTGATAATAAATGTCATAAGTTATTCAACTTTCAAATTAAATCCCTGAGCAAATGTTTTGAAAGAAGGTGCTGATTTGTCCATGTATACTATTCTGTTTGCTGGGAAATGTCAATAACTAAGTGATAGCACTTCTGCAAAAAACACTAAATCAAGATTTTCCATTGACAAGTTGATCTACTAATACAGGTTGATGAAGATGGTCTGATATCTTGAATATTAAGTTATTTCCCAGTGTTCTATTTTTCTTGCTTTGAAATTGTCTCTAGCAACTCTCTAGAAAGCCATTTTTATCGTGATGGGATTTTATTTTTACATAATTTGGTAGGTTATTTACTGTGAATGAGAAAAGAATGAGTTTTAAAGAGATGTGATGGACAAATGATGGATACCTCTCCTGCTTGCTATTTTTCTTTTAGTTATAGGCAATAAATTCCTTCTAAGGCAAAGAAAATTATACAGTAAGGAACAAACCCCAGGAACCCCTCTCTGAGAAGCCCTCAGTGCAGCAGCACCTACAGGCAAGAGGAACATCTGGGCTGTAGAAATCAGGCCAGTTCTGTATTCACATTTTCTGCACGCAAGTGTTCTGGTGGTAAAATACTTGCGACTCTTTCTCCAGCTTAGAGGAAGGGAAGAGAGATCCATTGCAGTTAAGTGCAAACATTAAATAAGGATCTCTTTTTAAATGGGAGCCAAGTTTTAGAAGGCTGCAGAAGCCCAGTAAACAGCAGTGGATTGCCTTTTCTGACCCACCGCTCACCAACTCCTTTTATCTGCTCAGGATCACACGTCCTGGATCAAGAAGGCAATTTGCTTTACAACAGCCCGGGATGTACAAGGCTCAGTAAGCCAGCAGTCATCTTCGCTTTCAGGATCAGTGGACTACAAAGGGAGAAGAAAGAGAACACTTTAATAACGTTTCTTTTCCATAGGCAGCAAAGCCTGGGCACGCTTTCTGTTCCTCAGCACGAGTGGCTTATCCCATCAGATGTGGGGAAGCTTCTGTGCGAAAAGGTGAGTGCAAATATGAAAGAACTGAAAGGAAACCTAAAAAGAGACGTGTTCTTCCTTTTACCCCTTCTAAAATTCGTAAGAAATGTGCTCAAAGCCATTCATTGTTGTCTAGCTGGCTGTGTTGTTAGGAGGCTGTGTACCACCCCGGGGTCCCTCTTATTTCTAGTCTGTATGTCGCAGAATTAAAAAGACTCTCTATGGGGAAAAAAAAAAAGTGTAGAAAAGACCTCTTTCAGGCTTTAAAACTTGTTTTCTATTCAGCATGCTATAGCACTGAACACTTCTTATTTCTTTTTTGCTGTGACAGCAAAAAATACCTCGGCGATACTTTTTCTCCCCTGGAGTTAATATTCCAGCCCTGGAGCTGCTCTGCAGCCGGCGAACTGTCACGCGTTTCCCACACCCCGTGGAAAGACCCATCCCAACTGCGAAAGGCTTGCAGCAGTCGTCAGCTCTCTCTCTGAGCCCAGGACTATGACCGCTTACTACTCACGCTGCATTTTGGTGGGACAGCGTCTGCAGCGTCTGCTGCAGCTGCAGGTGGACCCTGTGCCTCACTGCTCCAGGGCAAGGGCAGCCCCGTCTCAGGTGTCACCTTAAGCAAAGCTCTGGTGACATCCCATGGCCATCATTCTTACGGTACTTGAGATTTCTGTGTTTTTCCTCTTCTGATGTTGCTTCCGTGCATGAAGCACCAGGTTGGCCAGTGTGAGAGCTTAAGACAAGCCTCGCCCTCCTTCCACAGCAGTGAATTCGGAGCATTAGTTTGTGGCCCTTCCCAAAACTGCAGGCTTTTAACAGGTATTTAATTGCTTCTGTCTTCAAATAACTGGTGGATTTTTGGAGTCTGCAGAGTGTTGATTTGGAAGATGCCCATGTAGCCACCTCGCTGGCTGCAGGCACCCTTCTCCACAGCTGTGGCACCGGCACCGGCGTGGGCTGCCCGCTCCTGTCCTGCACCGTCGCTTCCCACTAACTTTTCCAAAGGTGGAGAAAATTGCTGATTCTCAGTTGCCGCAGCAAAGTACAACTCAAACTAAGCAAGGCAGGAGTAAATAGAAAACAGATTTCGGGTTTATCTGCTTTGGGGTTGCTGAGTTTCACTTCACACAGGTAAGAGAAAGAGCCTTAGACGGACTGATGGCACAGGACACCTATGCAAGGCATGATCTCATCTGCTTCCAGGGAAGGTCACCAGCCCTTGGGAGGGTGTAATCACCCAGCAGGCGAAGGAGATAGGAAGGAAAATTCTGTGGCTTGGATGCTTCAAGTAGCTATATTCCTCATGGAAAATAGCACCAGAACGGTTCCAACAGCTTTGTCCGTGCAGACTGATGTGGCAAAGCACAGGCCCGCTGATCCCGGTGGCCAGGAGTCTGCCCAGCAAGGAGATGGATGCAGGGTCAAGAGTTAAGCATCTCCCAGCAAGCAGGAGCCTCTGCCTCCAGGCAGGCTGCAAGCCCAACAGCCACACTGCATGTTGTGACGCATGCTGGAGTCTGCTTTTCTAAGAACTACAGGACAAGCAATAAACAATAAGAAACATTTTAAACAGCTTATTGCACTTACAATAGTATGTGGCATGAAAAATAGCCTGTTTAGTGAGTAGATACAGGCAGTTAAGGAAGAGACATATTTTCATTTTAATATGCGCTCTTCTCAAGGTGAGTTAATGGGGGCTTTTTGTAATGACCTAAATAAAACTTCAATTTCTCATGCCTGTAAGCACTCTGTATTTTTTATAATTCATTCAGGTTCGTTACGGGGAAATCAGCCAAGCCACAAACCAAACACTTTGCCATGCCTTCTCTTGTAATTTCTGCACAAGCAGGAAGATATTTGTACACTGTGGAATGAAGCAATCTGGAATAGCAGTAATGATTTGATAAGGATTTCCTAAGTATTCTCCGGCTTATCCCTGCCATTAGCTAATTTGAGCCTGGACAGTTGCCATGGAGATCTGGCTGAGCCGGCATCAGCGGTGATGCTCGCTGAGGCACCGACGGAGAGAAGAGAGAGCATGCGGGGGTGCAGGATTTTTTCCTGCCTTCTGCTGTCACCCCATGCCTACACCCGCACTGTGGGTGTACGTGTGCCCTGCTGATAGAGGCTGGGTCATTCTTACCCTCTGATATCCCAGAGGGCTCATCACGAGTGTCCTGCCTGGTGTGAATCTGTGAGACAGAGCATCCTCAGCGTTCTCCCGGCTCCTTCACGCTGCCTGGCGGAGGCAGAGCGCGCCATGGCAGAAATCCGACAGCAACACAGCTGCCTTGCTTTGAAGGGCTAGTCCTCCAGTAAATCATGTCTTCTGGGGTTTTCGCTCCTGATCAGCCCGGGTTTTCTCCACTTAGTGAATCTCATCCCATTGGTCTCTTCCAAAGCTATGTTTTGCACGCTTTCCGTCCATGGAGCCGCAGGTAAATGCATCTGTTGTCTTAATGGAAGTCAAGTCACGCCGCAGAAATGATACTTCTGCATGAGGGCGGGCCTCTGAGCAGCAGAGCATGCTCAGCTGGCAGAAACATCTAGAATATTGTTTGCAACAAAGGGAAGGGAAAAAAGTGGGGAAGAGTAAAACAGTAGATCTGCAGCATGGAGGGCGAGCTAGTGGAGCCCTGGCAGAACTTCAGAGGAATCTCTCACCGGGGGGTGCCGTCCAAAAGCTTCTCCTAAAGCTCATGGAAAGAAGATAAATTTATTTTGCATGTGAAAGAGACTGCGTGGTCTGAAGTAGGTGGAACTGGTGCAGGTACACTTGTGTTTATCTGTCAGTGATTTGGTAACACTGACTGAATTTTCGTCGAGTGCTAGACGACAGTAGAAAATTTCATCTAGCACCCCCATAGAAATTTTTCTAAGTATGGAAGATGAGCTAAGCTGCGTGCTTTGAAAACCAACAAGAAACACTGGATTTTGAACCAGGAAATACCCCACGAGCCTCTGTTGACAATTTTCCTAGTTTTAATGGGTAGGAAGACTGCTATACATCTGTCCCTCTATTCCTCTGGCTCTGCATGTCTTGGTCAAGATACAGCAAGGACTGCTGACAGCTGTGATTATGTTGCCCATCTTGAGGCGGTTCTGGTATCAAGACCTTCTCCACCGACTGCAAAATGTGCTTCCCTGGGAAAAGCGATGTGACCCAGACCCCAGGTGTGGTTGAGGGCCAGTAACAGGAGTCTCAGTCTGTGGTGGTTCAGTGGATGGGAAAGCGTCTTGTCCTTACATTCCTTAACGGACTGGATGCATCGTTTTCTGCTGGGAAGGACTCCTTCCCATGGTGGGGCTGGAACGTGGGAGCTGGTTCTCTTTAAGCTTCCTGCTCTTGTGCATTTATGAAAGTGTCCCATGACAAATACTTCAGCCAGGAGAGACAGGTAAGGCCTTATAATGTTTTTTAAAGCACCTTTTTTACCATTGTTTTCAGGACCTATCCTAAATACCTTTTCAGATTTTTTTTTTGAGTTCCACCTAGCTTATCCAACTTTTTTCCCCTAAGACCTTCTGACTCTAGGGCTGGCTGCCATACACACAATCTCACTTTTTGTATTAATATCACCAGCCAGAGCCTTAAGGCGATCCTGAAGGCCACTGCTTTAAATGAAACAATACGGTTTTTGACGGACAGCTGGTGTCCATGTGGACATGGTGACAGCCACCATGGCTAGCGGCCTGTACGAGCTGCTGTGAGACAGCATAGGTGGGATTCACTAGCAACAAGGATGTACTCGAGCTACGTGAACAGCTTTTCTGGGGACGACTTTCCTCCATGACCTCTGCTCAACCTCCATCTCTCTTTGTGGTGCTTGGAAGAGCTCTTCTGTGGTCACTGCACAGACAAGAGCAAGTGATGGTGAATACTTACTGCTGGGTCCCCCTCACTGAACACATGCATGGAATAGCGCTGGAGGATGGAAAGTTTCCAGTAAGTTCAACGCTGAGCTGGTCTAAAAGACTGTCTGGCCCATTGGCTTTGCACTGCCCGTTTGTGCCGAGCTGGAGGGAGGGTGGCAGTTCTGTGGGCTTGCTGAAGAGTTTCAAAGGAGAAAAAGAGGAAACTGGAGCATTCGTGTCAACACGACGTGTCAGACTAGTAGTGCAAAGGCTCGTAGGTGAAATGGCTATACCTGCTCACGGTGACTGACAAATGCTATGATGACAATAAAGGAGAAAGAAACATTAAATAGTTCCTAAATATCATTTAAAGCCATATCAGCGAATCACATCTCACTACGGGGAAGACTAGAACCAGAAAATAATGATTATATTCTTCTACAAAATAATGAAGCACCTGAGAAGGAAGTGGCTGGAGATCATATTACCTTGTGCTAAGCAGTGATGTTATTGGCATGTGATGTCATTGGCATGTGATGTCCAGCTTTGATATCAGGAAAGTCAGGAAAGATGCTGGCTCAGAGGAGAGCCAGCAGAAGGAAAAGAGGGTGTGAGTATGCCTCTTAGGAAAGGATGCTTAGTTCAAGAGAGAGTTAAGAAATAACCTGATCCTTGCCAGAAGTACCTACGTAAGTGTAGGACTGCTAACGATGCACAGCATTTCCACCTAGGAGATAAACGCCTAATGAGACCAAGTGACTGAAGCTGAAACAAGACAAGTTCAGATCAGAAGCAAGAAATCACTGCTGGTAATGAAGTAGTGCAACATCATAACAAGAGTTGTAATGGATTGTCCATCACTGGAAATTGATAAAATCAAGATTGGATGTTTTCTTAAAAGCTAGGTGAGAATTAACTGAAGGAAGTTGTATGGTTTGTGTTACCCATGTTCCTTCGGGCACTGTAATTTAAGTGTTTTTCCAACACTACGTGACACATTGCATGTTCTTGAGAGACTCATGAAGCACCTCCGACGCCAAGTCAGGGTGAGAGAGGGCTATAGGCAGAGGGGTGAGGAGGGGAGGGCTGGACGTGGTCTTCTGAACACGTCAGCGACTCCTCATTCTCTGACTTGCACGAGCAAAATGGGATGGGAGATGGAGGGTGACCAGGACAGTGATGCTGAGCAGGCAGAGGAGCGGCAGTGCGCTGAGCAGCAGCAGCAGGAGCAGAGGTGAGGCAGAGGATGGGCAGCGAGGAAAGGTGAACGCGGCCTCTGTCTTTGCTGCTGTGTCCTCGGTCAAGCAAGGGAGCTTCTTGTGCACTGATGCGGCTCGAAGAAAGACGCAGCAGAAAGGAAAGAGAAACACGGAAAAGGCAGGCTATAAAGCTTGAAATCCCACCGCACCTGGGCATGTAGCTGGAGCTGTGGCCTCTGCAGGACCTACCCCATCACTTTCCTTCTGAGAAAGTTACGTTTTTTTTCATTGTCAATGCAGCATTAAATCATGAAATGAGGCAGGGCTGGACGTTCAGGTGGAAGGAGTCCACCTCGCTCCTGCAGCGACTGCCGGGGTGGAGGCAGAGCTCAGAGGCCGACCGCTCCACACCCAGAGGAACCCACGTCTGAGCAGCGTGACCAGAACATCCCCTTCCCAGCTGTGCAAGTGGGACCTCTCTGCCGGCCGAGGCACTGTGCTTTAATTACCTGCAATTTCACAGAAGCTTTTTACAGAATCAAAGGGTTATCCTGATAAGTACGTTCCTGTTGACAATTTGGTTTCATTAAGTTGTGTTTCTGCTGAACTCCTTTTGAAGCAGCCCAGGAAAGGTTTCGATATTCATCTTGGAGAGGCACTGAGATAATACAGGGACTTGCTGACTCAGCTAATCTTTGCTCCCTGGTTTAGTCCAGCTCACAGATAAATTATAGAGGATCTTTGAAATATCTCTCATCCCTGCTGATTGATATGCCTTTCAGACAGCTCTGTGTTCAACTTTAGCTAATAAGCACGATAACAAAGTTGCCTTGCACAGAGCTAATTTGTCCAGCGAATGCCGTCAATCTTCTCCGGCCTCCGAAAATGCCGGGGGGTGCCCGGCTGCAGCTGTGGTCTCGGTGGATTTAGGCCAGAACAAATATTGCCTCCTCTGTGGGCTTTTCGGTGCGCTCAGACAGGTCCCGTAACGATCCCAACCTTTGTGGGGCCTATTGCAATATTGCACACTGTCGTCACCCCGGCACGGCCGTGTCTCCCAGTTGCGCTCACTGGTTTGTATCTGACTGAAGTCTCCTCCTGAAAGGTACCTTGCCTGGGTTCAGAGAGAGGAACGTGGCTGACGGCTGCGCAGGGTGGTTTTGCAGCTGAGGGTTCCTCCTGGCTGGGGACTGCTGCGTGCCGGGGCAGCACCAGGCAGGCTGCACCCAGAGACCAAAGTGGGCTCAAAAGTTTCTTAGCTTTATTTCCCTGAAATATCCCTGCCATTCTTTAAAAGAAAACTAGAACCTTGGATGAAATGTCAGGACTGAAACAACGTCAGCACCTTACCCACAGTTTAGCACTTTTTGAGAGTTTGAACCTGTCTGAGCATCATTGAGTAGAGCGAGCAGCGTGACGTGTGCTGGGGCCACTGCGTGGGCAGGGAGCTGCCATCGAGGAGGGGGCACCCGGCCGGGATGGGAGCGACTCACGGGACCGCGGCTGCACTGCCTGGGCAGAAACGCAATGAGGAAGCTTCCAAATAACAGAGCTTTGACTTCTGTTTAGGTCAGACAACTTTAAGTCCCATACTCGGCAAGAGCCGTGCTTAGTCACCTGAGAAGTGACAGTTTCCTGCAATCAGCTCGGAAGAACTCTTGCTTTACAGTTTCCATCTAATTTCTAAAACAGTAATGACCTGCTAGTTTATTCAGCTTTAACCTTATTTTTAATTTTTTTCCTGGAACTGAGAGTCAGAACCTAGATTGTTTCAGCGGCAGGAATCATTCAGTGGAGCTAAGGGCATCACTGAGCACGCTGCTGTTCTGTGTCCCCCCCCCCCCCCCCGAACCCCCCTGCCACTCCAAATCACAGCCCTTGGAGCAGTTCCCAGGCTGTGGCATGGTCATGGGATGGCACGGGGGGAGGAGGGAGATGCAGGGATGAGGTTGAGCCACGATAATGGCTTTCCTTCCCAGAGTGTCCCTAATGCACAGCTGCTTTGCCGGCCTGGGGTGGGTCCTGACTTCGGCCCTGCTCCCTCCTCGGGGGGGGCTTTGGGGTCAGAGCTCAGAGCAAAGCCTGTCCCTGCCAGTCCTGCCCAACTCTTTCTTACAAGACTTTGCTTCTTCCAGCTGGACATTTTTGCATCACTTGAGAGCACCAGGAGATTACAGAATGTCCTTTCCTCTTCAGGGTTTTTTAATTAACATTTCTATTATCGAGCTTAATTAGCACGTCTCTGGCTTCCATCTGGTTTTCTCTGTTACAGCCTGCTGAAGACACTTTGGTACGACATTCTGCATCATATCATGAAGAATAATAAATGAACATCATTGTGTTCAGACTACACAGCTTGAGCTGAAGGACCAGGCCTTGAGGTCAAGAGGCAGCCACTCCTTTTAGCTCTTGGTTTATTTCTGGGTTAACCTGTGGTTATTTCTCATATACCGGTCAGAGAAATTGCATGTGCTGTGAGTATAGAGCCAGCCAGGCGCTGGGAGGAGAGATGCTCAGTGGTCCTCTGAGTGCTTGTCTAGGCTACTTCCACTTCAGATGTGCACGAATCCCGTCGGCTTTTTCTAGCGACGTCCATAAGTTCCATTTACATCACTGCTCCCCCACTGCAGGGGCACGGAATAGGACACAGCAACTAATGTGCAGCGACCTTTTCAGTCTCTGAGGAGAGATGGAAATTGCCAGCTTGACTTCTTTGAGCCTAGTGCTTTCTGACAGGTGAGTGTAGGTATCAGCTCCCCTTTTCACCTCCCATCAGTGGCAAGCAGCCCGTGCATGCCCCAGGGCACTGTCCGTCCCCCCCCATTTTTGGCATCCTCTGCTCAGCCGACAACAGAGACCTCACCCACCGCTCTACGAGCATCTTCCAGCTTCATTTTCCCCCGATGCCCCTGGCAAAAGCAGCTCTCAGAGGTGCACCGCCGCTCTCGGTCCCTCCGCAGCAGTCAGCGTTGCTGCAACCTCTGCTAAAAACTTCTGGGGAACCGTAGCAAGGGAGGGCCCAAAAGTCCGGGATAGAAACGGGCTATGCGAGCACGAGCCCCTCCAGCCCATCTCCCCTGCTTCTCTTTCCTGCTGCGTAGGACGCGCTGCTGCGTCGCAGTTGGGTGCGTGCACAGCCTCAGGAGGAGGATTTAGTGGGTCTTGCAGGAACCTGCGCAGCTCTGACCAAGGATGCTAACGGGTGAGAAAGGAGAGTGCAGGAAGGGAAGAAGAAATGCTCGTGCTACTCCATGCTGCAGGAAAATTTGTGAGCAGAAGTACTTCTGCTTTCTGCAGACAAAGGGAACCTGTAAAGATGGCTGGTGGAACATCCCCCTCCATCCCCAGCCGCAGCTCCTGTGCAGCCTGTCCTCCTTCCACCTCCTCCTGCTCCGAAAGAGGCTTTGCCGATGCTGCCCCTCTCTTTGCCTATGCACGCCTCCAGCACAGCTTCGTGCGTGAGTCCTCTTCCCGCAGTACATCATACTTGTGAGTCACCGGTCGCATCACGCATCGAGTTGAGTTTTGTGGCAAAATTAGCTTCTTGATAAAATGTTTTCTGTCCTCATTTCCTGATTTTTTATTGCCAGGAAAAGGTGGCACAGAGAGTCCACATTCTTCTCATCTCCTTTCCTAGGGACAACCCTGCACAAGCTTCTCTAAGAGCCACTGTCGTCAGGTGTTTCAGTTGAAGCATCACCTTGACTTTAAGCAAACCCCCCTTTAGAGGGGTTTCAGCTTGCAGGGTCCTGCTGAGTGCCCTCATATTTTCATCAGAAATACTCTGGGAGTGCTTGTTCTTTGCTGACCTGGGTTGGCGGTAACGCTAATGCTTCAAAGGGGCATTTCGGTGGGAAGATTGGGTTAACACATGCCCCAGACCAGGGTGCAAGTTCGTTCCCTCTCTGCATTGCAAATGCTTCTCTGCTGTCACTGATGCAGGAATTTACGTTTACGTTCTTGAAAAACACAGTAGTTCGAAAATGTAGCCCTTCCTCTGCTGTAAGTGGATTTCTATATTACTATATCGATATACATGGGAGCGTGCAGGTATGTAAAAGTACTGAGTCTAATGATCCCTAAGTAAGAATTTCCTTGTTTCTTGCAGCCTGCTCTCAGGGCCCATCATCGGATACATCTGATATAATCGATGGTTTTGCGCATTAAGTATGTTTTTTTCCTTCTTCAAACTTTACATTGAGTATCTCTTCATTTGAAGTACCTTTCAAGCAAGACAAATGACCCACTGCCAAGGGTCAGGCAGTGATTCTACCCTCGTTTGCTTTCTGGTTTGGGGAAAGCTCGGAGGAGCCACTTGGGATCCTGCCAGGCAGCCGCTCCTCTCCCTGCCTGCTCAGGGCTGTGCCGATCTCCTTTCTTTTAGCTGTTTCTGACGGTGGCTGACGTAACCAGCTATGCAAATCACCGCTTTTCCTACTCTGAGTATTCTGCCTTCAGACATCTAATTGTTAAGAGATTGTCTCCTGATAATTTTTTTTTTTTTGTATCTTCAACAGCTGTTTATCTTTTGCATAATTTTTTCTAGCAGTATAAATAATCTACACAGATAAGGAGGTCTCGTATCATCATAAAACATTTTTGAAAGCAAATGAAATGACACCCTGCAGAGATGAGCTGAAACCTAAACTCCAGACGAAAGACTTACCACTGGTTCCCAAAACCTTTTCTGGAATGGACCAGACCCACGCATCCTGGGCAGGAGGGAAAACTGGTGTTTGGCTCTGGGTTCCGTACCTCCAGCTAACACTTGATTTTCGTCACAGGCTGTGAAACAGGCAGGTGAGGAGGCAGGCAGCGTACGCCTGGAGCGGCTCTTTGGTGCCCGGTGGCCCTGCGGCACGCTGCAGCGTGGTGGCTCTGCCGGCTGCGTGCCGTTAACCTGACCCGGCTCCCACGGGCTCGATTTTCTGTTATTTC
This sequence comes from Sagittarius serpentarius, assembly GCA_034782735.1. NCBI lineage: Eukaryota > Metazoa > Chordata > Aves > Accipitriformes > Sagittariidae > Sagittarius > Sagittarius serpentarius. The sequence goes on from JAVKLA010000040.1 coordinate 21,608,836, forward strand.
TCACCAGGCGTGACAAGGACACGGTAACCATTCGCTCTGCCTCTGCTAGTAAGTAAAATGGGCCAAGGCCAGCGTTTTGGCTGTGGAGGGAAGCGTCGTGGCACAGCTCACGTCTGCACACCAGAACGTCTTTCCCTGACGGACGGAGCGGCCTCATCCGTGCTGGTTCCCAGGGGTCCCGTGCCCGTGAAGCCCTGCAAACCCTGCCCCAGCCCTCGCCAGGGAGCATGCCAAGGGTGAGCTAACCTGGGCCCCGCGGGGCAGGGCTCAGGCTGCTCTCTGGCACTGTTTAATTAATTAGTGCAGACGTGGCCCGCGAGCGGGTTGAAGAGCAGAGCAATCGACCAGGTAGCTGGTGTCACTAGCGTGTGTTACTGCCTAACGGTGTTACGGTTGTCTTACAAATAGCCTGTTCTTTGGCTTCGATGCTGTGTTCTTGTTTGGGTAGGGAGATTATTGATCTGTAAATATCTCACCGGCCAGGCTTGCTCTTGCTTCTTCCTTGTCCTGTGCCATAAACCAGCATTTAAAGTACTGTAGCGTTACAGGGGCTTGACAGCTTACACACTCTTAGATTCCTCTTAGCACACACAGAAATCCTGAACAGACAGCACTCGTGTGACTGCTGCATGGGTCGTCTCCTTGGGTAGGTGGAGCTGGGTAAGAGGAAAGGGTGGATTTTTTTTGGCAAAGTTTTAACCTCTGCAAAACAACTTGTGTCGTAATGAGGCAAAGAGGCGAGTTCGATGTTAGGATCAGTCTGCTTGCTGTCGTGGCCCATCGGCGGCGGACGGAGCAGGCTCGGGAGGACCCGCGTGCCCAGGAGGAGGGCAGCGGATGGGACCTTTGATGCCTCCTGGCTTGAGCTGTAGAGCTGCTCTTCCTGGGCGGCCCAGGGAGGTTACGCTGAATTTTGCTCAGTGGGCTTTGTGCATACGTTTTAGCCATTTTTTTTTTTGTATTCTGACACCAGGATAAACTCAGGGAAACATTTATTTTCTCTTCATCAGAAATTAATACATTTAGCAGTGATATCAAATGCTCAGTACAAACAAGACAAGGGAAGAACCTTCGCACAAGATAAAGCTTTTGGGCTAGATGGCAAAGATAAATACAGTGCAAAAGATATTTCTTATTAAACAGCTGGCCCACATGATTTGTTTCCTGCATTTGTGATGATGCATGGCTCCTATTCACATTAATAGGCAACCATAAAGTATTTTTGTCAGCTGAGTTTTAGTTGGAGTTAAATAAAATATTATAGTTTATGACAGATTTAACAACAGGCATCAACTTTACAACATCCTGTTGCTCTTCTATAGCAGACTGAACATATGGTTTTTTTAAGAAGCCTGTAACATATTGCATAAGCAATCACATTGTTGTGATAACATGACTTTTTAGCTTGATTACACTACAAGATGAGCTTTTAAGCTTTATGAGAACGCCATAAAAGTCAGCAGTGAGATGAAACACCAAAACAGAAAGCAAATACTGTTTTTTGCTGAACTTTATTAGAGAATAAATGCATGTTGTTGAGCATGTCAGATGATAGATGCAGAGCCGCTCCGGCAGGGATGTGGGGTGGCTGAGCTGGAACCGGGGAGGATGGTCTGGCAGCAGCTGGAGCTACCGGACAGGTTTCCACCGTGGAGGGGGGCTGGCCAGCAGCCCTTCAGCGCGGGAGCGTAAGGATGAGCAAGAGGAACCGGGCAGGTCTGGTACCCCAGGGGAACGCTCGTGCCTGGTACATCAGGAGAACAGCAGGAGACAGACCCGATTATTTGTTTTCCTGCGCAGTCATGCAAGCTCCTCTGAGAAAGCATCTTAGCTCTTCATGGGCGCTGCTGCTCTGCCATTGCCATTTGAGAAAAGCTGTTTTGAGGACGAGCTGTGCAAAGCACAGAGCACCTTCCCCATCCCCGAGAGCAATCGCAGCAAATAAAGGATCTCTGGGTAAACGTGGTGTTCTGCTTGCTAAGTACCCTGCTGCCGCTGAACGAGCTGTTGGGACACACCACCGGTAAAATGGGTGGGTGCTCCATCTCCTGTGGTATCCAGATCAAGCGTGGTTATGCTTTTAGCAAGCATGCTTTAGCTCAGCTTATCAAAGGGCTCTGGAAAAAAAGAAAAATTACAGCCCCTGAACAGTGCTGTAAAGGGAGTAGGAATAAATTACCCAATGTTCCCTTCTGGCTTTGAGTCTGTAAGGTAAACTAATGTTCCTCAATTTTATGTTCTAACTACCTACAAAGGGCTCAACTTGTTATTTTCTAAAGAGAAAGTCCAATGAAAGCAATAGCTCTGAGGTCTGGGGCTGAGCTGGTGCACAGCTGCTGCCTGGGAAAACCTGCATAGGTGAAAGGCTTTTTCCATGGGGGATTTTTAATGAAAGCATTTCCATAACGCAGTATCTATAGCTGCACAAAGCACTTGGTACACAATTAAAGCATAGGTAAGTAACACGCAAGGGGAGCAGCATTGCAATGCTCTGCTTTCTGTATTGTTGGGGTTTTTCAATTTCAGAAACGTGTCCTACAGACTCTTTTGATGGAAGCTCTGACTGCACATCACCTCTCTTCTACAGGCAACATTGTTCTGCCTTTTCAATTTTCAGAAACCTTTAAATAAGTCAAAATCACATTAATGTATCACTGCACAATGTTTAAGCTCCGCATAAATCATGGTTATTATAATTCCTATTAATAGGCGTCCTACCCTTGCATTTCAAGTGGAATATTAAACTTGGTGGAGTTCAGAAACAAAGTGTTTAATTGCTGGACACAAGATACATTTTGATCTTTTTCAGGAAAAAAAAAAAAACAACAGAGTGATAGCTGTGCTTCATTTGTGATTGGAATTAATAAGATCAAAGCAAAATTTGGCATATTTAAGCAGCATTAATTCAAAGGAGCATTGCCAACAGCCTCTGCTCCCTCTGTTTAGAATATTCTTTTCAAAATATTTAAGGAGCGTTAAGCATTTTATTTTTTTGACATTCCCTTTGTGACTTTTCTGGTTGGTGTTGTATTACTCTCATTCCATGGTCCAGAGACACAGGATAATCAAACAATAGTAACAAATAGTGACGGCTGAAGAAAAGAGGGTGAGTGGTTGGATGACAAGGTTACAAAAAGAAATAAAAAGTGGATAAAATGATTCTGTGGAGTAACAGAGGAACCTCGAGGAGGGTATGCAGGCGGGTGGAAGCACACACGTTTCTCTCCCTCGTATGGGTAAATGAGGATCAAATCAGTAGAAGAGACTTTATCTTCCCAGGGATAAAAAAGACAAAAGAAGTTGCAGCAATAATGGCAAGCCAATAGTACTTTGGAGCATAGTAGTCAAATGATTTGTTTACTTGGCAGTCAGCTGATCAATAGGAGATAATCATATTTTGAGCGTTTGGGTAAGCAGGGAGAACAGCATTGTAAAGAACTGGTGACTTTTTTGAGAAAAAGCCCTGAACTGAACACTTGTAAGTCACTTCAGTTTAAAATACAGTGGTTTAAAGAATTAAAAAGGCAGGCTGGAGGTATGCTGTTGAGGAAGAGACCAAGCTCTTAACCAAGATTTGAATTTCAAAGGGACAAACTGAGAAGCTCAGAGAGTTTGTTAGTTAAAGTTACGTGGTTGGAAGAACTCAGGTAGTTGAATATGGCTAAAACCCCAAACTGTTTGAATCCACAGTGCCAAAACTATGCAAAACTGGGTCTCAAGGCAACAAATGCAAATCTCCCTCAGAAAGGGATTAAGGATAAGTTTTCTATGCATGCAGGAAAAAAACGACCGTCAAATCCAGCATCTGTGAGGTCAGGAAACGTAGAGGGAAATGACAAGCGCCTCAGGACAGGCTCAGCTGTGTATCATAAGGGATATTAAACACTAGATGTTCTTATAAATAAAAAGATCATAAAAGTAAAAAGGAATAAAGGAAGAAGTGGAGAGGATGGACAGAATTTAAAGGTCATTGGCACACGGGCCAAAGCGAAGTACTTATATTAAGTCTATTTTCAAGAAGGATGGTTTATGTTAAACATAGGGACTAAGAGAATAAAACAGTTGCCACTGTACCAGATGGGATATTACCGCTTAAATAGGAGAGGATGGATAATAATGAAAAGCTGTAATATGACCAAGGAGATGAATAATTTCCTAGAGAGACGAAAAACAATAGTGTTATTGGAAGTCATAGGCTGGAGGCAGTTACCGGTGGTTTTTCTGAAAGACAAGAGTGAGGACCAATTTTATTTAATATTTTCATTAGCAATGCTGGTACAACAATCAGAAATCTGCCCAGGGAATGTTCTGGTAGGATGAGCTGGGCACCATCCTTCTAATAGAGGAAGAGCTGGATGATCTTCAGCACTGGCATAGCAGAAATGGGGTAAAAATGTAGCATCTTAAGAAGTAATAATAATAAGTACTAAAAACCGTGGTTTTAAACTAGGCAATTTTAACACACGGCTTTAAACTAGACACTTTTAACTAGACAGTTACCTGCTCCTTTTCTTGAGCTTTTCTTCCTGCTTTCTACTGGGAAAATGTCAGCTCTCCTAAAGGCTTGATGTTTTCCTTCTGCAGTATATTTACCTTTACTCTCCTTATTTCCCCAGGTAGGCGACTAGCAGCTTTCCAGACTAGGTAATACTTTGTTCTTCTTATTTCTTTAGGCCTCTGTGTTTCTTATTCTCACTGGAAATTAGAGCTTTCTCTCTTAACCTCCAGCGGTCATTTGTCAGTACTGGCCAGTCGCCTCCCCTCCCCTCATCCGTCCTGAAGACCCCACGGGCATCACCTCTGTGTGTCCCCCCATGCCTCCCCAGGTCTCACACCACTGAGCAAAGCAGAGAGGACAGAACGTATTTTGCACTCTCCAATCTGGACACTCCTTTCTATTGTCAGACACAAATATTTACCTCCATACATATTTCTGATACGTTAAAATATAAGAATTAGGTGAAAAGTGTTGAGTTACAGCTGTAGGTCCCCTCCTGTGAACCGGCTCAGTAAGCACGCTTGGTGTTTGTTGAAGCAGATTTTTCCCAGCTACCATGTGCCTTTACTTGCAGGGTAATTGCAAAACATTACCCTCGCTCCATTTCTTGGTAATATTTCCGCTTATGTGAATTAGCAGGGAAATCTATTAATAGCAATCCTAACTTAATCACTTTCTATCCATGGGTTTCCAAGCCTCTCTGAAAAGTTACGTCAATATTAATATCTCTCTCCCTTCTTTTGCAGAGGGGAAGGGACAGTACAGAGATGTCAGTAATGCACCTGGGCTCTCCTGCGGCATCGGTGACAGGGCTGGGAATAGCAGCCAGGTCTGCTGCTTTTGTCAGCACGGAGCCTCCGGTAAAAGAAGTCATCCGCAGTCCCTGCCCCTCTTTGCAGTGCAGCGCCAATGACCGCAACATCGCGTCCCAAGCATGGGCTGCGTTTTGCACTTTGGAGACGGGGGGAGCTGATGCCATCGCTGCTGAATTAAGCCAGAGGCTGAAACACGGCCACCGAGAAACTGCGGAAAACCAAACTGTACTGGCAACGAATGGAGGAGAAAACTCCTGTGTCCCGGGAGGGTCCTTGGAGAACTCACAGGCTTCCAGCAAAATGAGGGGGTTATTTGCAGGTGGATGGGATGAGGTTAGTTATTATTCTGTCCTGTGCTTGTCCCCCCACCGACAGTGGGGATTTTGGAGTATCAGCCCATGAAGCCCGTCCTGTTGCAGACCATACCGCTGTGCAGCCCAGAACAAAGTGCACCAAGACAGAAGATGCAGGACATCCTTTTCCCACCTCTGTCACTGTCCAGTTGGTCTCTCTCTCACTCCTCAAAAAAACCCCATTACCATCTCTTGTATCTCCAGATGATAGTCTGGGCTTAACCAGTCTCCTCTGAAGCAGCTGGTTCCCACTTGTGAGAGGTACAGGTCTCCTGCTGTAAAAATTACACTGGTTGCTTTCCCCCTTGAAGCTCAGTGGTGTGGAGCAAACCGAGTTAAAAACAGTGCATATTCTTAGCTGCTTAATACCTGTGCAGCCATTAACTGGCTGTGTGAAATCTCTGGAGGACCCGTTCCCGCGGCTGCCCTGCAGCGGAGGAAATCCCGGCGCAGCCACAGGGCATGGGCAGCTCCAGGCACAACATCGCCCGGTGCCCACGCTCCCGTCCCCCTGCTCCTCGGGAGTCCCGCGGAACGGAGGTCTGCGGCTCACACACACTGTCAGCCTCTGTTTCACAGCGGTTTCTGTATTGCTTTGAAAATCTGCAGAGCTTGCTGCACTCCTCTTACCTCCCCCCCCCAAAAAGGTGGGGCTTTGCAGGGAGATGTTCCCCCCCCGGCAGCTCCCTTGCTACCCACCTTGTGTGAGAGCTGGGGAGGGAGAGGATGAGGGGCAGATGAGGCTGTTGTCCTTTGCTTTGCGTGGCTGGACGTGGCAGAGACCGGAGAGCGTTGCTGCTCTCCGCTGGGATGCTGCTCCCTCGCACCACTCTTACGGAGCTACAGTCAAAACCTCGACCCCTCGCCAAATCCCGTGTCAGGTAACTTTGCAGCGAAGGCTGTGCTGGGTGCTGGGGGGTGCAGACCCCCACCCAGGGCTTGGGAGAGGGAGGCAGAGCTGCTGAGCGGCTGCGGCGCTGTGGACTTTGTCCAGGACTGATCTCCACACCCTCCGTGATGTTCTTTCTTGGGTACGAGCACCGTTGTTTGAGCCTTGGGGTTTGCCTTCATAGGTCCCCTTCCTCTTTTCAGGCTCCTCTTCCACTTCTCTGGGTTTGTGTGCACCTATAATAGACTTACAGTAGCAACAGGGTCTCTTTTGGGGGGTGAGAGCTTCAGCGTTCAGGGGAAGTGGTGTTGGACACCTTGGCCGCGGCTGTACGGCACTCGGACGGGGGGGAGCAGGGGGGTTAGTTGGCGGGTGCTGTGCTCCCTGCCTGGCTTCGTGCACCTTTCCTGCCCGTGCAGCCTCTCTGCCTCGATAGCGAGTGGCCGAGAGCGGCCGAGCACAGGCTGGCTGCCTTGTGCGGGTAACGCTAAGGTCTCCCCGGGAAGGCACCGGTGGGGGCTGCAGCAGGGTGTGGGAAGGGCTTGGGTGCTGCTGATGCCCCAACCAGGGACCCGAGGTCTCCCAGACCTCAGTGATTCTGGGGAAGAAATATTCCCCTTCTGTCTTGATGGCTCTTCATGTGTGTGGGACGGACCAGACACACGTGAGCTTGTATTTAAAGACTGTTGCTTCCTGCTTCTTCTGTCCAACAAAACCTCATTTTCAAGCTACAAGCTACATTGATCTGACCTGGGGACCAGCCAGCTCCTCTTTCTCTGGGAACCAGGACTGATCTCAGCGTGCAACCCCCAGAATTCATATTTTCAAGGAAAATTTGGGATACACTCATCTCTGGCCCTGGGTATCATAGCAGCGCAGTTATTGCTGCTCGCTGTGCAGGCACAACAGCCCAACACCGCGCTCCTTACCTTGGCAGCATCAAAGCCAGCTGGAAAGTTTTGAGATTATTAGCACCACAAGTGAGAGCTCTGATTAAAGAAATACGATCTCCAAGCAAGGTAGTGTGAGGAGCAACCACTGCTTCTGAAACAATAACAAATGCAAAACAGAGTCCCCAAAGAAAAAGCCTGAAATGATAATACTGCCTGGTACACATATTTCATGGGGATTTGAAAGTAGGTCTGGGTTTTGTTGATATGACAATATCAATCAATCTAATTAGATCTTTTTGCATAATCACAGAACATTTGCATAAAAAGTATAGCCAACCCAGGAGACAGCTGAGAAAAACAAGGGCTGAGTGAAAAACAGAAACTTTTGAATTATAGCTATTTTTTTTAAGACTGCATCAGTTATGATGGAAAAAACTCATACAAGTCTCAAAACCTGAGTGCCTGGAGTCTAGATCTGAAAGAATGAAGAACACGAAGTACCTTTTAAGAATGAAAATAGGAGGACAAGTCCCAAAAACTTAAAAAGCTTCTCTCTGTTCCCATGGAAGGACCTAGCTGAACATTTCCTGGCAACATACCTGAATATTGAAAAATGCGAATTTAATTAAGACTTGCAGCACGATGTTTCAAATCCATTAAAGAAAATCAGGGAGAAGGATTCTTGGACGGCAGCAGAGAGCCTGATTTGGGTTTTGCTTCACTTTTTGTACTTTGTGCATGTTGAACTGCTTCTTTGTGCGTGTTGAATGGGCTTGGCCAGGGCGCCGTTCGGCTGAGGCAGAGGGATGCCCAGAGGTACCAGGCGGGCACAGTTTTGCCCTTCCTGGGGAAAGACGTTTTCCATGAGCAGGGACAGAAGTGCGTCTGCTTTGCTCTCCCTCCGTCTGGTGGTTACTCCTGCTGGTCCCTGCAGCCCTAGACCATCTCATAGGCCTGGATGCGTATACCGTTCAGGGAATATATTGAAAAAATAAGCACCAGAAGACCTAGCATCGAGTCCATCTGGTGCCCCCGTCGGTACGTAACTCAGATGCTGGGGGTTTGCTGGGGCAGACACAGCGAGTTTGTGTTACGCTGAGGCTTGGCGTAGCTGTGAGCTGCATCTCAGCAGCCTGTTCCCTGGAAAAGAACGCTGTTCTCAGCTTTGGCCCACGGCTGCGCCCCCCACAGACATCCCCAGCTGCCGAGGGGATGCGGTGCTCCCGTCCGTCACCTCTCCCCAGGCTCTGCCTCGCCCCCTTGGGCAGGATGAGGGCAGTCCTTTCATCCAAGGTAAGGATGAGAGGGTGCCTTGCTGGCTTCTCACCTCCTCGTCCACGCAGACAGGTTTCATTAACAGCCTGGCGCAGGCGGCACTGGGGGGTCCGTAGGGCTCTACCCCGTTACATCTCTGGGAGAGCCTCACCGTACTGGGCGTGTTCAGTGAAAAGGCTTTTCCTGTCATTACATCCACGTTAAAAGGACAGCAAGAGGCTTATTTCTTAGCAATGTGTCGGAGTAGGCTGATGGTACTGAAATTTTTGCAGATCAGCTTTCTAGCATAAAAACAAGTCCCTGAAATAGTGGCTTTTATTAAGGGAAAATTTTAATTTATCTTCCTTAATAGTATGTGTATTTGGTAAGTGACCTAGATTTTGATTAATGAAGTGAATAATATATTTTTTCTCCTAGCTGGAGGGTCCTGAGTTATGTTTGTTTTCCTCTTTAATCTTGAAAATGGGTTAGCCTTTAGGTGGATATATAGATTCAAAACCACCAAGCTGATGATACAATGGGGTTATAGTTTAAGGAATTTAAGCATTTGCATGCATGCACTTTTTTGTCTGCCTGAGGCAGATAACTCATGACAAAAGGATCAGAGAAAGTGGCTAGGCTGTATGCTTCAAAATATATCTGGGCATTTCCAGATATGGATTCTGTCACATACGCAGGCTACAGGTAGGTGACATGAAACGCATTTGAGTAACTACGGACAGCTGGGGGCTGGCTCCCGTTCCCATGGTGAACACCCAAAATGTTCATAGCCCGTAAAAAGTCTGCTCTGAGCTCCTGCAGACTTTACAGGGTAAACCGCAGAGGAGCTGGGCTGGCTAAGCGCGGGGGAGTGTTTTTCTCAGGTCCTCGAGGCAGCGATGCTCGGCACGCCTGGGCGCTGGGAGGCTTCTTCAGGTGCTCTGGACAGGTTTGAGGTCGCTCTCGGCAGGAGGGTGGGTGCTCTAGTTCTGCTGCGCTTTCTTCCTGTTTTTATAAATAATACAACACACTTGCCACCGTGGTTGGCTGTTACAAAGATGCCCACGGACTTTCTAGATGTGCAGGTTTTGCCTCCCAGAGGTTACAGTCCAGGAGGCAGGTGCCTCGGGGGAGATGGGTGGTAATATCAGCCTGAGGCACAATAGCTGTGCGTGCAGTTCCTAACTAATCAGTAAGCGTAATTATGTTTGCCACTGACCCACATAGCGGTGAGCAAACGACTTTTCCCAGCGAGGCAGAAATGCCAAGCGGTAGGTCACGCTGCACTGGCCGCAGTCAGTCTGACGGCGGGGTTGTGAGGCGGGAGGGAACCGCAGGCATACCCTCTCCAGGGACCGCACGGCAGCAGCCGTAAATCCGCAGGGGTGGACACAGCCCCCGCAGAGACAGCGTACCAGAGTTTTGGGATTCAACTGCCATTGAGCCACAGCTGTCCCTCCAACCCTCCTTTCTCACGCTGCCTCCTTATGACCAACAATTCATCACCCGTCTCATCGTGTCCACCCCCTGCGTGGACCTCTGGACTCAGAAGTGCAACTGCCATCTCCTCGCCAGGCTCTGCCCTGCTCCAGCAGGCCCCCCCGCCCCCCCCGCCATCTCAAAAGGCTCAAAAAAGCAACAAGCCAGAGGCAGCAGAAGTTTGGTGTTGATGCAGCAGCAAGCGTCTGTAGTACTGGCTTTGAAACGGTCCTTCCCAGTACCACTGAGAAGTTCTCAATTTCTGATTTTTACTACAAGGTAACTGGATTTTGCGCATTTATTATTCACTGCTGGAAAGAAAGGGTCCTGGGGAAGGTTGCGATAGCAGACCAAAGCCAAGAGAAATGCTCTTTCAGTAAACTAACTCAGGAGAATAAAACATCTGCTGATTTCTTTTTTCGTTTTCATAAAAAAGCGAAGCAGGTGATGGCTTTTTCCCATACCTGAGGGAGTTGTTCAGGTCCCCACACTACAGCTGCATCAGAGCTGGGGATGCTGTTTACAGCAAAGACACTGAGGTGTCCCCCAGGAACAACTGCCGCAACCACCTCTGCCTCCCCGAGCCCACTGCTGGTGGTAGCGGTGCCCTCTGCACCGGCCGGGACCCCTCGCCCCCAGCACATTGCTGCCTGGGGCTGCCTGCAGCGCTGGGCTGTGCAGAGTTTTTGGGTGTTAAACCTCAGGAGGGACCCGTCCCTGATTGCTTCAGGGATGTGTCCAGTGGTGATCGGTCGGGGGCACCCCAGCACTGCTTCCCGGAGGGGAGGGAAGGAGCACCTGACAGAGTCGAGGGTTTGCTGCTGGGAAGCCCCCAAAAAGATGAGCAGTCAAGAAGCAGCGCTTGCTCCCCAACGCCCCACATCAGCTTTCTGCTTGCCGTGGTGTACGATGTGTGCAGCCGGTGGCAGCGATGCTGACCCCAAGCTTCCCAGCAAGGGGCACCACAAAGTGTGTCTGGCCCTTGTAGGTCCTAATTGTCCTGGCCAGCCCCACCTGCGGCCCCACCACCCTCACCAGCTCCACCTGCGGCCCCACCACCCTGCAGCCCCATAAGCTGAGCTCCATTTAAGCTCCAGCCTGAGCCCTAGCCCGAGGTTTCTTGTTGGTGTGCCTGTGCTCAGTCTCCTGACCGAGCCCAGACCCATGCTGTAGGCTGTCCTGTCTTCAGCTGCCCCGGATTCTGGACCTGGCTGTTCACCTCGCCTTGGCTGAGGACGGCCGGGCTCTCAGGGATGCCTCTTGCCCTCCCCAGCCCGCCCTGGCTGGGGTGCTGCTGGATGCATCAGGTTGGTGAGGGCTCTGCTTGTGCTGTGGTCACCCTAAGCCCTGGGCTCACCATCCCCTGTGGCACACCCCTGCTCTTGGTGTCCCCTGAGAGGATGGACAGTAGCCCAAAGCCTTGCCACTTGTCCCTGGTCTGTTCTGCCTCTGCAAGGCCCTACGTGCCTTTTCCCACACTGTGGTGGTCCTGTCTCACCCTCCTGGAAGCCCTTTCTCAGTACAGGCCTGAGCGAGTTGGTTCTTGTCCTGTTCTCTGTTTGAGGTGTGTTGCACTGATAAGCTGTTGGGCTTTCTGTTTCGAACTAGTCGAGCTGATGGCATGAATGTTTTTTGTGTACGTGACTAAAAGATGGTGGAGAAAAATCCATTTGGTCTTTTGGGGAAGTTCTTGGCAGCTCTCGTGAGCCCTTTGCTACAAGAGCCTATTTGCAACTCAGCACCCTTTTGTGAAGTCCAATTAGATTTCCATAATAAAATGCCTCTTTCCGTGGTGCCTTAAATAACTTGATGGAAGCTATCCTAGTCCCCTGGGTAACAGAGGTCTCCTGCTGATCCCTCTGACCCCTCATCGTCGCTGCTGACACTCACCGGAGCGCTGCTGATGGTGAGAAAAAAAAACCCAAACAACATTTTTGTTGAAAGATGACTTAACGAGCCTGGTATTGGGCTTCCAGGGTGCAGCTGTGACTTGCGCGTGTACTACCCCCTGGTTTTCCCTGCTGGCAGGATTTTTACCACAACAGTTCAAAACTAAGAAAACCCAAAACCCCATCCAAACATGCCTTCCAGGTGTCAAGAGGCTCAAGTCTGCAGACCTTCCAGGACTTAAGGGCCTTTGTTGGCCCCTCAAATAGTGGAGATCTTGCTTTGAGCTTGCCTAAACCACTGGTCCTGGATACAAATGTGTGTTAGCCTCATCGGCCGTAACTTCTAATGTTCATTGGAGATAGCTCAACCTTTCCCTGGCTGCCTTGTCTCCCTTGTGACTGGTTCTGTTTCCTGGTTGAATACCTCGTGGCTTGAGTTGTGCTCTTCCTAAAATCCCTAGTCCTGCCGTTCCTTTCAAGAAGCCAGCGAGTGGGCTCAGGAAGCCCTGGGCCGGGTGATGTCTCGGGTACCTTCGCGGCTGCGGTGGCCGACCGGCTGGAGACGCGGCTGCAGCGCCGGTGAGCTCCCGGCAGCTGGTTCCTCCCCGGAGCGCTCAGCCTGCCCTGGCTTCTGAGGGCGTTACTTGGGGTTTCAGTCAAGCCACTGGTAGCTGTTTTAACTCTTTCGTTCAGCTGCTTTTTTTGCAAGGATTTAATGATAACCTTCCCCCCACCCCCCCCGCCCCGGCCCACTTTCTTCAGCGCTTTAAAATAATGCGAGTAAAACGCCTCCCTCAGACTCCGCACAGGTTGTGCTGCTTTGGCACCGGTGGTCCCCCGGGCTTCAGGAGGCCGAACAATCCCTGCGCTGCCGAGGCAATGCCACGCTGCTCCGCGGAAGGCCACCGTGCACCCACGAGCTGACTTCCCCCGGTGCGCTCTGCCGGAGCATCGCTCCAGCTCGTGGGACGGGCGTTCACGCTTTCCCTGCCGTTGTTTTTCACCCCCTGCTTTTTAAGCCCAGAAGTAGGGCGGAATGCAGCTTTTTCTGACTCTGCCAGTGGGTGTTTCTAGCAGGCTGACAGCTAAGGCAATTTTTTTTTTTACTACTGCCTGTTTCAATGCAAATTAGAGCTGCTGGCCCAGAAGGGATGAGGGATCCCCTGTGAGGGAGCAGCCTTTAAAGAAGAATTTTGATATCAGGAGCTGGGCTGGTAACTAGTTCATCCAAGCTTTCACTTGTCTCCGGGCCCTGGGGGAGGGAAGAAGACTGGAAAAAGTATGACATGAACACAAACAGCAAGTAACATTGAGACCTACGGGGTGGGTTTCGTTAAACTTCAAGACTTAGAAAATGCCTGGGGGAAAAAAAAAAAGCCTGTGAGCATGGGGGTGAACAGTTATTCTCTCCTGAGCATACAGCATCACCGGCATTTTAATTGGAGCTTTCTTCATGTAATTTCCTTGGTACAGTGTTTGTTTGCCTCTCCTCAGAGCTGGCGCTTACACGTGGACGAGGGCAGGTGGCCAATGCGGTTCTTCCACTGAAAAATCAGAATATGACCCTGGGTTAAAAATCTGCATCAAGTGCTAGTGGTCCTGTGGGGACAAGTTCCTCTTCCCAGAAATGAGGATGAGCAAACAGACATTGCAGAACACAGCAAATCCAAAACCATTAGACTTTGGCTGTCCATCATCTGGTACTCAGGGAAATGAGCTGACTTTTGGAACTACAGATAAAGCTCATACAGAGCTATTAATAATAAACTACACCCTATCAATTTTTTTATTTTATTTTTTTTTTTTTTTTAGTTTTGGCATTTTTCTACTTGCCACACTTTGGAAATACTTGGCTGGAGGAAAAAGTACTTTGGGTATAACTAGAAAGCTGTGCTGGAGGTAGCATGGGCATGTTCACTTTAGCCCAGCAGTTCTCTGGGCTTTCCAGAGCTGTTTAGCCCTGTGACCTTGCACAAAGCCTGCAGGTTCCTGTTGCAGAGATCTGGACCCTGCGCCTGCCCGCCGGGCACCACGGCTCGGGAGCAGCTGAGCCGTGCGGGGTGTGCGTGCCCCTCTTGTAATGCCCTGGTTTGGTACAGCACGGATCTCGGTGGCACTCGATCTCTTTGAGCTGTAAAGTCATTTGTGAAGATAGCGGCTACGTTTCAGTGCTGTGCAGCTGATTCTGACACTCGGGCTGCCCTTCTGTGTGTTTTCCTCGTGCTGATTCTGGCGTGACGGGGCTGTGCACGGGGCTGGGTGATTGCACTGGAGCCAGTGCTATTGTAAGACTAAAGAGGAGTTGGATGGTGTAGCTGGTAATCTCACTTTCTGACTATTGCTGCTCCTACTAGCTCTTCCCAGGAGAGCAAATACTCAAACAAGTATTTGATCAGAGATGTTCCTATGGGCTCATGATGTGAAGCTCTCGACGTGGAAGCTCCAGCCATCTGGCAGCACCTCTGGGAGACAGGAGCGGGCAACAACTCATGGCCAACCTGGGCTCAGTTTGGTGAGAGGAGGGGGTTGCTGCTGCTGTTCCTGTAGGTTCAGAAGACAAATCACTGAGCCCATCACCCATGTTCATGTTTCACCTGGATCCAACAGCTTTTACTAGATTTCAGGGACCAGAAAAGATGTGTTCAATGCCTTTTAGAGTGCTTTTCAGGTGGGACTTAGGGCAGAGAAAAGTAACCTTGCCATGGGAGCACTGGATCCAGCTGTTCATTAGGATGCTGAGCTGTTCAAGAGGAAAACCTTTTCCAGTCCTGTGACTGCCGAGATAATTGTGGAGTAAGACTTTGCAAAGAGGGAGAGGCTTTAGGACTCATATACTGGACTGACCTCTCCTCTGGAGGGTCCGGCCCCTCCCTGGTGCAGAGCTCCTTCCTCTCCTGCCAAAGGTGGGGAGCAACAAGCAAAAATCATGAAAAATGTCCAGGGCACGCGGGGCAGCGTTGTGACTGCCTGCCTGCCTGCAGTGCACTCGCCACCATGCTGCCGGAGGAAGGACAGACCAGCTCACACCAGCTGATAAAAATAATTGCCGATATAGCTCATATAATGACACTGCACATGTCCCGTAGCTCGTCATTTACTCGGCTCCGCTTGTCTCCTATGTGTGGCAGCCGCCTTTCACCTTGCTGTAATAGAGTAGCATGGCCTTTGCTCTGCGTGCTGCAGCTCAGCTCTGCCATGGGGTGTCTGTGGGGCAGCGAGCGGCCACAGCCGAGCAGCACCCATGGGAAGGCTCAGGACCGTGGCCGTGCCGTGCCACCCACACAGCAGCAGCCCTGGGTCATTCATATGAGGCTTCTGTCATCTCCGAAGTGGAGATGAGAATTTCAGCTGTGCAGCTGAAGTCGAGGATAAATTCTTCATTATTTAAGCAAAGCCGCCTGAAGATCAGGTTTGGAATTCCCAGCCTATGGTGGGAAGAGAAAAATAGGAGAAGTGATAGCAGGTGTATTCTACACCGTTCTGGAGTGGGAAGCCTGGGACCTGTTGACACACCCCAGGAAGGCAATGCTGTCTGTAGGTGCTAGGTCTTACCCAAAATTAGGGAGAAGAAAACTGAAATACTCTGCCTTTAATCAGAAAATTGCAAATGTACTTCTCACGCCAGGATTTCTGTTCTTACTGCTTCTAACCCAAATGTGATTCCCCAAAAGTATGGGAAGGATTTAAAGGAAAAAAACAAGGAAGGTCTTTGCTTGACAGAGCTTGAAGACCCCCACAGAGGACCCCCACAGAGAACCCCCCAAAGGCTGCTAAAGCATCTTCTCTTAAGCGGGGACTTGTATTTGGAAATACTTTCTTCAGCCTCATTTTTAGGCATAGAGAACTTGTGGCCTTGCAGCTTGCTAGGTAACACAATTGCAGTAGTCGTTCAAAGAGATTTTAGTTGTAAAGGAAATGAGCAAATAAATTGTCGGGTTTATGCTTTTTGGTTTTTATTACTGCTAAAGACTAGACAGAATAACTTGCATCACGACATTGCCCATATGCTGCATGGTCACTGCTGACCTCAAGTCTACATAGATAATAGCTGTTATAAAAGTCCAAATGCACCTTACAGCCTTAATATTATATTCATCTAACAGGAACATTTCAAATTTCACTGTATTAAGAGTGTTTGGTTTTAAGTATTACTTTCCTTAATGGCAAGTATTTTATAACTCGGGTCCTGGATGAAGCTGCACGTGTGAGAAAGTGCCAGTGGATGAATTTCCCCGGAGACCTTTAGGGTATTCTTTCTCTTCAGAAAAGGGACACTGCAGGGAACCAAGGTTTTATTTCAAACAGCAAGGATAGGAGTGACCCTGCAGCAGATGGCACAGGGGCATGCTGCCTGGTATTGGAGCTTTAGAAACGGGTAAAGTTTTATAGCACATCCAAAGTGCAGCAACACAAAATGTTTATAATTAAATCTCTGACTGGGGCGTGATGTGTTGTCTCTGAGCACTCTTCTAGACTTCAACCCTTTCTGCTTTGTAGCATTTGAAATAAAATATCTGTAACAATTTGCCGTGAAAGAGAGAACAAAACAGCCACGAGGTTTTCAGGTGGGCTGGAGAAAAGGTCCTTAACATTAAAGGTCCTCGCTGTTGGTGGTGTTGAACAAGGACACAGGTCTGTATTTCTTGTACCCAGTGAGCGACCTGACATCCTACCTGTTGGGTTTCTGGTTTATGAGGGGAGAAGGAAGGAGATCGTATGTCTTTCCTTGTCCTCCCCACCTTTCTCTTTCATCCCGAAATGCTAGCCAGTGCTGCGTGACTGGGACCTAATGGTCAGTGGGCTGAACGCTGGGGATTTAAGCACGGTCACTGGTCCTGCCCCACAGGTGTCCGTCCCTGGTCGAGTTCGGTCAGCGCCCTAATAGCGCTAAGTAGCATAAGCTGGCCTGGCCGTTCGCTTTGGCATCTGGGATAGGGACAACAAGCAGGTAGTCCTGATCTGAGATCGTTTAACTGTGAGTTAGTTGGAGTTATGAAGGTGGTCATCAAAGCAGATCCACATTTTAGAAGGTGTTTTGTTTATTTGGTTTTTTAAATTCTATTTTCAGCATACAATGTATAGGGTTTGGAAGGCAGCAAGGACCCCCATGTGCCCAAGGAGCCATGGTCCCCGTGGGCAGTCCAGCAGGGATGCTTGCCACCCCTGGGCAATGATATATCACATTTCCTCCTATTAGCTTATATTTGACATATTCTTCACTAAAATGATCTTGGCTTTTTAGTGAAAAATAGATTAAGATAATCTGCAGTTTAGAGGTGTAATGGCACCTCATGTGATTATTATACATGAGCAAAATTTAAACTAGGCAGAGGGAGCATTGCTATGGGTACAGCAGCTGTGACACCGCAGGGTTTGGCAGCTGGGAACGTGCCTGGGGCTCCCGCTCCCCCCGCGCCACCCGAGCGGTATGAAAAATTCCCTGTCTTCTTCAAAGGTAACACCGTTTCTACAGAGAGTCACTACAGTCGCTAACCTATTTGAACTCAGATATTCTCTTTCTTTTTTTTCTTTTTTTAATTAAAAAGCTAAGCTGAGAGGATTACATGACTTTAAAAAACCCTGAACTATTGAGCTAGAGTATTAAGTCATATTATTAAAAAAAATCAAACATCACTCGGAGCTGCAAAGTCTGGTGGGGGAAGGAGAAAGGGCAATGGTGTATATAAATATATTTACATATCTTTGAAAAAAAATAATCCCAGTTCTCATCACTCCAGCTTAATCATTTTTAAGTACGTATATTTTTGATTTAGCTGTTTACATCTCTCTCTCTTTTTGGCAGGTTTAATAATGTGCTGTGAAAATACGCCGAGTACTACGCCCTCCCGCATTCTCAGCTGCGTCGATTAAAAGCAGCAGCAGGCGCCGGTGCTGCCGTGGCGGGAGGGTGCGCGGCCCATCGCTTGGTCCTCGGTCCGCGTTTATGGCACGAGGTTATTCTGCTGTTGCCACTGCCCTGGCTGATAGGTGCTTTTTAAAATAACCAACGTAAGGACAAGGCTATGCCCCAAATGCAGAGCCTTACCGGTCTTTCTTTTCACAAACACCGCAAGGATGACCTCCTGCTGCAGATCCACCCCGGCCAGGGTCTCCTGCTCCGGCTGGGCTGTTTGCTTATGGGGAGGTGAAGATACCGTTACTTTTTCCCTGCGAACCGCAGCCAGCGCGACGCGTGCTCCCATGCCAGGGATGTTTTCGTAAGTAAAAGATAAAAAACAAGCACAAAAGCTGCAGACAAAGTAAGGAGAGACTCAAGAGTGTGACTGATGAGGAGCCAAATGATCTTGCAGACGGGGTCTGTAGCCTGCTGAAGGGCTGACACGGAGTGCGGGAAGTACATAAACCAGGGAGAGCTGAAACACAGCGGTAAGGGCAAAAAGCAAGCCCTGAGAATGGTGTGCTGCGGGGGGGCTTCCCTGTGCGCTTGGCTTGGCGATAAGGCCATTAGTGAGGACACGAGTCTGCGGCCTGACCTGCAGGGAACGCCTCAAAAATATAATGTTTGGGAATTCAGGCTGCTGGGTGCTGGGCTTGCCCTGGTCTGGTCAGTGAAGACAGAGTCTCGTTGAGGTAGAAGTAGGGACTACAAGGTAGAAGAAATGCGTGGCGGGGAACTATCAGGTACTTGATTTAAGGAATTGCCAAACGAGACTTTTTTGGCCAAATAGAGAAAAGGAAAGGGCTTAAGATGAAAGGCAGGAGGTAAAAATGCATCAGTAAATTCCCATATCAGGCCAAAATACACACAGGCTCAGCGATGCCAAAGCCGGAGGAAAGGAAGTAAACGCGCTTCCCGGTCAGCAGTGTGCAGAGCTGCGAGCTGCGGCGCCTGAGAGCATCTGGGCTGGTGTGGAGAGGGTGCTGTGCACCGAGCCGTGGGACGTGGCCGCTTACAGACCCGTCGGTGTCTTCCTGGGCCGAGGGATCTTGGCAGCCTTGCATCCCGCGGGAGAAACCTCTGCCTGGGTGTTCGCACATGGAGGTCCCCAGCAGGCTGGCTGGCTGGCACGGTCTCCCGCTTCCCACGACACCTTCCAGCCGTGGGAACTTCCCAGCACTGAATTTTTGAGAAGTATAGCAAGAATTTGACTAAGAACATTTGTTACAAGGTGTCTGGTTCAAAGTCCTGCTTCAGCTCTCGTGCACTGCGTTGCACGCTGAAAGGCAGAAACGCGGTGCCAAAGAGAAGGGTTTTGTCAGAAAGTGTGTGTAACGCTCCTAGAGACATGGAAATATTTGTGTTTTCCACCAAGAGGCCATGGTGTGTTTTGCCCGGTGGCAGCTGGCGTTGTCACCGCGCTGTCCCCGCAGCACTTCTCTCCAGGCTAATGGGCACTTTGGGGCATCTCCAGCTGAGTTAATTGCCGTGTACACCGGCTGCTGAGAATGAGGAGACAGGGAGCCGCTGTTATTTGGGTCTAGCAGTCATTTTGTCACACTGCTGAAGCCACCCAGGTGGTTTCTAGGCACAAAGCTTTTCTTTTCCTGCTCCTCTTTCTTCCCGTAATCTCGCCCTTTCCATCCACCTGCTGTGGAAAAACTCTCGCCGTGCAGGGCGGGGAACACACGGGGAGCACCCGCTCTGCTCCTCCTCGAGAGCCCACGGGGGTGCAGTGTCTGGGGGCAGAAAATGGGTGGGGAAAATGCCTGATGTCCATCAGCCCTTAGGAGACACTATGGTCAGCAGCGGATGGGGGATGCTGCGCCGTATGGCTCCTCCAATGCGGTCTCGGGCCTTTGCTCTTGATGTGTTTTCGGTTTTGTTTTAATTACGTTAATCCTGAAGGTAATATGACTGAGACGTGGGCACGGAAGAAACATAAGACGGGTCGTAGATGTTCAGATTCAGGAGAATAACCCTTCCTTGAATTCTTTACTTATTTGTCCTGTTTGTTTTTGTTGAATTATGAGTCCTCTGTTCTCCTTGGTCAAGGATCTCTGTCCAGATCCGTGTCTCTGTTGAAACCCAGACTCGGTGTTTTCTTTCCTGCTGGTCCTTCTTTTAAGGAGAAAGACTCCATTTTGCATTTTGCAATGTAGATATTTTACTAAATCAGAAGCTGTCAGAGCTAGGAATAGCCAACATGTGTGTATATCACATAACTTGATGTATCCTTATGTGAGACTCCCAGAGGAGGAATTTTACAATGTAGAAAAAAAGGAGTATAAAATACATTGGGAGATCAGCAGAAATTAAACCTAAACAAGTTGCAGTACAGGTAGGTAGGTAAAATATTAAGTTCGAACATCATGTTTTTATCATGTTAGCCCTCATTGCTGTCTGGGTTTGTATACTGTTACGTCCCCATATGATCTTTGGAAATATATATATACACACACATATATATAGATTGTGTCAAGGTAATTTCAAGATAAATTAGCATAAACTGACAGACTGTGGCCTTCAGGCGAATATAGAACTGGGAAAATATCTATAATAACTAAGCAGTGCAAATAACATTAATATAATAAGAATTTTGCATACCAAACCAAACATATTATCTTTCTAATAAATCTTAAGCCCCAGCTCCTGTCTGTGCGTATTCGTATAAGTGTTCCCAGGATGTTCATAAAGGTTCACAACACGACGATGGCATTCAGACGGGAATTTCTGGTGGTATCAGCCATGTTTCACCTGGATTATTCCTACGTGGAGTCTGGGCACCTGCATTTGGCTGACAGGTAGCCCAGTGATGTTCCCAGGCTTGACTGGAGAATGCCAAGGGATGGGGACGATGCAGGGAGCTGGACCTGGGCGAGAAGCTTTGGAGCAGGGCAGTGCCCGGCTCTCGGCGGGGAGCGGTCGGTGCCGGCCCGCGCGTGGTGTCCTCTCCGGGTCCCGCCTGCTGGCTGGGGCCAGCTCGTGGGAGTCCAGCCCGGCGCGCGGGAACAGCAGCAGCACTTTGCTCCAGGGGTTAATAGTCCTCACGGGTGAAAAAACAACGCCTGAGCTCCCTCTCGAAATTTCCCATTTCCCTGTTCTGCTTTTCTCTCTTGGAGCGAAGAACAGTTAATCCCCAGGGCTTTCTCTTACGTGCACTCTGCCTTCTTTCTCACGTTTCTCCAGCAAACTCTTCTCCAGCTATTTTCTGCACCTTGTGCAGCTTGCCCTCATCCCTTTGAAATGAGGGCACTGGGGAAATAAATGCTGCGTGTAGTGCCCTGTGGAGAATAAAATTGCCTTTTTCATGTTCGTTGCTTCTCCCTTCTTGTTGTGTCTTTGTTTTGACAGCCCTGTTGAGCTATGTTGTCTTAATTTCGGGAAAGAGCTTGGCTCACAAAATGAAAAGTCTTTACAGTAGAGGACAGCATCCTCACATACAAGGATGGGCAGGTACGTACGGTTTCAGGCTTCAACTATAGACCCTAAAAGTGATTAATTCCATGGGAAAGACTGAAAAAAAAACTTCTATGAAATATAGATGAACAGTTAAAGCATCAGAAAAGCAAAGGGTTAAATAAAACTTTCATTCTAAAATCCTGTATTCCCTTTTCTTTGTAGATGGAGAAAGTTCCGAAAAGGAATATCTCTGCCTTTTGAAGAAGAAAACAACTTAACTGAGATGGGCTGGCAGCCTGACCTCGGTGCTGGGGCTGAAGTCCGCTCCTGTTTCCCAAAGCTGAACTGAGGCTGCTATGGCAAAGGTGACT
Source organism: Sagittarius serpentarius (assembly GCA_034782735.1). Lineage (NCBI taxonomy): Eukaryota > Metazoa > Chordata > Aves > Accipitriformes > Sagittariidae > Sagittarius > Sagittarius serpentarius. Next base: position 21,630,578 of record JAVKLA010000040.1, read on the forward strand.
GCTGGCAAAGTCAGAAGCTGCATTTTCCCCTAAAATAGCTGTATCTTTATTTCTCAAATAACTGCCAGGTGTTATTTCACTCCCTCCTGAAGCAGAAAGAAGACTGCAATAAGTAATCACGCTGACCATTCAGAATTAGAAGGTATGTTCCAGGTTTGCTCTTCAAATAGACACTTGTCTGCTTTTGGTGCCACAGGGCTGTGGGAATGAATTTGCATTTCATTATCTTATAGACAAAGCTCTGTAAATAAGAAAAAATAAGGCAAAAAAATAGGAGTAGGGAAAAGAAACACAGAAGGGAGTATGAAAACAGACAGTGAGGCACATCTTACCTACAGCACTGAAGGCAGTGACACCGTGGGACGGGTGATGTCACTGGAGCACGTCCTCCTCAGTTCGATGAAGACCCAACTAATGTCATTTAGGTTTTGAGATTTCAAACTGTAATAGGACAAGCAACCATGATGTTAAAACAAATCCTCTCCAGCTGTCTTTCTCCTGGTGTTACTACCTGCTAATAACCGTGAGAGCTTGGATAGAGCGGTGCATCCTGTTGCTTTTTTCCTCTACCAATTAAATTCAAATTTTTGACAACTCAGCTCTCTGCAGAGGTTTTTGGTCCCACGTTCTCTTTGTTTACCGCATGTCACTGCAGCACAGCTCAGATGCTGCTTTTTTTGATCAAACTTTCCATTTGACATTAAATCTGACTTATTTTTACGAGAGTAGGTGATGCCCAAGGATGACACCGTTGCCTTCTTCAGAGGCCGGAGGCTCTCAGGAGCTCTGCCCTTGCGCAGTGGGGTCAGGCACCATGTTCCTGCGTGGGGAGAGGGGTGCTGGGGGAGGATGTTCCCCGAGGCTCACCCCAGGGGCTCAATGGTGCTGAGCCGAGCGGCGGTGCCGCAGCCGGCGGCACTGAGATGAGGCAGGGTTGGTTCGGTGGCTTCAAAAACTTGAACAGCTCAAAGAGGAGCCTTGGCTCTTGATGTCTCGCTGAGAGGAGAAAGCACCTAATGTTTTCTTTCATTAGGCTGGGACAGCAGATTATCTGATTTATCCCAATCTATCCTGAATCCTCAGACAAAGCCCTCACTGAGCCCAGCCTCGCTGCCTCGCGGTAACCCTCCTGCTCTTGGAGACGCCTCTTAATTTCTGTTTGATTTTTGTTTGTAGGCTGGAGAGCTGCCACAGCTGCTGACATTACAGATTTGGTAAGTGCAACTGAAAAATTTAGTTTGAATGTTTGAGAAGGAAGCAGATGCACCTCCTTCATTAAGGAAAGAAATGATTCAAAGGTGGGTAATGCATTTAAATAACAATTGAGAGGAAGCAACTGCTAAACCAACGGGAAAGCTTTGGGTAAAATTACACATGGAAAAACATTTCCTGCCTGAAAGTGCAGATCTGGGTGAGTGGTCAGGGCTGGGTGCTGCACAGAGATTTAGGTCACCAGCCAGCTTAATTAACCCCGTTCAAATAATTTCTGAATATAGAATATTCAGTTCTATATTTTTCCCTTGAAGTTAATGATGATCTAGAACTTCTTTTTTCTGCATAATGTATGTTGGCCTTTCCACTCATTAAACCCAAGATCACACCACATAATTCAGATTTTTATCCAGAAATTATTTCCTCTCTCTGCTAGAGCCTTTGCTGAACGTCCGCTATGTAGATCTGAAATTCAATTACCTCTCCCGAGCAGCTGGGGAGATGAGGGCTGGAGAGAGCCAGAGGAAGCATTTTGTTCAAATTTATTGTGGAACGAAATCAATCTCCATATGAAAGGACTTATATCTTAGTTGACGTAGGCTGCTTTCAACCAAGATATCAGTAAATTGTAGGTCAGTAAATGGAAAGCTCTGAGGTGTTTTTGGTGAAGCCCTAACTTCTCAGAGCTCTCCCTTTCTGGTTTTCAGCTCCATCACTGGGTAAGTTCAGATTTTCCTTCCTGGCCTGAAATGTCTCAAGTGTTCAACAGAGACTGGTCAGTTTTCCCATTTCTGGTCTCTGCATTTGCGCTGCGAGGTTGAATTTGGAATGGAAGGCTAGATGTGCGAGTGATGGAGCAAGACCCAGTCAGCCTGGGGAAGTTAGGAAACGGCCGGCTGCTCTTTGCCCGGAGCGTGCCGGCTCGCCAACGTCTCTGCCGGCACTCGGTGGCTAGTGCTGGGGGCATCTGCAGTTCTCCCATCCTCCCGTTGCCAGCGCTGAAGTTCAGGCCCTTCCCACGTGAAGGTGCGAGGGAACCACCCCACAAATCCTTTCAATAGCCGTGTCCACAGAAAAGACCAAGAATGAACCATTTCCTGGGCATTTTCTTTCCCCCCAAAGCCAAGGCAGTGGCATGGACGATGGCAGGCCTTTCTCGTGTCCCCTGTGGGTTCCTCCTACCCTCTGGGACACTGTAGTCTCCCGAGCGAGACCCCAAAGTGCCAGGGCGAACGCGACTGAGGGTTTTGGGACCAGAGGGAGTGTTTCAGTCTGGAAGAGGACTGCTCCTCTACCCTCCCTACACTTACATAAAAACAAAGACAGGTTCAGTCAAGTGCTGGCATGCTGACATTTGTTTCTCTGTAGTAATCCTGTGCTATATAATAATAAACCCACCATGCTTCAAATCCACGAGGAGAAAAGCTGCTTATTAATGCAGAGAAATGCACATTCTTCCTTCTTGTTGTTCCCTGTAAAACTTTAAGTATTTTGAAACTTGACTAGTCAGCTGTCTAGGAAGAGGCTGATTTGCATCCTTCAGTGCCCTTACAAGGAGGTGGAACAGCTCTTCCACTGAACACAGCCTGAGTGTAAAACCTTGCAGAGGATGGGAGACTTCAGTCTGGACCAACTTTCCTGATAACTTGAATTAGAAAAACATTTTAATATATTAAACAGAGATTTCTTGGGAATGCATTTACTATTTTATATGTGGGAAATGATGTTTAATGAAGTGAATAATTTACAATAAATAAATCAAGTATGAGGCTGGGGGTTGCCCCCGCCCCAAGCTGACCACCTCTGCCTCACGGGGCTGTGTCCTGCCTCCTCTGCTGCTGACGGAAGGGAAACCCTCCTGTCACAGCTGGGTTTCTGCTCTGTTAAATTATCATTGTATGAAACCTAAAAAGTCTAGAGCTCGGGATAGGCACATCTTACAGGTGACATTAATTTAAATAACTGCTAGGTATTGCAAACGAAGCCCTGAAGGTGCAGGGTTTGAAAAAGCATGATAGCTGTTTACCAGCCAGCACCAGCGCCGCAGAAACGGAGGGGAGAAAGCCAGGTAGCCGGGAAGGCTGCACACCTTGGGACGCGGGGTGGGAGAAGAGTCTCGAAGCCTGCGGATGAAATCAGTGCGGAAAGCCGGTTGCAGGGGTGGGTTTCTGGTCCTCTATCTCTCTGAGGCAGATGCGGAAGATGGCGGTGCTGGAAGCTGGCAGCCAACAGGAGGATGCTTAACCCTCGGGTAGAATGAAGACAAGACATACCAAATGCTGTAAGATCACAACTGGAGCGCAAATGCCAGTTCTTCTGTACGCAGGGGTGTTTCCCAAAATTGAGGCTTATAGGCAGAATTGCGGACCTGCAGTTCCCTTTGCAGGGCCGTATCTCATTTAACCCGACACCAGACCGAAGAAATGCGCTCGTTGCCTGGCTTGGGACTTCATTCAGGAGGAGTCTTGCTCTGCGACTGGTTTTGCAGCACTCCCCGCTTTGCCGGGGTTTGCCTTAAGCTGGCAGTGCCGCCCCGAGGGCTGCGCGGCTCTCCCCGTGCCTGCTGCACACCCGGAGCTGCCTGTGCTGGTCCCTGAGCCCCTGGATTCCTATACCCACATCACCAAGGCATTCACAAAGTCCACCATCAGCTGATTTCCAGGGATTAACCAAATAACTTTTCCATGGCTTAACCAAATAGCTGTGATGCATGTGCTAAAAGCTGAGGTCCTTAATTTTAAGCTAAGTGCTAAGGGCATGGGAGAGGAAGCGATAGCAGAGTCTTGGGGTATTAAGGAGGATTACTTTTAGAGCATTCTTATAATTTCCACTTTTTAATGAAAATCTGTGTGTGTGCCAAAGGGCAAAGATAAAGCAGCCATGGTGTATGTATTCAGAAAATGAAGAATGGGATAGCCTGGAAATTACTGTCTGCATTAAATTTCAGACAACTGCTAAATAAATTAAGCAGGTTAGAGAATAATGTAAATTATATATGGGAAAATAAATAACCCTGCATGCGCACTAAACCTGCGCTACAAAAGCTGCAGCAATACTAAGTGGATTTTTAAGGACTTTATTCTAACAGCGTGAGTTAGAGAAAAGCTGCCAAAGTAATTCGTGTTATTTTGATGCATCTGGAGAGCGGATCCCCCAAGCGCCGTAGTCTGGGGGATGTGTCGCGTATCTGTAACACAGTCAGCCTGTCCCACCCCAAATCGTGGGCTGCTGAGGTTCCCACTGGCCGAGGTCGGTGCTGGTGGGCTGGGACAATGGCGAGAGGGAAGACAACCCCGCATGAGGAGCGGTGGTGCCTGCCCGCCCGCGGGCTCTGCACCGTGCATCAGCCCCGGGGTATCCGGCAGGGGCAGGTCCGGCAGCGCGGATATCAGAGGTGCGGAGGTGAGCAAGAGCTCCGGGCTCACGCTGCTCCTCACACCTAACCACACCAGAGCTCCTCCAGGAAACACAACTTCCCTTGTTGCAGGAAACCTCAAATTATTTTATGTAATCGTGTAATGCGTTTATCCGTGCCCCAGCCTTTGTTCAGGTACCTGGGAAGAATCAGTGCGGGGGCTGAGGCTCACCTGTGTTTTACCCATTTTAGAGTGGTTTTGAGGACATTGGCTGAAGACCCCAGCCCAGCCCAGAGGCATGTCTGCACCGCTGGGAAGGGCTGCGTGCCGACGCCTGAGCTACTTCTGATCGTGCCGGCACGTACCCTTCTCCCCAGCGGGTCAGCTCGGCGCTCGGTGCTACCTGCTGCCCTGTGGCTTTCCCGTAAGTGCATTAGGTACATATTTTTCTTTACACGCCTCTTTTGCCAAAGAATATTCGTTTGACCTCAAGGATCAAGAAAATGCTTAAAAATTGTGGCTTAAGAAAAGCTAAACGAAGTGGCATAAAGTAGTGGGTTATGTTATTACAGATGGGTCTGGGTAGACCCGTTCATTCAGAGGCTCAATCTCTGACTTAATTGCCAGACCTCGATGAGGTGAGGCAACGGGGTTGTCCCCGGGGTTGGATTTGGGTGCGGGCTCCAATATGGGCACTTGGGCAACTTGTTTGGAGAGTGAATCTCTCAAGTCCTGCTCATCATGCCAGCGTAAATATGGTGGTTGTTTTTTTCTCACCTGGAATTCAATTCCTTCATTTTTCTTTGCAAATGGTAAATTATGGAGACTCCTGCCTCATCTTGCCCAGGGAACTCTGGCAGGCGGGGATGTGGTACCCTGCCTCACATCGCCCTGCGTGGGGGCTCACGTGGCCGGCGCTGCCCCCTCCGTCAGTGCACGAGTTGGCATCCAGAAAAACCACCTCCTGTGTGCTCTGGACGTCTTCCGTGCGTTCTGAGAGATGCTAGCCGGCTATTTGCTGTGGGAAATGCTTACTGAAATTTAGAAGACTGTGCTAGGTACACATGATGTCAAGCATTCCGTCCTGATAATTAACACAAAGCAGGCAAGTTAAAAATGTAAAAGTGACCTGCACATATGACTCTGCTAGTAGGAAAAGGCAAGCAGCTTGTAATGTACGATATGGGTGCTATTTTATTTTAATTTAAAGAACTGAAACTTAGTTCTGAATCGAAAAAGGGATGAATCATTCTTGATGGATTCATCACAGACGGTTTATGTTCTGAATACTTCCTTTCTCTACCATAGCTGCCTCAGGTTGCATGAGGAATGTAAAGGTTATAAATGCCAATTTTTTTAGAACTATTTGTTTTGGCTTTTTTAGATATAGCCTTAGATATACTTACTATTTTTGTGCAGCTGCCTGGGAAATCATAAATTCTATGACTGATTATAGAGGTTGCTCTGATTTGATAATAAAAGTTGATTATGTCTCATTGCAGCAGCAGAAAATAGTGTCAGAATAGGGATTTCTGGAGTGTGGCAACGCATGAGGAAGGGTTTTCACTGTGCATTACTGAACAGACACGAGAAGAGTAGATCTGGCAGTCGCATCTCCGATTTCTGTCTATCCTCTTGAATCGATAATTTTATTGACTGAGCTTCGCAAATTTACATTCCTTGTTTTGCCCATCCTCAGAGCAATAAAACTCAAGACAATGATTTATGCCGGCCCCGGTGCACAACGCCAAGGTGCCCCCGCGCAGCCGCCGTTCTGCACAGCCTGCTGCCGCCTCTCGCGTGGCAGAGACGCTTTGGTGTTGACAAAGGTCTCCTGCGCAGCGTTTCTTAAATGACAGAAGTTTTTGCTGTTGGAGGGTAGGGCATTAGTAAAGTCTTTCAAACGGAGGTTAGTTACTGATTTTGTCATGCATGGCAATGATGTGACATCTCTGTTGCCTTAGAGTTAAGGCAGATCTGTGCGTCTGCCAGTGTCTCTCGTGCGGACTGGCCTGAGCGCATCTGCAGATGGCAAAGCAGAACTTACGCTACTGATTTGACAGATGTTGAAGGTCTGAAATGGGATAAATGGGACAAAGGAGTATGGCCACGTGTAGGAAACACATCACCTGCAGGTTCTGGGAGGAAAGCAAGATCCAGGCAGATGCTGAGTTGAACATCTGACCCCCGTAGTGGGTGGTGCGAGAAGGGAAGAGTAACTGAAGAGGCAGACAAATTAAATAGGATGGAAAATCTGATTAACAGGTGTCTTTTCATGGAATAACTTCTTTCTGCTTTTGAAAGCACAATACATCAGATAGAGCTGTGTTTCAGTAAATTGTTTCAAATGCGTGAAATGTAAAATTATGGGGAGGGTGGGGATGAACAGAAGAAGGGTAAGGCAGGTTGGGCTCACAGGAGGACGATGGCATGCCGACCCGAGGCGCAGGGCTGTGCTGCAGGAGTTGCTGGCTGGAGGCTGGCATGATGGGGTGGTAGGGCTGTACTGGCACCTCTCCTCCCGTCCTGCAGAAATCTGTGGAACAGAGACGGGACCACCGTGCTTTCTGCCCCCACCTGCCCCCTGCAGAAGGTTTCCTCATCAGAGATATAGGCGACATTTGGAAAACGTCAGTAAAACCGACAAGAACTGAAGAAAATCAGTGACCCTTTAAATATGTTGTTTCCCCCACCCAGGCCCAGTACTTGCAACCTGGTTTTAAATAATGTTTCTCTTCAGTTTTGTTGTGCGGTAATGGGGTAGCGTCTGGTTGCCAAAAGAGCGGACACTGTAATACGGACACAAAGCACAGTAAGAGGCTGTGAGCTGACAAACCTTTTCACTTTTAAATCCACAGTCAAGTGGGTTGTCTCTGACTGGCCTCACTTTGCCAGTTTTTTTGCCATTTATTACTGTCTTTTTAAAATATATGTTCTGAAATTCAGATGTGTATATAATGGGGATGATATACAGTTGTACTTCAGACTGAATGTGAGCCATCTGTCAAAAACAAAAGCTAAATTCTGTGTAATAAAAATCACAAAAAGATTGATATTTCACATTAAAGGGAGAGCTGAAAAAAGCAATTTTGTTTATGGGCAAACCTGTGTCTGGCACATTTTTCATATCATATAAAGATGGAAATCTCACCTTATGGCTATAGATTACTGCTATATTTCAGTATTTATAATTGTGGACAGATATGCATGTGCTTCTACGTTAAGAGAGAGAATTCCCCATGCACTGTTGATAACAGTGAGCCTGTTTGAACATGTTTCTGCTGCTTCCCAGAGGTGTAGTATTTCCTATTTGCTGCCCTTAGTCTATCTGGTGAAGCACATTCTTCTAGTAATTTGCGTGGCATTGTCACGACCCACTCAGAAGAGGAGGGTGCGTGACTCAGATTCGCACATCCCCAACAGCGTGGACTAAGGTGAGACGACTCT
>JAVKLA010000040.1:21642375-21688036 GCA_034782735.1 Sagittarius serpentarius
AGACCAGGCTGCTCAGGGCCCGTCCAGCCTGGCCTGGGATGTTCCCAGGGATGGGGCTTCTGCCACCTCTCTGGGCATCCTGTTAAAAAAATACTTTTTTTTGCAGGGCTCTCCACAAGCTGCTTTAATAGGAGATGGACCCAAGGCGGGCGCAGGGTGCTGCCAGGGTCCCCGGCAGGGCAGCTCGTGATGGCAAGCGTCAAGCTAATTGCGTGCCTTCACGTGTGTGTTCCCTTATTCAAACAAAAAGTCCGGGAACTGGGGCCTTATTCTGGGCCATGGGAAACCTGAGGCCATTTCTTACGGCAGTCCTGTGCATCGCTGGGTGAGACAGTCTCGCTCTCTGCCTCCTTTCTCCATCGATAAAACTGGCCCCGCTCGGGCTCCCATAAACACACCGGTCATGAGGAACCCAGACCGTGGTGTGGAAATGGAGACAGACATTCCAGACAGGAACAAGTACTGTTCTTTCAGTGGGCTGCAATGTGTTTCTCATGCTTTTCTGGCTCGTATCAGACACAGCTGAGGTGGGACCATATTTCCTCTTACGCTCGCGACAGCTTTCTGTCGCATGTAGGAAGGTCTGCCAAGTATTTCTATTGTCCTCGCCCAGGAAAACCAGGCCTTGGATGCATGGGGTGATTTCCACAATAAAAGATGCAGCTTTGTCGCATTGAGAATATGTGTTCTGGAGCAATGAAGCAAGAGGGAAACGGCTGTTGGACTTGCTGAGGAGAGTGCGGTCCTGCTGGGCACGGCGGTGGAGCACGCTCTAGCCAAGGACCATCCCCGGCCACCGCTCCCACCAGCAGCTTGTTGCTGCCATTTTGGAGTAATACTCGTTATCTGCATGGGTTGTCTTAATGGCGTAATTGTCTGGTATATAACAGCGAGCGCTGCTTCTAATCAAAACAGAGTCTGGTGCATAAATATTTTACTCACAGAAAATTGTCAGACCAAGCTTAGCAAATGCTGCTGGAAATCTATGAACTTTAAATAACTTCCACATGTGAATACAGGCCCTATTTATTAGCAGAGAAAAGCGATTAATGCTTTTGGTCAACACGTCTAATTCAGTGTTATGCATCCCATCTGTCACCAAGTCACTCTGAGACAGTTAAATGCACGAGCAGTGACATTTCATACATTTTAAATGTAATTTGTAGGAAATGTTAGCAAATTGGAGCTGCAGAGATAATAAAAGGAGGTAAGACAATGCCCTCTGGGCCCTGCTCATTTATCTTGCAGGTACGAGAGACGGTGACATGATGCCCATATGGGTGCTGGGGGGCAACACCCAGCCCCTGCTGCCCTGGGCTTGCCCAAGGAGCTCAGGCATGCCCCGGGCAGGAGGCAGAGGCAGGAGCTGTGCTGCTCATTGAGCACTGAAAGGAAGTCACGACTGTGATGCACGACTTGCAGGTGCCTGTAGGGTCTCCAAACCCTAAAGCATTAAAAAAAAAAAAAAAAATCTTCTGCCAATACAGACCTGATTAGAGCAGTTCCAAATTCTGAAGAGGACAGGCTCATGCTTCTAGGCACACAGGTCTAGGGTGGCTTTGCTTTGCTTTTTAACATTTTGCCATGCACTCGCATTATTTGTCTGTCCCTTTCCTGTCTCCGCTCTCTAGTTTCCAACCTGTTGGTCAACAGAAGCAAGGGGAAGCAGTTCATGGCATCCTACCTCTTAAATGTCCCCCAAACGCTAAGACAGGCTGGAGTCCACTGCTGTTGGTACCATCCTTGGGGGACACCTGTGATGCCCATGTGCTTTTCTGCTGCCCATCACCCCCAGGAGCCAAGGACCTGTCTCAGCGCCTGGCGTCCCAGGCACACACCACAAAGGGAGACAGGTAGGAACTGTGGTATCCAAATGGTTTGGAAACCAGCGGTGTTGTCCAAGGAGGAGCGTCACGGCAGAAGGTGGAGGTCCAGGTCTGGTGGGGCAGACTGGGGCTGGAGGAGCCAGATGGGCTCCCCTGGGCACGGGAACTGGTGGTGCCTGCAGGGCTGGGTGCACACAGTGACCCAGCACTCTCCCTGTAGCTGTCCGGTAATAACCACCTGTTTTAATACCATCAGAGAGTAATGTTTAGTAAAATCAGTGCCTATAGCTCAGGGGAAGTTGGAGTTAGTTATGAACACTGTGTCAGCTGCTCGAACAGCGGAGGAATTAACTCTGACTGTCAAAAAGCCCTTATGCCATGAGTTGCATTTCACAGAGATTTGGGTGTACGTGTGCAGGTGAGAGCTCAGGTTATTTTTTGTTGTTCCATAAGGAGTGTAGGCTTACCTGTTTGAATACGCCATAAAACTAGTTTTCCACTTCTACTTCCCTTGTCCAACAGTAACAGCAGCAGCAGATCTGGGTCAAAAGTGCAGGAGGAGAAGTTTTATCAGAGCAAAAGGATGGAAGAGATGAAAATGACACTGGGGCTGTGCAGAAATGAAACCTCTGGAGTTGGAGCTTTGCTGGAGTGTGGGGTGTGAGGTGAGGGGTCCCTGCCGTGCCCCCCTTGGCACACGGAGCGGGTGCCCAGGCAGCCCCTCATCCTGGCGGGCGCAAGGGAGGGTGTTTGGCTTGGAGATAGTGGGACGCCCACCCCCGGGGCTCCCGGGGCAGCGATGCAGGACGAGCTGTGGGTAAGCATCAGAGACATCATGAGCATGGGGAAAAAACTGAAGGGAAATCTAAAAGTTGGCTAGTTGAGAGTGACTTGGAATTGAAGGCAAATAGGTTTTCTTTTTCATTTAATTTTTACTTTTTGGTGGAATCTGATTTGTTTAAGGACATTTTCAAAGATACATTTGATGCCCTCAATTTTTCTCCTAATAGAAACAATCCTGAAAACTTCAGATTTGGAAAATGACTCATTATAATAGTGTCCTGCAGTGCTTTTCTAATTAGTAGTCAATGTTAGTTCAGGACCGTAACTATCCTAGCAAGACCAAATCACATTTTCACTATAGCTAAACATGTATTTAGCAAGCTAATTTTGAATCTTTATCTGCAGTGCATTCTCTGTCATAATCTTTATACATCCCGTTTTCTAATAAATTAGAACTGGGATAGCTGTGGAGTGAAAACCAGTGGCAGCTGTATTTCAGTTCAGATTTGCATGTCCCTTGGGTGTTTTGCTTCACTAGGAATTCTTTTTCAAAGCCTTTTCTGAATTGAAAATTTAAAAAAAATAAAAATAGATGAGACAAGAGAACATCTCCTTTGTGCAGTGTATGCTTTCACACCCTAATCGTTCCACAGATAAAACATTACGCTGGCTCCCTGATGCCATAGTCTATGCTCAGTCCAAAATATTCAAAAATACCATATGTCTAAAATATAAATCGTTTCCTTTAACTTCAGATGTAGAAACTCTGGCAAGGTAAGAGCACGTCTGGCATCCAGATCCTTATGGGATGATTCGGGGGCAAGTTGTGGCAGAAAGGCAGCTCTGGATAGAAGAAGGGGCAGCCTCTCTTACAGCTTTACTGCGGGCGATCGGTCCTCCGGGCTGGTTTCCCACAATTAAAGCCCGGAGGTGGGAGTTGTCCTTTCCCCGCTGCCGAGCAGCCCGCAGAGCTGCCTGGGCCATGGCTCGTCTGACCCTGGGGGGAGCAATGCCAGCCCCTGAGCTGTGACGGGGAGGGTGGGTTGAGCTGGAGACCGGAGCAGTTCTGGGTTTCCATCCCAGAGGAGCATGGACGAGGGTTCACAGCACAGAGGAGCAGGGTTTCCATCTTCAGCTCCGTGGGACTGCAGGGTCTGCATGTGCGATAGGCGCAGAGCTCAACTTTCTGCGGCTTGTAAGGACACTGTCTGCTTGTGCTGGCTGCTGGGGTGTCTGCCCATCACAAAGAACTTCCCTGTGTATTTGGTAAAACCTACTGATCTGGTAACTTGAGGGTTTCTTGTAAAATCCTGAGGGCTTCTTCTTCCTTTGTATAATTTGTTCCTTTTCCCCTTGCACTAGAGGTTGCCTAAGAGGGATGAGAAAAATGGTTAAGTTACTGGCTTGAAGAGTTGTGTGCCGTAAGTGTTCAGTACCCATTTGAACACTTCAGTACAGTAAGAGTCTCCAGGGATGTGACGACCATTTAAAGACTGGAATTCTGTTGCACATAGAAATATTTGAAATGTTGAGGGTGTCTTTCATCTAAGGATTTTCTTCCCTATGCTTTTGGAATAGGTACCTAGAGAGGTTGAAATCTAGCCTTTCCCATGAACCGGGAGCTTGAAGGCTTTTTGCATTGCAGAATATTCGCCAGACAACAGAGAGCCTGGTGGTTCCTGTCCCCCTGCTCAGCACAAGGACCCTGACGGGGAACAGAGGGACTCTGACGTCAAATGGCCATGCTTGAGTCTGGCCTGGGAAGGGACGACTGAAGCAGGGAGGAGCTTTAACCTTGCTTTCCTGTTGCCTGTATTAATGGTACCAGCTTCTGTTCTTCTATATGTTAAATATTTAGACACCATCAGGTAGACTTACGTGCAGATTTTTGCAAAGTCGCCCCGAGATGTATTAAAAAAAAATCTTATGAAAGTTATACTTTGGGAATAGCAATAAAATGTAGTATTTCATAATTATTTACCATAAATATCTTCAGTATAAATTAATTTAGAATCAGGATTATAGAATATCATTAAGATTAAATGCATGATCACTATGAAAACCTCCCTGCTAGACCTAATAATCCAGTTCTGGATTTGGGGTGTGCAGGTGCCTAGCACAAGAAAAGAAAGGACCTGTCCTTCCATGGATGTTTTGACTTGTTCTTGTGGCACCAGCACTGTTAAATTTGAGCTGAACTCTCTAGTGACAATAAAAAGGAAGCCCCTAAAGTAAAGCAGGGGGAAAGGAGCTGGTTCAGACAACATTAAATGGAAAAACCTCCTCCGAATTTGAGTGAATTTGAACCTTTAAGAGGTTAGAAAAACATCCAGGGTGTATCCCATTATCTGCTTCTCTTGCTTTCCTTCCCAGCCTGTCTTTTAAACAGTTTGCCATGAAAAGGCAGCAGCAGGTGCAGGTATCTGGTAACAAGGTCCATCATAAACAGAAAGACAAGAAAGTGTCTCCCAGAATAAGATTTCCAGATTCAACTTGTCTCTGAAGTCGATGAAGGGATTTAATTCTGCCCTCTAGACTCAACAAGAAACTGATAGCTCCTTTGGAAGGCAAACCTGTGTTTTTATTTCCATTCAAACCCATAAGGAAGTCTTGGGTTTGGGCAAACAGGATGCACACCGTATAAGCAAAGCCCATAATGGGATGTTAATATAATTAACATCTTAGGAGTCTAATACTTATTAATTTACCTCTAATAGTTACAAAAAACCCCACAAAATAGTGCAGTTAAATTGTTATGTTTTGCTCCCAATGGCTCTGGGGGCTGATGTGGGGGTCTTAGTCTGGGGCTGCCCTGGGTGTCGCGATGAGTGTCAGCACCAAGGGTCCTCGCTGGGATGAGTGTGATGTCCATGGATTTTAAACACATTTTGCATGGATGCATGTCTGTCACTCCATGTGGGGAAGATGGAGTGCCTCTGGAGTCATTAGGGTTTAATGAGTCATAAAATTCATCAGTTAAGTCTTTGTAAATAGACCTTTGGCGAGGCTGGCTATATACTATAAGAAGGGCTGTCTGTCCGCATGTGGCATCCGCCTGTGAAGAGTGAAGAAGCCACATCCCGGCATCCATGAAGCCAGTCTCAGTCCTCGTTGCTGTGTATGTCTTGTGAATCAAATTTGAATGTTTCCTGGTGGCCCCAAGGAAGTTGCGATGTGGTCAGTAATACACCTTGTAAAATTGCCAAAGCCTTTACACACCTACACACCCTTCTCTTAAAAAAAACCCCAAACCCCCAGATTTTATAAAGTGAGTAAAGAAGGGAATTGTTGAATGAAAGGTTCTTCTCAAGCTGTTCTTCAACTACGTTTCATAACTGTTTCTAATGCTAAATCACTGTGCTCCTAGCATACAATATATTGTTATTATTTACAGGAGGAAAAAAAAGGAGTAATATAGCCTTGTGGTCTTTTCCTTAGTGAAATGAATGTCTGGTAGATTCATGGAGCTATCAGAAAGGATAGAAGAAGCAGTGCTGTGGGAAGCACATTAGTATTACAGCTTGCTGAACATCTACATGTTTTTTATAATGATGTGAGGAGGAGAGGTTGGGGCTGGAGTTGGGGAGTTCACTGACTTTGTGCGGCTGAACTAACTAGAACGAGGTACCTTTCACAAGGAAGGAGCATTTGTTTTTGCTAACTGGGTAGAGGCAGTAAACGTATGTGATGTTGTAAGGCAGTAAAAATATACATTCATTGTTGGACCTGGATGTGTATGGATTGAATGTTGCAGATTTTTTGACATTAGTCAGGGGAATGACAGTTGTAATAACACCCGTCATTTTTATAAGATACTTGTAAAATCCCTGAGAGCCTTCTGATAATGACTTCTTCTTAATAGGGGAGAGATGAAAAGTGGATAAATGGAATTATGTATCCTACATGGATATGTGACCACATACGGATTTAAATGAATACAGAAAGAAAACTATTTGAGATATAAAAGAGCAATTCGGCGCTTCCTCCAAAGCGACACTTGTACCAAGAGTTCATCCTGCTGTTTTGCAAGATCAAAGGTTCATCAATGTAACAAACTGGTAGGAGGTTTTTAAATTGAAAACAAAATGCTGCTTTGATTTTAATAATAGCAAAAGTAAACCTTGCTTCTTAGTTTTGGTCACAATAACTCTGTGACTTTTTGAAATAATTTCAGTATGATTGGTCAGCTCTGAATGTAAGAAAAGGAAAGAGGAATCACTGGGTCTCCATCCGATTGCAGGATAATTTGATGGTCAACAATTCTGGAAAAAACAGTGGAGTCATATTCAATTTGAATATGCATTTCCAAAAAAAAACCTGAAACAAGACTAGGTAGATTTCATTTTGAAAGGAAACTAGCAGAAAAATTGAGTCAGCATCAGTTTTCTGTTTTGACATCTTTGGAACATGGTTTTTATAAATATTCTTTGTGTCCTTTATAATATACACATTTTACTGAAATAAAAAGTTCTGATTTGTCTCTCCCAAAATAACACTTTTTCAGATATGACTCTTAGAGGAATTTGTATCTTTTTTTGTTTCATTCTAATTAAGGATAAAAACAAACATCAAGATCTTTCAGAAAACCGAGCCTCTTCCCCATCTGTGAGATATCTACTGGGCGCTCAGCGCAGCACCTGAAATGACCCCTGTTTGCCAGGGACTTTTACGTGGCATTTTGTCATGGAATTGACAGGAACAGACAGAAAGGTTGAAGCATTTCAACAACCAGGCTGGGAAGGTAATTCTCAGTATAATCAGAAAGACCAAAGGAAAACATTAGACCATGACTGAAACGTAGGCAGATAGACTAAGCTTTACCTGGGATTTTGTGGTTTACAAGAAATCCAGTTTAATAAAAGGATATGTAACCTCTGCAAAGCACAGAGAATCAGTTATTCGGGCTGGAAGTTCTGTTGCTTGCACATCACCAGGTAAAGCAGAACCGGGCATCAAGAAAGGGCTGGCGGATGTTCTCAGACCGGGGTGTCATTGATGCCACAACTTCCCACTCGGAGCAGACCCTGCTGTAACGAAACAAGTGCACTGGGGTGCACTGAAGTCCTGTTGTAGGATGTCCAAAGTGCAACTAGTCCTACGCAAGGCTCGTCTATACGGATGAGGATCATCTGAGATGGTGTCCTCTGCGAGTGACTGTCCTGCATGCTCATGCAGGCTGCTGTCAAGTAGTAAACCCAGGCACCTTTAGCCCCACTAATACCCCTTAGGGAGCACCTGTCTCCCACCTTTCTGTGCATAAGGGCACATGCCAAGTCTCCCCTTTTCAGTTTCTCTGCCTCTAGCTCAATGGGAGCTTTCACCTGCAGCTTGAATCCCTTCTCAAGCCTTGCTTCTAGACCTGAGTTGCTCTGAAACGTTTTTAGATGTTTCAGTTCCTTTTTGTTTGTATTTTGTTTTTCCTGCTCCTTTTCTCCTTTAATGAATTCCTCAAAGCAGATAGTCTTCAAACTCTGTCTCTTTCAAGAGACATATTCTCTCATCTGAAGGGTGTACAAGAAGGCTTTAATGCTTTCGGGAGGACATATACCCATAAATACACACTTTGCAGGGGCTTTAATCCTCAGGCATGCAGCAAGAAGAACAAGAGGCTGTGTTTGCTTTTGTTTGCGAGGCTGTCCAATTTTTCTGACTTAGATCTGGGAAATCTTGAATTTTGTGTATCCTTCTATGTCTTCAATCCAAACTTCTGGAAGCAGGTAAGAGTCTTTTGGTCATGACTACGATACTTGAGAAGAAATTTTTCTTTGTGGGGCAGCAGAAGAAAATAGCTTCTGCATCTCCGTTTCCTCCTGCTGTGTGATCCCCCAGCCCCAGGTAGTCTGGAGAGTCCTGTTATGAGAGGATCCAGTCATGAAAGCAAAACCCATGGGTCACCTTCCTCCATGTCTTGTTGAATGGAGGGAGTTGGACTTCTTCCTCAAGGCCTCACCTTGAGATCGGTCTTCTCATACCTCTTAGCCTGCCTGCCCCACCGAGTAGGACACGCACTGGTACAAGTCACAGCTGCTCTCCTCCAGTGCAGCGTGGCCAAAGGGTGTCCTCTTTTCTCCCACTTTGACCTTGCCCCTTTGGCAACGGGATCAGTGCATCCTCCGAAGGGCGGATGTCCTCTCCTTCAGTGTCCTTAGCCTCACTCCAGGCAGAGGTCCAAGACCAAGAGGTGCTCCTGAAACCTGACCCAAGAGTCACCTTTTTTCCGCCTTCACATCTTCCTGCCTCGAGGAGCTGTCAGAGACTGTTTTCTTCTCTGTCCAAGAATGAAGAGTCTCCGGGAAGTCTCCCTGTCAGACAATTTTAGGGCTTCCACCAACCTCTGCAAGGAGGCGGTGAGCGAGCTCCAAGCCCCACTGCAGTTTGCGCCAAGTCCCCTTCTTGGTGACAGACTCTGCATTTTGCCCTCCATCTTCACTTGCCTCTCTTCAAACCCAGCCACCTGTAACCGGGTGGGTTTCCCTGGTCCGTCTGCTGGGGTCCTGCTCAGCAAGTGACTCTGCCAGATCCTGGTGTCAAGGGCAGATCTTCTTCTCTGACACATGATTCAGTTAATAGTTAAAGCATCTTCAGCCAGCTTATTTGTGTAGTAATAGGATTAGCAAGGAATACACAAGAGAGGATGCTCAGAGAAAGAAACACTTGTGTTGTACTCTTTCAGCATATATCTATATCTTTTTAGTTTGATGTGTGCATCTCTGATTTGACCAGGAGAACCGCAAAAACACCCGTAGATAAATTGACAGTAGGAAACCCTGATGACGTGGCCTGTCGATGCACAGTCTCCGGATGCCTGGCCTGTTGCCTGCAACGGTGTCAATCGCTTCTTGTAATCCAGTCTGTCATTTTGATGAGCTCCAAACAGCACTGGGAGATGTCAGTCTGCTCTCCCATACCTTAATTCCCCTCTCAGCAGCCATTTCGGCAGGTTTTTTAGTTGCACAGGCATGCCAAGCTGTAACATGTGCTTTACAATCCTGGCACTACAACTGCCCCAGCCTCTCTGCCTGCTGTCTTTGCAACCCTTTCCTAGAAACCATCTCAGGAGAATCTGCTACAGCTCTCACTCCTCTGCATACAGGGAATGCTAGTAGTGGAAAACTCAAGACTTCTTTGTGGTTGGGTAAGAAAATGCTGCACCTGAAGCCCTCCCTGTTTTCCGAGACAGGCAGGCAACTTACGCTGGTTCTGGGACAGACCAAGGTCTTATTTTCCCCCAGTGTTGTTTCGGATCCCGCAAACACCTGCAGCAAAATTCCCTTCCAAGTTGTGCCTCCTGTCAGGACAGCAGCAATGGCAGGTGCCAGCACAGTGAGAGGGGCACATGCTCAGATCGTCGGTGCCTCCAGGCGTTTTGTCTGCTAAGAAGGCTTGTTAACATGCAAACGTCTTGGAAGTGGGAGCTGGCTGGGAAGCGAGCTTTGTATCAGCGGCTGTATACTCAGGTGGAGACTGACACTGCCAATATGGTCTACATAAACAAAGCCCACAAGTGGTGTAACCTACAGCAGATCCATTTGCTGCCTGGTTTCAAAAGTATTAAATGCCTTAGCAGAGAAGCTGAACTTTTTTGGATAGATAAGTTACATGTGGGAGGACTAGGACAACCCTTGCACTTTATGTTAACTTGATATTGATTTCTTTACAGCCCAGAGGACCAAGGAGGTCACACTGACTTCAGGATCTGGTAACCCAGATGTGTCTGGGAAGATCCACAGATCTTTTCGCCTCCTCCCTTTCATTGCAAGACTGTTGCAGAAGGTAAGTCAGAGTTTACCCAAGGAAATTTATCCAAGGTTTAATTGCCTGCAAGGATCAAGGGCAGGGTGGTTTCAGGACCCGCACCTTGTCTCAGATCTGACATCTCGTGTTTTGGTTTTAGCACTAGATTTTTGCTCAGCATTCCTCACGTCATGATACTTGTGTTGTCCTTGGAGTTAAAGCAGGCTGCTCTTCACCACCAAAAGACACTCTTTTCATTTTGTTAATCTCTTACTCATCTGCAACATTTTTCTGTGGAGGGAGATGTCCCAATTGAAAACATCCTGAGGGTGGATGTTTTGAAGAGGAGTGCTATCCTGCCGCAGTGCACCAAATACAAAGGAAACGTTAATATTTAGTTATATGGCCTGGAGCTTACATATTCACATTGAATCGGGGATTTCTTTCTTGCGGCTCGGTTGTTTATGGATGGGAGTTGAATAGTGTCTTCCACCTGAGATCGATCATGTACCCCCAGTGCCTGAGATATCTACTTGGGAAGCTCTGGGCTGTGGGTGTCCCCCTTCTCTGAATTCCTGTTATGTTTCTCCTACGTAGACACACATTTTTCTCTCTGACACAACAGTTATGGAAATTCCTGGATCCATGCTATTTTGGGTGAACCTCATTGCATGTGAAGTCACCTGCTGTTTCACTTAACTGGTTTGATAAAGAAGCATTGTCCTTATGTCTGTCGATGAGCAGAAACTGTTATTAATTTCTATTAAATGAATGCCAAGCTGTAACTGCATTAGAATATTTTAATCCATCTTCCTGGATAATATAATCTATGATCACTCTGGGTTTGCCAGTTTTTGTGAATGCAAAAGTTTCTTATCTACTCACTCTGATATTTAAATTCACCCCAAGCCATTTCTAACTGCTTCAGCAATAGGTTTTGCACGCAACAATAAATTTCACTCAGAAAACAAATGATACAGCCATGTAAAAAAGTTGTGAAAATAGGTTTCTAAATGCATATGAACAACTACTTATGTCAAAAGAGTTTATCAGTTTGTCCAATCATTCCAGCAAGTACCAGATAAGTTATTGTCAGCTAGGCAGCAAAGCATACATTTCAAATACTCATCTACAGCACAACAATTGGTAAATTCTTGTTAAAAATACATTTTCCCGTGATCATGGAAATTCAGCGAGCAAGCAGACTAGAGTCACTGAGGTGCCTGATATAAACTGGTAGGTCTAATAGGTATGGTTATGTACGTAGGTGTGCACAATTTGATAATGAGACCGAGATGTTTGTGCTGTGATTGAATGGCTACTTTCTGTTTAAATATTGCCAGAGGGTTTCTTCGGGTCATTGACAGCTGTAACTTTTGAATGTTAAAATGAAGTTTTATTTTTCTTGAAAAGGAAGAAATTTAACTTTCAGATGAAAAATTGTGTGGCTCTGGAAGGTCTGCTCAAGGTCTGGAAAGAGAAACTGAACTTGAAAGGGAGTTTTAGGGATATGAGGTATTGGAAATTAAAGTGGGATTATCAGCTCTTCTGCTGTTCCTATGAATAAAAAGCTTGTATGTTTTCTGTAATTCTATAAGCCTGAAGCTTTCTTTTAAATTTCTTACTGTTAAGCAAAAGATAGCGTAGAAGATTACAAATGCAGAAATCTTAATTATGTGAAGGAGAGTCCTGTTTGCTTGCTGATGCATAAAAAGTTCATATTGGGGCCTTATATCTTAGTCATGTCAGTTTAGTTTTATTTTATATCATGTTCTCCTCCAAAAATTGCTTTCAGTTTTTCTGTGTGGCATTGGGTCCCCTATTTTCAGATGGCACTGCCTGTAAGACCGAGTTAATAACCTAAAAAAGGTTCTCCATTTGTAACTTAACCTGATATAATTGTGTAAGACTGCTGGTCCCTATATCCATGGAAATCCTCTGCGGGTCAGACCAGTATCACGAATCAGAAGTAATGGTGATGTCTGGTTTATGTCAATGTCCCTCTCTCAGATTTAGCTAACAGGTCTTATTCTTCCGAGTCAGGTGTTAGTCTCAAGCTGGGACTTGCGGTTAATCCTTGTTGCCAACCATGTCATATCGACCAAAATGGCTTTGCTGAAGCAGAGCTTTCTGAGCCAGCCCGGCACGATCCCGGCGCCGGGGCAGGACCTCCCGGTCTCCGCGGGAGAGGTGCCGGTGGCGAGGGCTTCTGCGGTGCCCTCCACGTGGGAGGAGCCCCTCCTGGGGAACCGGGGGGATGCTCTGCTCCTTGTAAATGCACCTACGAAATATCGAATGAATGGGCCTGATCGAATACCTGAAGGGTCAGAAGCAGGTATTTTTTTACAAAATCAGTACCTGCTCCTCAGATGGGGACAATGCCCTGTCACTCAGTGTCAGCAGCACTGACTAATAGCTATGTGGAGTCTCTCCAATTATTAGATTCCCAAATCCCTAAAGTGCTTTCTGAGGCAGTGTTTATAAACGCATTTGAATGCATTTACTGTTGTCAATTCTGCTAAGTGCTCTTCTGGCTGCCTTCTATGAAAACAGGAACAACACTGGTCACTTTGCTGTGTTTTGCTTGCGGTAAAGGTCCCTACTTTTAGCAGGTGAAGCTTTTCATTAGGCTGTTGTAGGAACAGCATGAAAAAGTTATCTGCCAGCTGACCAGCCTTGTTGGGAGGAGATAGGAGGTAAAGCTGAAACGAAAGGAAACAAACTGCCGTGCGAATCTTTGTAGCTGCATCTTCCACGCACCAACTGCTCAGTGATATCCAGGGCCTGGGAAAGGATTTTGTTTCATAGCTGTTGCTGTACTGCAGATCCGCAGCTCAAATACAGGGGAGTTTGCTGTAGGTCTCCATCAGCATCGTGAGAGCAGGGTTCGTACCAGATCTGACCGCAGACCCACCTGGGCTGAACCCGGCTTTGGCAGCAGCCCACAGCAGATGCTGAAGGAAGGGTATGAGGACCAGGATGAAGGACAGTGATGCTTTGCTGATAGACAATCCCAGCACCCACATATCTATAGCTCGGGGGCTTCCGGAGTCAGTTGATATTTTTGTCTTTAAAAGCTCTTGATGGGTTACTCTTCAGTGAATTTACCTAATTGTGTTTTGAACCTAATTGTCTTTTTAACAAAAATAAGCGTTCGTTGTCCAGCTCCTCTCTGGCTACATCCTGCTGTGACGTACACCTCCTGCATGGATACAGACAAACACAGACAGAACGGTTAATCCCCACTGTGAGATGTGTTTCTTGGCATCCGAGGAATTCTCCAGCACCGAGGCAAACCAGGCCAGTTGAAATTGGCCCTGTTGCCCCATGTAAGTCACGTATGCTTTTGAACAAGCCATCCCTTAGGACACGACTGTTGTGCTGGGGAAAGCAGAACTTCCGGATGAGCAGAATTGGGTCCCAAAGGAGAGGACAAGCAAAAAGGTCATTGCAGTTATCTGGGCATGGGTAGGGACAGAGCAAGTGCTGACCTCCAGAAAGGGTGTAGGGCACACGCAAGGCCACAAGCACTCTGCTGGGGGCACACCGGCTGCTGCCAGGCTAGAGCCCCTCGCCCAGGGGTGGGTGCACGTCAGCACAGCTTCCTCTGGGGTGCACAGCCCGTCAGGTCCCGGACGGTGCTGCTTGCTCCCTCTGTGAAAGCTTTCAGGCAGGAGTCCAGCCCGCTCTTCCAAGGGACGGAGGTGCTGCATCGCTGTCCCTGCAGGCTCTTCTGCTCTGCTCGCCCGTGTCCCCAGGGGAGGGATGGCTGGGGTGTGCATTTCACATCATTCCTTTGGTCCCCTCCAGCCATGGCGTTTTGCTGCTCAGGCTGAAGAAGAAAGCAGGTTTTGCTCAAGCCCCAAACTGGTAGAGCTGGAACACCTCAGTGGGTGGTAACCCCCCCCCCCAGGGGACCATGCCTGGGCGAGCTGCAGAGCTGCCACCAGGGGCCCTGTCACTTCGGTCTGTATTGTTCGGTGTTTTCCTCTCAAGTCCATGACAAATTCCTGAGTCACCCATTCGGAGACGGCCACTGAGCTTAAACCTTTTGGAGCTGGGTGCCCCGGTGCTTTGAAGCTGGGCAGGTGAGACGCCTCCACAGGGCTGGCGACGCTCAGAGCCGGCTAAGGCTCACCTCGCTTCCGCAGAGTTTCGATTGCTAATTGTTTCCTAAATATTCCAATTAATTTGTAAATCATGTTGCCATAGCAACAATAATTTCTATGCATTACGAATATCAGGCACCTCTCGCATCAATTTGTTTTCCCTTGTTGCCATAGTGACAGACATTTTGTCAGAATTATTTAGGTAGAGAGAAATCTGGAGACCTTTGCAGTGAAGGAGCCGCAGGAGGAGCCCCGCGGGGAGCCCAGCCCCCCCTCCCGTCTCCTCCTGCCCCTCTGCAAACGGGTCCCCCAGGTCTGGGGGAGCGTTAGTGGGCTTGGATGCAAACAGCCCTCTCAGCTACTGCCCCATCGCCATCCTCTCCACCTCCGTCCTCGAGCACTTTGCCTGTCCGCTGCTAATGGCCACCTGTCACCCGGTTCGGCTTCGGACCTCTTCTAGTCTGGCAGCCTCCGGTGCCCTTCTTCTCTGCAGTCTCCAATGGTTTCTCCTTTTAGAGCTGGGCCTTTGGTCACACCTCAGCCTTCCGAACCACTGCTTTTTAGAGCAATGTCTAATAAAACAGGTTGGAAATCTGCCTAAAAGTGTTTATCTGATATAATCATTAGTGATGCAGAAGAGGCGTGTTTTCAAAAGTCTTAACGGCTCATTTCATAGCCTAAATGGTAGACGGGGTCTTTGAAAACTCTGTCTTGCAACATCTAGCATGCAACCTCTTTTTTGTTCAGAATCAGTGTTGCTTCTCAGTGGCAGTTCAGTGGTGAACTCCCCAGTCAATTTATTGAACCATTTTGGGGCACTCTGCCTTCTCCGCTCAGCTGTTGGGCTGTCAGGATCCACCACCCCGGGTGAGGTGGGCTCTCAAACGTTACCGCTGCAGCCAATATTACTCTTAGTTCTTAGGACTGCCTGAAACGCTTGGGCGGGAAGAACAGTCATAAGTTAAAAAAAATAATCTGAGTACTGTTGGTTCGATCACCCACATAGTCCAGGTTCCTATAATCTCTTATTTGAAGAATAATAATGCTGTTTTTAGATCGCATCCTTTTGACTCCATCTGTATCTGGTGATCTAGGAAATAAAAAGTATTTGAAAGAGTCTATTATTAAGCGTATGAGTGCTCAAATTATACGTGAGCTCTGGAAAATAAATTCATCTTCTGAGTACGAGTTAGGAATCTCCACTGCGGGCTTGGAGGCTCCAGCAAGAGCCCAGGGCTGTGCTCCTCTGTGCTGCATTTCCACTGCCACAGGACGTTTCTGCTACTTACCCAGTCTGCAATGGGAAAGCCTGCTACCTCCTTGCAAAATAATACGTAGTACTTCTTGCATTGGCAATGTCCAGGCAGAAGAGCCAGAACACTGAAGCAGCAAGCTGACATCTGGCAAACTAACAGGAAAATACCTTGCGGCAGACAAATGCTTCTCCATACCGTTTCGTAAATCCATCCATCCATCCTCTGTGTGTGTACATGCACGCATAGTGCCTCCATATATGTAATCCTGAGCTTCAGCAGACTGCTGCTGAACGTACGAATATCGGCACGTCAGAGGGCAAAATCCCCTGAAGTGAACCTTTTTCTTCCGTATTGAAGATAACCAGAAAATATAAAGTGGTGCTCCTCTTCCTGAATAAATCATGGGAAGCAGTTACAGGGGTTTACAGGAACTGTCTGTGGGGCTCTGCCTTCCCCTGCTGTCATGGCTTCACCTGCACGCTTACCTCCACTTGGTGGTAGCATTTTCTCTGTCTTTCCTCCTCTCTTCCAGCATTTTGAGTAGCTGTGGATGAGTGCAAGGAGACCGTTCCCTACGAAATGCGTGATTGAAGTCGCATTGAGTATGTACTTTTCCTCTGCGATGCAGTGAAGTTTGATACTCAGATCCCTCCTGGACTGGGTTTTCTGGCATTCAAAACACTCTCTTCTAACGTGAAAAGGAGAAGAAAAAATCCTAAAACCTTGAAAACGCCATGACCCGCTTTGCCTTGTCCTCAGGTGGGCTTGACGCTCTGCATAGACCTGACTCCGGAGGGAGGTGACAGTGGAGGACCTGCACCCTGTCTGCCCCAAAACTGGTCTAAAATCTGATCCAGGTTAAGGGGGAGCCTGGTGACAGGACTTGCCGGTGGTCCTCTCCAGGCAGGTGCAGTTTCAGCAGGTGAGAGGACCCCCACGTCCTGCCTCGGTGATGTCTTCCCAATTCCTTCCCTCCTGGCGAAAGGTGCTGGGGTGGAGGACTTGCAGCTGGGAGCGACGGCATAACAGTTTCGCTGAGCAACTTGCCTGCGAAGGGGGAGGGACAAGCACCCATGCGCCGGTGCAAGGTAACCCTTGCAGGAGCACCGCGGGTGCTTGGAGAGCCTCGTGCCTGCAGCGGTGCCCTCCCAGCCCCGTCTTGGGCATGGCTCTGGCAGCACCGGTGCCTGCTGCTGGAGGTGAGCTGTGCTGGGGTCTGCCTTGTCACCGGAGAGACAAACACGGCTGCTGAGGGACTGATTTCCACACAGCCGAGCAGGACAGGAAGGGGGTTTTTCCCATGGAGAGAAGCGACGGCGATGCTGCCGGGGGAAAGCCGTGACCAGCCGAGGCAGTGCCACGCACAGGCAAGGTTCGCTGCGGACGGTGCAGCTTGCTCAGATCAAGACAGCAAGAGATGATGTCACTGTTGGCATTATTTTTTATTCCAGCTATTAAAAATCTACATAAATGCTCCACCTTGATAATGGGCTGTACTTATTTTGCTCTTACAACTTTTGGCTGCCATTAACCTTTTGTGGTCCGAGCAAAACTGCAATTAAACGTGGTGCGGTCTGTTGTGCCAAGGCATTTCCTTCCCTTTCTGGGCTGCACAGGGGCATCTCATTTTCTGCAGGGAAAAATTACAGCACCACCTGCTGTAAATGAAATTATTGTAATATTAATTTTATTTTTTTTAATTGAAGTGTGCCATTTATAAATAGCTTATCTGAATGGCATTTACTGCTGTTCTCTTTCCTAACAGCAGCAGGCTTCCAATCACTGGAAACTCACGGTTATTAAAACACAATAAATTGGTTTGCAAGTTAAAAACTCTTATTCTTTTCTAAAGAATTGATTGCCACAGGGGCTGGCTGAATTGTGAAACAGAAAGGGAAAGGAATCCTTTTCATCTCCTAGTATCTCAAGGACATTGGCAACCCGGACTGCGGTGAGAACATTTGTCGTGGGTTGTGCCACGCTTTGAAAACACCTTCTGTGACTGTTACATCTGTGTTTTACCCAGAGAAAGGACAGGAAAGGAAAACAGCGGAGAACTTAGCACGCATCCTAGTCAAACCCAGCGCTGACAGCTTCCTGCAGAGAGGCACCGCTGCGGGGCACTGCTAGCAGGGTCTTTGCTCTGAAATGGTTTTGCTTAGAAATGTGCAGGCGGACGCTGGCACTGCCCAGCCTAGTCCGCGGCTCCCGCAGCCCTGTCCTGGACTGCCGCAGCCCGTAATGATGGACCGTGGCGCGGGCGCTGGGCGTCCTGCTGCTCCCTGCTCCTGGGATGGGCTCTCTCATTTGCCCGCGTCTCTTCCCCCACGGCTTTTAGGGCTGCCCTCCTGCCCATCGCCTGGCAGGTGCCGAATGTCACCCTGAGGTCAGAGCGACGGAGGCCTGCCCCACGGATGCTCTCCATCACACAGCCGTAGCAGATTTTCTAATTTGCTTCTAAGTTTGGGATTTTTTTTCTCCTTCAGGTGCCGTGTGTGGGTAACGAGGTCTTGCACAGCCTCCCAAAGGCTGTGGCAGGGCGAAGAACAGGCCGCGTCTCCTCGTGCTGCTCTGTGTTGCAGGGGAAGTAGGATACTTAAACCGGAGGACATCTGCAACGTCTGTGCTCGGTGCCATCAGCTCACGGAGCTCACCAAGGAGACGTCGTGTGAGTAAAGCCGAAGACTATGGCAGCCTCATATCGATGCATATCAGCGTGTAGCCAGGGTGAGTTGGATACTGCAGACTTTATGATGGCTTTATAATTACAAGGGCTACCCGTTCTAATGCTGTGCATTAGAAATCATTATCTAGGATGAGAAATAAACCTCTTAACAGATTACTGTTGCAAAATGTATGATACTTGGCTTTCTTGGAAGCAGCCAGCTTCAGTCTCTGTCAAGAGTAGTGTAATTACTGTAATGAGCTTTTGGAAGGCTTTTTTGGAAGTGCAGTTCTTTTTATTCTTCTTCTGAGAAAGCAAAACAAATATGTGACTGTAGAAAAGAAAGGTCTTCTCCAAACCACTTGCCCCCACCTTCCTCAATGCACAAAATGAAAGAGGAGAGGGCTTTGCGAGTGTCTTGCCAATGACAGCTTTTCTTCCAAAGTGATGTCTCAGACTGTAAGCAGCTGCTTTTGGAGAATTCAATCTTGACAAGGCATCTGCTCCAGCTGCTTTGGATGTGGCAGAGCTGGTGGCAGGTTTTTTTCATAGGGGTTGCCTAAACTCCTGGAATTTTACAGTGAAAATAAAGCAAGAGGCAGGTGGCACGTGTCTTCTGAAGCAGCAAGGCCAGAACCAGTGGTGGCATTGCAAAGAACCACAGTGAATCGTAGGATCTCATAAATAGTGACTGAGAGCTAGAAAAAGTCCCAGACCCCTATAAATGCTGTTACTGTCTTCCCATTTAAACAAGCAGCATTCATGAAAATGCAATCATCATTTGTATTATTAATTTAAAACATTATTCAAACCGGTGATTTCTCCTTTTCAAAACCAGTGAGCCTGGTTCCGCATGTCTTTGCATTCAGCCTTTTTTAACAGCTAAACACATGTAATGTTCAGGAGGAGCCTGTGCTTTGCTGGAGAACCGAGGTGCCGTCCAGGTGCCTGCGCGCCGTACAGCCTGCCGGTGCTCCCCAGCAGAGACCAGCCTCCTCCCTGACCCTCTTTCCCACCGCAGCCCCTCTCGGCTCTTTTGGTGCAAACCCAGATGATTCCTGCTGGAGACGGGAGCAGCGCCTGCGCTCAGCCACCCACGGGGGCCAGGACCTGGATGCAGCCCGTGGTCCCAATTGCTCCTGAGGTTTTGGTAGGTGGGACTGGCTGCAGCAAGTCAGGTGT
Organism: Sagittarius serpentarius; assembly: GCA_034782735.1. Taxonomy (NCBI): domain Eukaryota; kingdom Metazoa; phylum Chordata; class Aves; order Accipitriformes; family Sagittariidae; genus Sagittarius; species Sagittarius serpentarius. Next base: position 21,661,931 of record JAVKLA010000040.1, read on the forward strand.
AGCCTGTGCATGTTTCTGCTGCCGGAGGCAGAGGCCATGCCCACAGACAGCTGAAGGGATGATGGGTCCTGAAAAGGCTGTGGACTGAAAATCAGCGTGTGGGAAACAAAGGGAGGAATGTCCCTTTTGCAGAGGGGATGGAGTCCAGGCAGCCTTGCTCCCTGGTTTGATCTGTCGTGATCCCTGGGCTTCAAAACAGAAGTAGAGGTCGGTACCACGTCTGCAGGGTTTCGTCGACCCTGAAATAATCTGGAGCATCAAATTGACCTGCTTTAACGTGGCTTTCAGTAGCCAAGGGGGCCGTTAAACCTGAATTTGCAAATAACTTCTTCCCTGGGAAAAAGTAAAGGTGAGTGAGGGAACACCACATATGCCACCACGTGCCCCTCCAGACAGGCTCTGTCCTACATGAATGTACCGTCCCCATTGCTGGTAGGTCTCACCGCTCGTGCACTCACTGTGCCAACACCTTTTCCTGCCCATAACTTCCCTGCTCAGCTGAGGAGGACCGAAAGCACAGGAGGGCGCAGGGCTCTGCACCAGGGCCAGGAGGGAGGGCATAGGCAGAGGATGCTCCAGCCTTTGCCTGCAGCGCTGCCTCTTTGATCACAAATGCTCAATTGCAGGGATTGCGCTCGGTCCGGAGCCTCTCCGTGGGGTCGCACGCTCTCTCGAGCCATCCAGGAGCCCCGACCCGCAGCAGCCAGTGCATGGCAAGGAAGGCAGGGGCAAACCTGGGAATTAATAGAAAAAGAGACTGAACAGGCTGGGCATGACCATGCTCAACTTCAGTTAGCACAAGCCAAAGTGCTCGTTTTGCTTTGCTTGTTTGCAGCAGTGCAGACCCCGTGGCACCTGGGGTGAGGTTCCGCTGCAGGAAGGGAAAACGGGCTGGGGAGCGAGGCACGGCTCCTCTGCCGGCACGGCCGCTGACAGCCGCTCCGGCAGCGGTGACATCCCGAGTCTCTGCTCGAGCTGGTTTGAATAATGTTCACAAATAGATGGACATTTTTTTTCTCCCATCAGCTGATGAATTGATGATTTATGCATACATTTCTGTTATACGACTGGCTCTGTGGCCCTCTAAGGATTATTCATAATGAAAAGGATTGGCAGAAAATAAGGAATGCAAAAGCCTTTCTAGCAGCTGGTGTTGTGTTTTTTTTTTTTTTTTTCTTATGCTGCCAGCTCAGTTTTCACGGCAGTAAAAAGTAGTGCTTCTTCAGTGCGAAACTGATCCTGATGGCAAATCAGCTGGAGCCTTCCTGCCGGAGGAGAGCATGGCCTGATGCACAGCACAGGGATATCCCAGGGACTCCCCTCCTGGAGCCGGTCACTTGTGTGGGCTAGCACAACCCGCTCGTAATAGGGGTCTGGCATGTTCGTATGCGCTTTGAAATAATTGACGTGAGGACAGGTTGTTCACAAGTTCAAACTGCATCTCCGGGGACCCCTGGATTGGGAAATGGATCCAGCTTCCAGCCGTTGCAGCCGGTGATGCTGCACGTGCCTCTCCCCCACCCCACGCAGCTTCGCCCGGGGCTTTGCTGCCTCTGCCTGCTGGGAAGCCTGTTCCAGAAAATCATTCCTCTAGAAATTAAAAACCCTATTCCAAATTTTATGGCTTGCAGCCACGGAACTTGAATTTTTGGAGGATCCGTAACTTGTGTCTGTTTTTCACCTGTTGTTGCTGGTCCTACCTTCACGGGGAGCCCGGGAGTGTCCCCTGCCCTCCTGTGGGACAGGGGGTCCCACAGCCCTTGGGGACCACCCAGCTCTGCCTTGTCCTGAGCAACAGCCACGAGGAACCCGCTGCAGCTCTTGCAGACTGATGTTGGCATTGCCTCATGTTGAGTGCTTCTGTCTGAAACCTTAACGCCCTGTAAAGGAGCTTAGAGTGCTCGTATTTCAACAAGAGATTAATTTTAAGGGGAAGCTGCAGACTCACGTATCTGATTCAGCCTTCAGCGCAAAACTCTGGAGCAGGAAAAAGCAGTGCTGCGAGAATGATTTTCTTCACATTTTGCATGGGTTTTACACTCTGAGAACTTGAATTTTTGTACTTTCTAGCTTCACCCAGTGCTTTGATTCATCTGATGAAGGGTAGCTCCAGCAACTACACCTTAGGAGCATTTTCCAAGGGAAAAAAGAAAACGTCCCCTTGGTTGTACAACAGGCTTGAAAACAAAGCAATTGCAGGCTACTCAGAGAGTAATAAAGGCCTGTATAAAACGTATTTTGCTCACTACTGTCAGGTTTATTTAAATCTTCAAAGTGATTGTTTCGCATTTATGTATATTCTAATAACTGTCTGTATTGCTGCATGTGAAAATCTAATTTCTGTGACAAATTATTTTCCTATTCAGTGCGTTAGGTGAAAAGACTCCACATTTCTAACGCTAAACTGTCTCCGTGTTAACAAAACTGCTTACAAAGGTGCTGCAATTGCTACTAGCATTTGAGTCGTGTGCATACAGGCTGGTTTCCCTGCGCTGCCTCAAAAATATTTCCTTTTGCAGCTCATGGCTCTTTCTGCTGAGCTTCCCGTGTTTTGCAGCTCTTCTTTGACCAGTGTCTGTACCTGCGCTGAAGGCACCTCTGACTTACTGAGAACAGGTTAGCAGCCTTGTTTTTTCTGCAGGGACCTGGCTCTCTTCTGCTGGAGCCCAGGCCTTTGAACCAAACCTTGCAGCACCAAACCAGGATCTCACTGATGTTGGGGGGGGACCTATTCCCACCCCTGTCCTCCAGGCTGGGTCTCACGGAGCTTTGGTGGCACCCCTGTTTTCCGTACTCTGGTACAAGTGCGGTGCAATGTCTTTGCGTGGTCCTCGTGGTGGCTTGTGCTGTGGGCAGCAAATGGAGGGGAGCCCCTGGGGACCAAGGCAGGAGGCAGCCCGTGCCCCGGGTACCAGCGGCGCCAGGTGTCCCTCCAGCAAGAGGTCTGGTAGTGGGTCCGGGGACCACGTCCCCAAAGCAGGGTGCAGCTGGGGAAAGGCTTGGCACGTACTCCTCTCCGGTGGGTATCGCTATGCTCCGCTCTGCCAGAAACGGGGTACACAAGGATGCCCCTCTCAGGGCTGGTGCCCATCTCCTTTGTGCCTCTTGCACCGTGTACTCGGCTGCTGTGCTTCACGGGCTTTCTGTGTTCCCCTTCCCTTCGGCTACGGTAGCTTTACACAAAAGGCTGTGGCCTGAGTTGATGGGGGGGGCAGGTAATTCATACTTTTAAGAAAAAAATAGAATCAGGCTCTGTCTTCAAAGCACAAATAAAAGAGGTGAACCCACTTAAGAAAAACCCAGACTGTGTAAATGATGTGCAGTGAAGGGCACCGGCATGGGTGTGCTGCTGGGTGCAGGCTGCCGCTTCTCGGGTTTTTGATCTCTCTTTTGAGTGCTCTGGGTTGCAAGAGCTGCGCAAAACCCACCTGGCGAAACCCCCGCCTTCAGCCGCTGGGCTGGTGAGTTGAAATGGCTCACACTGCGACTGGAGCTAGAGCAGGGCAGGGGGAGAGGCATACTGGGAGTCAAATGGGAAGAAACAAAGAGGGGAAAACATCCAAAATGAAAGGAAAGTAGGTTTGAGGAAAATGGGGGGGAGGAGCGGGGAGCAAAGGTATGCTCCCTTTTGAAAATATGACTAATTTGGCTTCAGCGGTAGCAGAGCAGTTTGCAGCCAGCGCTGGGCGGTGCAATTAAAGCGGTGAGTGCAGGGAAGCCGGCAAGCGCAGGGGCGTCTGTCAGGGCTGGGAGGTGACTCCGTATCTCTCTGCCTTGTTTGGCTTATTGGTCCCTGCGGGACTCTCTGGAGCGAGGCAGGGAAAAGGGATGTTTTCCCAGGCTGTGGGGAGGTCGGGTGCTGCAGCTGGATCACTCGTGAACCTTTACGCAGCACAGCCTGCTTTCTGTCTTGGGAGTCATCTCGTGCACTGGAGTTTGCACCAAAATGCAGGACACGAGGTCAGGTTCCCCACTGCGCTGGGAGCGGTATTGCAGCCGGGGGGAGGATGCAGCACTGGAGCAAGGCATCCCCGGCTCTGCAAGAGCCCCGAGCCACGCTGGCCGTGGAAACCAGCACCACCGGAGCCCTGGCAGGTGTGTCCACTGCTCGCGGAGGCAGCATTGGCCCATGGACCAGTGAATAGTGCTGGAGATGGCTTGAATTGCATCACGTACACGATGCTGTCTTCCTTATTTTTGTTGACATAATTTAGCTGGTGTTAAATGCCAGGTAATTATGTGGCAGGTGCACGTAGTAATGCCACTCCAGCCACTGACAGGAGCAGGGTGCCGAGGGTGAGAGCAGGACAAGGTCAAGCTGCACGTTCCCTGAGTGAAGTCTGTGATGGTGAGAGGTGACAGTAGCACAGCTCTGTGTCTGACTGTCTTCAGGAATTGTAATGCATATGTATGTTGCTTGCTTGAGGGATGGATATGTAAATTTAAGCCATGATCTAGGCCTTCAGTGACCTCTGTTCATCTTCTTCCTTTTGTGCCCTCAGGAGCTCAAGGTGCATCTTCTTCAGCCCCTGAAACCAACTTCTTGCTCCTCCCCACCATCTCCTCTCCCAGCAGACCGACGCTGTGAATATTTCTTCTTTGTGGTCCCCCTTATTCCCGCGGACATTTAACCTCCTCTCACCCATGCCCAAGAAACAGATCCATAGGCACAGGCATTTCATGGCTCACAATTGCAGCTGGTAGGGCTGGTGTCACAGAGATGGGTGCCTGGTTTCTGATAGGGGCCTGAGCAATAATTTCCTGATACTGATGAATGCTCAGAGCAAGTTACCAAGGCCCACATTTCCAAAAGCCTACTCGAGCTATGTCTTTGTACTTGGAGAAGCCCAGAAGAGCCACCGGAGGCTCCACCTTGACTGCTTTTCTCATAGCACTGCTTGCCCTCGGTGCTTACGCTGATATATATGGGTACCTGGGTGCATGGGTGCAGTGGGGTCGGACTCTGACCTCTTAACTCCTGCACTATGGATAACTTTGAAACTTTGGACCTTCATGCATGTCTGAAGGTCTGTTTTCAGATGTCTGTAATGGAACAATAATGGTTTTCATTTCTTTACCGCTTCTAATACAAACTCCTGTCTGATTCTCCAAGCGTCAGTAACGTTGAAATGCTTTTTTATGATAACAGCTACCTTAATCACTGTGCTCAGATCATCTTCAGTAACCTACAGGAGGGAAATGGGCTCTCTAGCACATGGAAAGGTTAAGCAATAATGCTTGGTCACCTTTGCAAAGCAATTTGAGCTCTATATATGAAATAATAAGTACCAGATGAGAGCTATGCATTATTAGTCATCTCTTATCTCCAATTGACCTTTCCCAGTCAGTTTAACACCCAGTCAAAGGAAATGAGGACTCGCATTTTACGCTAACCTGGCAATTGCCTGTAGCACCTACTGGGGTGTCCCAGAACTGCCTGTTACCTCATCACACAGACCATTATGATCTGCTTTGGAGAGCAGGAATGAAACCAAGGTAAAACCACGCTGGACAGGCGGTAGCTGATTGATAATGTCAGATCACAGAGACACCAGAAGAGCGAAAGACCCAATGTATGGCAACGGACCTTGGCAAAATGCTGGGAAGCTTGAAGGAAGATGTTTTGTTTCCTTGGCTGTATTGAGTGAGTGCCCACTGCCTCCTGAACAGAGCCGATCCGTCGTGATGCGGCGCTGCGCGGACGGCACTCCTTCTCTGCCCAGCATCGCCGCCTTCTCCTGTGCACCACTTCTGGTGTGTTGAGTTTTGTGACTCTCCTGGCACTGTAGCATCATCTTGGCTCACGGTTTCTTTGGTAGGGACACGTCAGTCTCTGAAGCTACAAGCAGCGGGACAAGGGCTGCAAGTCGGTCTGGTGCAGGGCAACGTCCTGCTGCAGGGTCCGACCCATCTCCTCGGCTGGCGTTCCCCTCCTCTTCGCCCAGCCTGCTGCCCCTCTGCTGCGCTGGGGACGGAGCTCGCTGTGGGGAAAAGTCCTTTGTTTAGGTCGAGTTGTTTTCCCTCAGGGCCAATTCTCTGACGTGTGATGCTGAGGGAAGCAAGGGGCCATAAATCACTCTGCTACCAGTCGCAGCCTTCAAAAGCTGCCTGCCTGCTTGCATCAGAGTGCTTTGGGTAGCTCCTGGGCCCACGCTGACCTTTCCCAAAGGCCAGCTCACTCTGACCTTTCTAGATGGAAACGAAAAATCACTAAAATTTCCTTTCTCTCCAGCCTTCTTATCTCCCCTACTTCAAGGGAGTAATTGTTATTCAATAATGAGTAACTCAACTTTAAATCATTTTACTCTGTTTTATGTTCATGTCGGTTCCAGTTTGGATTAGCGTTCAATGCACGCTTGAAACAAGGAATCTGCAACGGGATTAATTCCATTAAACTGTGTGTTAGAAAAAAATTTCAACCGTACTATTGCTTAAACTAAAAATGAAAAGAAGACTGGTGGAACGGGGGCAGCTGGCCTAGGACTGCTCCCACTCTGATAGACATATCACTGAAAGAAGGCTGTGGGAAGAGGAGAGTCTGGATTCAATTAAGGGGGTGTGTTTGCATGACACAGTGCTATGTATAGCACATGGTACCACGTAGAGAAAGAGGAGCTATATGGGTGTTTCTAGTATTGAACTGAAAGCAGACAGCCAAAAACCATAGGATAATCTTGCTTGTGTTTCCTCTTCTGCTATGTCTGGTGTGCCACCCCTTCTTGTTCAGTTGTCATTCAGTTAAAGCAGGATAAATAGGTTGCAAACAGAATGTGAGACCAAGTCCTGAAAATAAAACCAGTGTGCAGGACTGGGGGGAGCCCCTGCCTGATGTGACCAGGCTGACCTGACTCCCAGGCCAGGGCTTCATGAGCAGATGTTGGCACCTCTGCGGAGCAGCGCAGGTGGGATGGGCTTGCCCTTGGGGTAGTCCAAGACATGAGTGCAAGGAGACCTGCAGTGGGCACACGTGCACTTTGGTCCCCTCTCTTACTGTAGGTTTAAGTGTTTCTTCTTTTAATTTCCATCAGTTTCTGTCTTCTTTGAATAAGACTGGTTCTAATGAGCTTTCATGCCACACGCTTTTCGGGACAGTTTCACTTACGTGTCATTCTGGGGAAAAATCGCTATAAAATGTTGATGAACAGAGGACAGAGAGAGGCAGAGGCATTGGGCTGTGGTGGGAAAGCCTCTGGGAAGGTGCCTGGAGAAGCAAAGGAGAAAAGCTAGGGGCCAGTGGAGTCAGCTGGTTCTGATGGGCCTTACCCAATGGTCCCAAAAAGTCCAAACTCCCTCAAAACCAATGGAGATACATGTAGGGGAGACCCTCTTTCTGCCCCTGGCAGAGACGTTTAGCCCTCCCCTCTTGTCTTCTGGGGGCCTCTAGCCTAATTCAAGCTTTAACCTTGAAAGCCTTATTCTGCCTGCATGTAGGAGACGTCTTGGCTACCCCCCCACAATTGTATGTGGAGATATTTACACACTTGTGGTTTGCAAGGAGTCATTCAAAACAGTGAGCTGAAGCAAAGAATTATTTCTTGTCCATGAGATTTACAACCATCTCCCCTCCTTTTGGTGGCCAGGAGGCATTCTCCAGCAAGGAAGCATCTTCCTCTGGACCTCATGTCTTCTACTAGTCCGTGCATAAGAGGCATAATGCAAACTCCCATCAGTCCTACTATATACAGCTTATAGCTGCCACTTGAATAAGACCAGATGTGACAGGAGTCAACTGCTTTGGGTGCCCAGGCATCCAGCTCTTCCTCCCAGGCAAGCTGTAACAGCTGCATTTGCACATCTGTGCGGCAAAATGTCCAAAAGATGTATGTAACTTGCCAGGTTATATTGGTATTTTTGGCATTTTTGGCATTTACAGACTGAGCTCTGTCTTGTATGTGCTCTGCTTCTTGTTTGAAAGCTTGCAAGAAAAGAAAAGAGCTGTGGTGCTCTGAGACCAATAAACTGATTATCCAAATTAAGATGAATGCAGCTGGGACAAATGCAGTTACAGAATGATGTCTCCAAGCACCTGGAGAGTCAATAATAAAACACCTCGGCGGCTTTGCCTGTGCCCCTTCAGAAAAAGGTGAAGATTGGTTTCGATGCCTTGAAAGAAGTGTCTCGCGTCCCCCAGCGCTTGATGTGAGAGGGCATCAGAGCAGTGTTTCTGCAGCCGCCCCTGCCGCTGGCTGGGAGGGAAGGGCCATGGGCCGCCGGAGATGGAGCCGCGTCCCTTCAGATTCCCACCTCTAAGAGCGGGGCTGACGGACAGGAGAAATGATGGTGCTCTGCTGTCTGCATGGCTGCTACCAAGAAATCTGCGGAGAGGACGACCTATTGATGGTTCAAAAAGGGCTTCAATCTGCCGCGTCGGCGGTTTGACACGTTGTAAGTCTCTCTCATCCTTTGAAAAGACTGTAAAAGCTATGCTTCTTGACTATCTCTTTCGCTTTGCCTTTCACTCAGTATCCTCTCATGACATAAGGACTCCACAGCTCTGCCTGAACTGGCCCCAAATTCTATGTTTTCTTTTAATTTATAATGTTTTTTTTGTGACATGAATAGTATTTATTTGAAAAAGGAATGGCTCAGAAAAGAATTAATTGTTCTCCTCCTTCCTTTTATTCCAGCTCTCCTGGTAGGCATCTCACTCAGTATCCCATAAATAAATGGAAGTTAAAATCTCATCACAATGTGGCTGTGCTAGGAACTAGCCTTCTGGCTACGTTATACTCAAGGTGGAATAGCTGTAAGAAGCTGGTAATGTACCATTACTACCCTAATGAAATATTTAATCAGATTAATCAATGTAACTTCATTAGTCAGTGTGCTTCTCAGACTGAGATCTGGTGCCATGGCTTCCTCGTCCTTTTGTAACGTGCTTCGGAGAACTAGATTTATTTGTCTCCAACATCTCCTCTCTTATATCTGAGTTGCTACAGCTGGACTACAAAATCTGTCGCTCATTGATCAGCTCCAGGGGAGAGCATTTTCAAGAGCTGGCTGGAGAGGAACTGGTGTGTGATTAGACTGCAATCAAGGGTGCTTCATTTTTTCTTTAGAAAGTCCTAGATTGGTTGCTATAACGAGCCCTGGCCGTGAGAGCTGTCTGCCGAGTGCTCCAGTGCGTCCCCTCAACATTTCCAGTTGCAGAGCAGGGCAAGGCTGGGTAATGTCAGTGAGGATCATGGAGAGCTGCAGGAGGACACCCTCCTTTCTGCGTGAGTGTTTGTCCGTTCTCAGACCTTTCTCACAGCAAAACGTGCTCTGCGAGAGCTGCTGGGCGACCTGCCGCAGCCTCCCCGGGCTGGTGGTCTCTGGCGTCGAGCTTGGCCGTGGCACACCGCTGATACCTGTAGAAGGTGCAAGTGTGAATAAAACAGAACGGGAGAGAGGCATTTTTGCTGATTCCTTTTTAAAACCAAACCTCAAATCCACAGAAAAGTGGGTTTGGGGTTTTTTTCCCCACTTCCCCCCTGCCTAGTGTCTTCGAAGCCGTGCTGGCGGTGGCACGGCACAGTCGGTGTGGTAATGTGCAATGGTTCTTTCCAGTGCAAATGTTCAGTGTGGTAAGGTGTACTACTTCTTTGCCGTGCAAAAGTAAAAACTTTCCTGTTACTTGTCAGCAGTGTTTGCTCTCTGCCGAGGACCGGGGATTCAGTATCATACAAAATCTGTTTTGCTAGGATGGGATCTTTCTAGAAGTAGTAATACACAGCACACAAATATTTGCTTTTTGCCAGCAGCCCCCTCCAGCAGACTGCCCAGACGGAGATGTTGCCCAGGGCTCGGGGGTCAACAAAGCGGTCCCTGGTTTGCTGTGTGCCTCTTTCCTTGCACACCCAGACAGCCGTCCCTGGCTCTCGGGCTCTCCCTTGCAGAGGCTGTAGTTGGAAACGGTGCCTGGTTCCTCCAGCTCTGCAGACCTCTTTTTGCAGGCTGCCGCTTTCTTAAGCTCTCCAGGATTCCTGTTAACCTGCTTACCTTAGTACTGCAGCTAAACTGAGCCTTGGAGAGATGGGGCAACGCACACTCAAGCCATAGTTTCTCTGCAGCTGAGCTGCTTTGTCTCGGTCTTTAGTGTTTTTTATTTTTTTTTTTGTTTATTTCTTTTTGCACCCCTCAGAGTGGTCTCTCATGGCAGGACTGGGTCTGTGGTTCGGTTCACCATGCTGCAGCCCAGCATGGGCAGGGCTCCCACTCCTGCCTGCCTCCTGCCTGCTCTCCAGGCACTTCCCACGTGTCTTGCAGGTGCTGGCTCTTAGTGTCTTGTCCTTTACGTGCAGAATTGATCTCCTTGGTTAATTTTACTGCTGCATGTCACGGATAAGCATATGCAATATACAACTTCAGCTACTGCTTTCTTGGCAACTAGTAATTTGAAGTTTTACTATACATTATATTACAGACTACAAAGTCATTGACTTCCTCTGGCTGATCTCAAATGCACTTAAATCATGGGTGAATGAACGTATTTTTCAAAGATAAGCCCAGAGCAAATGAATTGGATTTATTTTTAATGCTGACTTGTTTCTAATGCCCAGTGACACATGAACAAACGATTGCCATCCGTTGTCCTCTTTCTCTGTAGGATATTGCTTTGGGCAGGATAATATCAGTGCATTTAGTATTATAAATCATCCCTCTGGCTTGATATTTCTTCTTTAAGGAAAAGGCTTAGATTCAGCCTCCAGAAGATAGATCAAACCTTGCTTATTGTCGTGGTACCACTAAAGTCAACATCAAAACTCATGCGATTTGACTGATTCAAGGACATCAGGGCACGGATGTATCTCCATCAACCATCCTTGCAGAACGCTGGGTGAAGACAGGGGGAGGACACTGATGGGTTCGAGTGGTTCCCAGAGCACCCCCTGCTCTCCTGGGGCTGGGCAGAGGCCACCCAGCCCACGGGAGCCCGGCTGGAACCAGAGCTCAGGGTTTAGGCACGGTCTGTTTCCTGCTGGGTGTAAAAGGTGTCCTGCACTTCTGGTCATCCCCTGTGGCTTTTCAGGTCTACTGCACCCTTTTGCGGTTGAGGGACAGTGACAAGGCTCTAATGCCATATTCAGTGTACAGGGGCACCACAGCTTTGTACAGTGGCCTAATAATGTTTTCTGGCTTTCTTTACCATTCCTTTCCTTGCTTTTAAAAATACTACTTTGACTTTTGTGATTCCTGCTAAGCACAGAGCTGGCATTTTCACAGAGCTCTCCTATAACACATAATGTGTTCCAGGGAAGACTGTCATTTCTTTGTAAAGGAAAGCATTTTGCTAGACTCGCATGTGTAAGCCATGAAAAGACCATTCCCTTGTGCTGCTGGGAGTGGGAAACAAACTAGATTAAAATACACCAAAAGCACAAAAAGATTCTCAAGCGTGCGTCTCCAGGTACAACTAAAAATCAGTATGCGCAAGGACTGTGGTCTGTCGCTCATCTGGCCACATTTTCCAAGAAAAATAAGAAAACCTCCCTGGAGGGAGGTGTATACAGTTTTCCTGCGATGCACGAGCAGCACCGCCACTGCGAGCTCACTGTGTTTCAGGTAGCGTTGCCTTTGGAAAGAGGCAAAAAGACCCGAGCATGATACCAGACTATAGATGAGGTGGGATATAAAAGCATTAAGGTGCACTCTCAGGTCCGAGGCTCTGGCACGTGATGGGGGGATGCACTTCCCTGTGCCTTGATGGAAGGAACGCTGCTCAGTGCTTTCGGCCTGGGTATGGCCAGATTCTGCCGCGCTCCCCGTGGACATCACCCACCCACGGGGTCTGGGCGCAGCGTGTCCTGAGTCTGCAGTATTTGGCACAGGAATGAGAAAACTCAGCACAGGCAGTAGCTCCTGGCAGGTTTTGCAGCCACAGCTGAGGTACGGTACACATCGTTTAGAGGAGTCTGTCTTCCTTTTTTTGTCTTTCAGTAGATCGCCTGTTTTTCGACATTTAGGCACATCGTGCCATATGTTGTTTTTCACAGTGTAATGATGTGAGGCACCTTAATGATGAAACGCTGGCACCCTTCCCAAAAGGTAAAGCAACAGAAACAACTTCTTACTCGTGACAGTCTTTGCAAACTCGGTGGACGGGCTGACACAAGGTGCTCTGTGTTAATGAGCAGCTTCGGCTCAGGAGGAAGAGGGCTGCCGTGCGAAATGCTGTTCAGGTGCAACGTGTCCTGGAGCCGTGCCACGCAATTTTGCCATGTAATTGAAGATGATGACTCTGGAGGGGCATACGGTTCCCTGAGGAGCGAGGGCATCCTGCTCGGATGCTGGCCCCGCGTTTCCCTCTCTGCCTCGAGGAGGGAGGCTGAGCCGAGTGACCCCCCACACTGGGCACTGGGGCAGATCTGACACCCCCCCCACCCAACACCCTCCCAAATGGTGTCAGAGTCTGTTTGCTTTTCTATATATCACGGAAACATTATTATAATAGCTTTTTAAATACCCTTCAGAATATATGCTAGAGATCTAAGGAGCTATTAATAGCGAGCATTTTAAATCTCTCTAGTATTGTTTATGGCAGCCTCTTGTGAATTTGCAATGAAACGATAACTCTGCTGGGGAAATCAATTATGCCAAGCAGTTTGTTACATCATTTTTCAGTGTATTAATTTTAATTTCAACAGAGAAAAAGACACAGTGAATGCATCTATCATTTTTGAACGAAGTGGTGTACAATGGCCCCTTGGGACTCCTCCAGTTCTGCAGTCACTGCTATCAATAAAGGAAAAAGAGAAATTTTGGGTAATTTTCAAACATGAGAAATTATTATAAATTGGAGTAAACCAACGAATGCAATTATCACAGCCCAGGTTTATTACTGGGGATACAGCATCCATTTGGCTTTAACCGAACAAATTAATGCAGATAACTATTTGAGTGGACTTGCGCATACACATATTTCACCATCAGGGCAAGAGGTCTTCTGGTTCGCTGCTGCTTCGCTTGTGGTAGCCAGATTTGGAAACCCCTGCCCTTGTTTAGCTGCAATATATCATTGAACCTGGGCTTTGAGTTCATACTATTATAAAGCCTTTTTAAAGAAAAGTCACTTAGTTTACTCCATAACCATGGCTCTTCCATCTTGCATAGGATAGCTACTAAGCTTGTCTCTCATGCTGGGTTTGGTACGTTTTAAAAAAATTACTAAAATTACAGAAAGAGGCCCTATATACACCTATATATTATTTTGACACCATCTATACCTCATCTTCCAGCCACACAATATTAATGTCCAGTTAGGACATTAGTAGCATAAAAGTGTTTTGTTGGGCTAGTGCAAATTTAAAGACTAGTATAGACCTTAAACTAATCCCATGACTCTCTCAGTTTCTTCCTTACCTAAAGGGAGATATTATCCTTTTACTGGAACGTTTAATATGAAAACAGGGATTTTCTTGTGCTCCGTTTTTTATCACTGAGCTCACCACTCCCCTATCTTTTGTTCTCCTTTAGCCCACTCTTCTGTTAGCACTAAAACAGAAGAAGGAGAGAAAATGAAAGTTGAAATTTTATCTTGTTATTGAAGTCTACTATTTTATTATGTGGAAAAGGAAGAATAAATAGCAATGTTAATCTGGAAACCAGGAAAATGAAAACTAATTTGAAATATATTTATTAGCCTCTTCTATCTCTTTCCAGCTCTGCTTCTATTTTTTGTGAAATTCCCCCCATCCTTCATCAGTGCATAAAATCACCATGGGCAAGAGCTGCCACAGGGCCATGAGTCAGACTGGCTAAAATGAAAAGCCTTCCATCACTGACTGATGAAGGCCAGTTTCATCTGTCTTCCATGTCACTCACTGAGCATGAGCTATAACGAGCGTTAAGTGATAATACTGGAGTCTCCTGAGCATCTGAAGCGAGTCCCTGGGCACGCTGCCTTCCGTAAAGCTGGAATACCCTCTGCGGTCGCTACGCCATTCCCCAATAAAAGTATAAGGTCTCACAGTTACAGTTCAGTGTATTTCTAATAGGATGGAAAACCAAGCACGTATGTTCTGTGTGCTCACAGCTTGCTTTATTTCATGATCCTCTGCTTCCCTGGAGGAAGCGGAGGGACGAAGCAATTCAGCCTTCCCGTGCTTCGGTTCTTGTGTGGCAGCAGGAAGGATGGGGGTGGGAGGGCAGAGATGAGGATGCTCACGCCCCGGCGGGATGCCTGGACCACTGACTCTCAGCTACCCCTTTGCTGATGACCAGTTCACTTCCCTGAAGGGCTCTGTGGTCTGACATAGAGTCCCCTACCCTGAGCTCACACACCAGCCTGCTTTCATACAGCTGCTTCGTAGCAAAATGCCCTAAAAGTCTGAGCAAGCTTCGCAGAGAAATAACGTCCTCTGCTGAAATGCGATGTTTGGGATATGCTCCCAAGGAATTGCACTGGTATTGCCGTGGGCACTCAGCCTTTGGGTGTGCCAGGAAAAGGGTTGGTTCATGCACGTGGTGTGGCCAGATAACTGCTGCTGCGGGGTACGGCGCTGGCCATGTGAGGCTCCTTGGTGGCCACCAAGTCTCATGCTTCTCGTTCCTGCTCCTGGGCTAGGGCTGATCAGAAACACCGTTTTAACCTCTCCTGCCAACGGTTTCTCCCAGCACGTTTCTCTTTGGACTCCCCACCGCGGCTATGGCATATCTAATTTACGAGACTGCCCAGTGATTGTTCTTACATCTTCCTTTTCTCCTGCGTTTTTAATTCATCTGTCCTCCTCTCTGCAGCTGTAGAAGCTGCTCCTCTTCCCCCAGCGAAGCCTCCTCGGCCTTTCTGGTGTACCAAGCCGCCCAGTGAGTGTGCCGGTCCACGGGGACCTCAACGGCACTGGGATGCCCGGCTCCCAGCGTGGTGCCAGGCACCCGGCGTGCCCCTGGGGCTGGGAGGGGTTTGTGCCAGGGCAGCACCGCGCTCGGTGCAGCCAGCAGCGGCTCAGCCCGAGCCCCACGCCGGGCACCCAACCTCCCACTCAGACAGCGTGCAATCTTGCAGGTACGGGTCCAGCTTGAAGATTACAAGCACGAGGAGATCCAGCCAGTTGAGGTAGGTTGTTTCCATGATTAATTTATTCTTAATTATGGCAGAATAGGTGCATTAATCATGCTTTGTGCTGCCTCCTTTATTCCTCTGTACACCACTATCTGCAGCAAACCAGAGCATCACTGGGGGAGGGGGACGTTGCTGTGGCACACGGGAGCAGTGTGAGACGGCACGTGTCCTCTTCTCCTTGCTCCCCCTGCCTAAAATATCTCCTGTTCTGCCCTAGGAAGGGAAGGAAGGGAGATCCTGGCTCAGCAGGAGACGACAGCATCGCCGTGAGGGGACGAGGGAAACCAGCTGCCACACTTCTCAGCGGCTGCAGCCCCCCCGAGAGCAGGGGCCGTGGTAGGAGCACATGGGGCAAACGCATGAAGCATGCAACCCATTAAATGCGGAATCTCAAATGATTGCGTCTTTTCAAGATGCTTGTGTAATACACAAATAAACCATGCATATTTAGTTAATATATGCGTGTGCATACATACACACACATACATATACAGGCCATACATATTTATAAAATCTTCAGCCTAATTGTCAATAATCTGCTGATTATTTTTTTTACTGCAATGAAAACATAACTGCTTTTTGTGGTGCTTGCACAGATCAAATGCAAAATTATTTAGGTTAATCAAAATTACAGCTGAATGTTAAGTGTTGCACAAGGCTCTTATGGTACTGAATAACTGTGAAATAAAATGGCTGATCAAATTTCATTTAACAATAAACTGTGGTGCCCAGGAGAGAAAAATAACCTTCACTGTACAGCTGCAATGATGGGCTCTGGCTAATATTATGCAGAAAAGTGATCTTTCCTGCATGGAAAAATAAAGCCTTTGCCTGTGAGCCAGCAGTGCTGGCACATCTGTAACACCAGGAATGATTCTGGTCACCGCGTCTCCAGGAGAAGTAACACCTGGGCAGTGAGGGACAGCAGAGCCAGCCTTGGCTGTGGGCTGAGCTTTGGACAGATGCGGATCTGCGCCTGTTGGAAAAGCGAATAGGGAGAGGGAAGACAAGGCTGGCCCGAAATCCCTTCGGGGCGGCTCAGCGGCGAAGGGCTCATCCCTGCTTGCTGCTGGAGGCTGCGGCGGTGCCCAGGACAGCGACCGAGGAGCCCACTGAAAGGAAACAGCAGGAAACAGTTATCCCCCCCCGGGGTGTTTCTCACACAGTGCTGAGCTATAACGCAAGCTCCGCTGCACGGGATGCTGTGAAGACCAATGCTCTAAAGGCAGTGAGGGAACGGGCAAATTCCTGGGCAACAGGTGCATTGGTGACCATCAGACCTGGAGGTCCGGGTACAGCCCCTGGCTCCCGAAATCTCTGCAGACCCCTGCCTGCTGGGGGTATAGAAATCATCCCTCTTTCCAGGACCTCCCAAACCCCCATTCTTATCCTCGTCATTAATTATCTGCTGTTGATCCTTGTCCTGCTGTTTTGTTAAAGGTTTGGGATTGTGGGGATGTTTCTGGAGGAGTTCTTGTTTGCGTGTTTTATTCAGATGCAGGGAAGCCTCAAAAACTGGATTCGAGGCAGTTGCTGTTCCTCCCGTGGAAATCTGTCGGCAGAAGAGGCAGGTTAGATTGAACAGGAGCCAGGGGGCTGCTTTGCCCCCCGGCTCTCCTGGAGGGCGGGATGGACCGTGCAGCCACGAGGTGCTGGTTAGGGGATGCTCTGAGAGCCCCCAGCACAGGCAGGGGGAGGCGGCACGCTCCCACCGGGGAACAGCCGCCGGCGGCTCGCGAACTCAGGCGGTGCAAGACTCAGGTTGGTGCTTGGCTGCTTATCAGCCAGATAAGGAAATTCATTAATTGCAAAGTACGGGAGAAGCTTGGTAATGGTTTGTCTGAGCTGTGCGATGTGGGGCACTCAGTTACACGTGTGTGCCTCGCGCTGCTGGTTATGGTGAGCTGGCCCTGGCTCCTCCGTCCCTGTTACTGCACCCCGTCCCAAAGGAAAACGGCAGCTTTCTGCAGGTGCTCGTGAATAATTTGTTATCTGGATGACATTTAAAGCTTTGCACCTTTTAAACAGAGATTTGTTTAGTAAACAGGTACATAAAGAACGAGCGCTGGGAAAAGTCACAAGCACAAAGTACAGCTGCAAACAGGCTTTATCACAGTGATGGCCACAGCACTTTGTTTCCTCCTTATTAACGACTCCTGTTGCTTGCAGATATGTGAAGCAATGAAGCTGAGACTTATCGGCTTGCCGTAAACACCGATCTCTTAAGAAACCTCCAGTGTGCTTAATCACCAAGAGGTATTTAGCTCCAGAAATTACCTGTAGGGCCAGGGGCAGATTCACCGTGACTTGCGCATCTCACCGTGACTTGCGCATCGCCCCGTGCCAGCGCTGCAGTGGGCAGAGCAAGATGGCAAAGCCACGTTCAGCTCGCCTGGCGTGCAGCTCCGCTCCTCTCGGCTCGGCTCGGCACGGCACGGCACAGCCGCTCCCCGGATTCAGGGCTCTTCTTACCACAGAGAAATGTTTCACCTATCCATTTATTCAAACATAATGTGCTTTTATAGCCTTTTATTTCTTAACTGTTGTAAACTTGCAGCAGATTTTTATGGTCTCAAATTTATATTGCACCAGTTGGATAGTTTAATCCCAGGGGGAAATACTCCAGTTGGAAATTCAGGCTTTTTATGCCATCATAAAATCTATGGTGGCAGACGTAAGTGGTGAGGGTGGGTATGGGTGAGGAACACATCGATCAACGTGCCGATTGCGTCTGTGCGCTGCATGCTGGTTAATGATATGATCACTCATCTTCAGGTGCCTTCAGAGTTGTGGGTGTTAGAAATATTTTTCTTGAAGTGATTATTCAATTCCATCAGCAAAATAAGAAGCCACAGGTGACTATTCCCTGAGCCTCAGGGTCCCTCGGGTGCCCCTGAAGGTGATGCCCCGACCTTCCCCGTCTCCTCTCGGAGCAGCGGGTGTGTTGCTGGAGCTGAGCAGCAGAGGAGAGGCAACGGGAGGCAGGAACATCTCGGATTTTTGTCCTGGGGAGCAAAGTTACTGCCATCCCCTGCCATGGTCCCTCCTCCTGCCAGACAGGGCTGGCTGGGGACCCCAGACCCCCGGGCAGGCTCCGTGAGCTGCACGTCGCCTCATTTCTCACGACACCCGCCCTCGGCAAAGACCGTGCTTCCAGAAGAGTTTCCTTGCAGATACACCGGCTTCAAGTGAAAGAGACAATAAGGGAGGAAAAGAAGCTGGAGCAAAGCAAAGCACAGTCAAGCACCGCAGCAGGCACAGGAGATTTTGCCCGCCAAGTGCTTTCTAGCAAACTACACACCAGATGAGCCAGCCTTCGGCAGAGGTGGGGGACCTGTTCTTGCAAGAAAGCGGGCTTGGGCGAGGCTTTCCTGCAGCAGCTCTCAGCATCACCCTCCTGCAGTGCCGGCGGAGCTGGGGAACAACAGGCTCTGTAAAGCAAACGGCTTCCATTTCAGGCATTTGGAGGCCGGGCACCACGGAGACACGGAACCTTCTTCACCTGAAGCCTGCCCGCCTCCCTGCCTGCCCGCCTGCCTGCCGGCCACTGGGGCTGCGGGAGGGCGCAGGCAGCTGCAGGGATGGGATGGGATGGGATGGGATGGGATGGGATGGGATGGGATGGGATGCAGCAGGAAGAAGCCTGCTCACAACTTGAATGCCAGCTGGATTCACAGTGGTTTTCCCTCCAAACAGGCACTTTTAGGTGCCTTAAATCTGCTCACGCCTGTGCCCAGCAAAGGGTACGTGACTGCACACAATCTGCGCTGTCCTTCGGTACCCAGGCCTCTTCCTTTGGCAGCTCTCTTTCAGAGAGAGCATCACTCGACCTCGGAGTGGGAGAAGATTAGCAGCTATAGACCAGGGCCTTGATTTCTTTTCAGTCATTTAAGATTGACTTGGTGCATGCAAGTACCCTGTTGGTTTGAGGATCACATCTAGTTTCTCTTGTTTGCTCTTTCTTTAAAGTTTTTAAACATCCCAGTGAGACCGATCAATTACTGTGGATTTATGGGGTTTTCAAACCGCTGAAGGCTATGAGTGGCTGTACGTGCTCTGGGAACGTGACCTTGCCTCTAACAGTACCGATCCCTCCTGCCTGAAACCTCCGGGCCGCAGGCAGAGCACAGGGATGGTTTTTTTCTCCACACCCCCCATGCATCTTTAGTCCATCTTCGCTCTTCCTTCCCCTTAATAGAAATAATGGTAAAGCTGATCAGCTGGAGTGTTTTATGAGCCCTGCCATTCGATGAACAACAGCCACTGAAAAATTTATTCAATGGTGTATACTTTAGAGCTTTTTCTGTATGAAGAGTTTTTGAGCTGTAGGAACACTGGGGGTATGCAGTATTCTTGGTGAAAGCCACTGTGGCTGCTTGCAAGAGCGGATGGGCTAACCAAAGCCGGCTTGGAAGGGGAAGGAGTTTGGCTTTGGGGTTGATAATCCCACTTGTGGGCAGCTCTGGGATGTGTGGTGATGCCTTGCTTGGGGACCCAGGTCTTCCTCCTTCCTCCTCGTGCCATAGCAAAATATTCTATTCTATTCTATTCTATTCTATTCTATTCTATTCTATTCTATTCTATTCTACTCTACTCCACTCTACTCCACTCTACTCCACTCTACTCTACTGTATTCAGTAGCTTTATCAAGTAGAACTTGCAGATGAGTGAGCTAATTACTAGGGGCTTTTATAAGAGGCTGCTAAAGCCTGCATTTTTGGGGATTACTGTATATTTTCATCCTCACCAGAAACACTTTCTCTGAACTCCCCCAGAAGTTATTTTCTTACTGATGAATGTGTTATCTTGTTTTCTGCTCATGCCTCTCTGCCGGGGAACTTGTTGCTAAAGAAACAGTAATTGTGCTGGAAAACCTGTTAGGTAATGGTGGGCTGCTACATTAATAGTTTTGAGATTCAGCCCTGAGAATAATTTGGAGGCTGTTGGAACAGGGGAACGGTATTCCACTCCTTGTCACATTTAAAATTAAAAATGCAATGAGAGTTGCCCAGCTGAACGCATGCCAGTAGGGCTGGGGCTGGGAAGGTCTGTCCCCAGCGCGTTGCTGAGCACAACACAGGATGAAACCGAAGTGGCTGTGGCAGAGCCGTGCCTGACACAGCCCTGAGGTAACCTGCTGTCCTGGTTTCGGCTGGGATAGAGTTAATTGTCTTCCCAGTAGCTGGTACAGTGCTGGGTTTTGGGTTTAGTATAAGAATGTTGACAACACCCTGATGGTTTCAGTTGTGGCTAAGTTGTGTTTAGACTAATTCAGGGACTTTTCAGCTTCTCCTGCCCAGCCAGCAAGAAGGCTGGAGGGGCACAGGGAAGTTGGGAGGGGACACAGCTGGGACAGCTGACCCCAACTGGCCAGAGGGGTATTCCGTACCATGGGGTGTCATGCCCAGTACAGAAACTGGGGGAGCTGGCCGGGGGAGGAGCGCGGCTCAGGCATTGGTTGGCAAGTGGTGAGCAATTGCACTGTGCATCACTTGTCTTGTGTATTCCAATCCTTTTATTATTGTCATTTTTTCTTGTTATTAGTGTCATTGTTAGTTTCTCCCTTTCTGTTCTATTAAACTGTTCTGGTCTCAACCCACGAGCTTTGCTTTATTTTCCGATTCTCTCCCCCATCCCCCTGGGTGGGGGGAAGTGAGTGAGCGGCTGCGTGGGGCTGAGTTGCCGGCTGGGGTTCAACCACGACACCTGAGCAGGTATTGGTGCAGGTGGGTGGAGAAATTGCTCTGGTACAGCTGTTCGCTTCACCCAACAATGCCCAAACCCACATGGGCAGCCAGGGGAAGAAGTGCCCATGGCGCCCACCTCAGGGTCCTCCCCTCTCCTACGGCCCGCCCTGGGGAGCACTTGGGGTGTGTGGGGGCTCTGGCCACAGCTTGACATGAGAGCACCAGTCCCAGGTCCACAAGAAGTTGTCTCAGGATGCTAGAATTAGTAATTAAAAAAGAAAAAGGAAGTATATGGGTGACACAGTAGTGATATTCCCCTTGAACTCTGGCTAGTGCTGTTCAGGTTTGTTGCTAAATTCTTGTTAAGCTGAATGCTCTTTGCTGGTACTTCCTTTTATTAGTATTTGTCTAAAAAAAATATCCTATGTGAAAGTTTCTTTTAAAATGTGTATTACTTCATCCAGGTGCCTGGAACAACAACTCTTCCAAGTACATATTTAGACAGCCTTTTGAATGGTATTATTTGTCTGAAAATAATATACAACACCGGATAAATAACGTGTGCTTATTTTAAAGCATATATTGTTATTTCCACAAACAGACAGCTGCTTTTATCAATTAAATAAATAAATATTTTTGACAGCATCAGAGAAGGATGCTCACATATTGCTGTTCTGTGCTTTTTTTCTCATGCACACCGTGAGCTGCCAGGGAAAGGAGAGCGCAGGGAACTGGCCGCAATGGCCCAGGTACCTCGGGAGGCAAAAAGGCCATGGGGCTGCAGGCGTGTGCCTGCACAGAGGGCAAGCCAATGTCTTCTCGTAGCAGATGAGGTGGCAAGTGAGATGACCACAAGCACTTTTAATTCATTTTCATATACACAGCTACCAGCTGACTGCATGGAGGAACAAGTTGCATGCTCATGATTTCTTTCTGATACATTTCTGTCATTATTGGGTAAATGCCTCTTGTTCAGGACTTAGGGTGTCTGTTTTTCAGTCTCTGGCCTTTTAATAGGACCAGTCATTGTACTGCTTGCTGCTGAGCTGGCGCTCGAAGTTTGTTTTGGGTCTCGCTGCAAAATTCATGAATATTGAAGAAAGAAAAAAGAGAAAAGAAAATCCAACGACATGGAGCAACACTTCCAGCTCCTATTAGCCAACTGAAGACATCCTCTGGTCGATTTGTCCAGGTGAGGTATCACCAGGTGACACAGCTTTAACATCTGAGCAGAGACGATGGGGAAAAGCTTCCTAGGCTGCTTCGTGTGTTCGTAATGCTGGCGTACAGGCGAAACAGGCTGTGGCCTTCCACTGCATACCCTATCTGAGACGCAGAATTTGTTCTCCCAACACCTAATTCAAAGATATCTTTCATGCATGTTTTTCTCTCTGGAAAAGGGAGGGGAAAATAAGCAAAGCAATACTCTGCTTATTTGGAGAAAGCGGGGAAGGAGCCACAGCGAGGGGGAGGAGGAGCATTTGCCAGGCTTAAAGGCTTGTTAAAGACTGTACCTGCATAGTTTTGGCATGTTTTAAAATAGCCTTTCTTTTGTCATCACATTTTTTCTTTTCTCACTGTGCTCCTTCATGTACCACTGATCTCAGCTGTGCCCAAACAGAGATCTCTGGGTTTCCCCAGCTCAGAAACCTGTGACAACGGCTCTGTCTGCAATGAGATGCAAAGGGACAAAAAGCAGTTGTGCAATGAAATGTGTAAAACAGATGAAAGGAAGGATGCGTTGCACAGTGCACCCTTATCATTTGTGGGTTTATTGATGGGCCTCATTGAAACAAGACACTGCTGAAACGGAGAGTTTACTAGGATTTAAGATGGTTTGAAGTCTCTATGGGTGAGCAGACCAGCCCCAGTAATATTAGGTAGAATAAATAATGATGCAGGTGCTTTTGCTTCAAAGTATATGCTGTCCGCAATTCGATGAGCAGCTGGGAGGAAAATACCATTTATAGGCAATTCCTTTCATAATTCGCCTCCATTTTCTTCTTCGTCCTTTTTTTGGTGGCTGAACAGCTGAGCCCATGGCAAGAAGGAAGGAAAAACTCATTCTGCTTGTAGGACAAGAGAGTTTGCGCCTAGGCTGACAGCTCACCGTGTCGGTCTCATTTCTTCATCCTTTCCTCCTAACTGTGCTCGCTTGGGTGAAGTGTTTGCAATGAAAGGTGGGAATTCGTGCTCTGTGAGAGATCAAAAGCTGACCTGCTCCCCACAGCTGGCCTCGGGTGCTCCACTTGAAGCCTTGGTTCATTTTTGGGTTGCTCCTGAAACAACCTTCTAGGCGGAGGCAATTCCCATCCTGAGACCAGGAATATTTTGGTGTCCATCTGCAAAGCGTGTAGGTATGCACATGCCTTTGCGCTGTTTCCAGCAGGGAAGAAAGCCTGCCCTCCCTAACGCAGGGATCGGACCCATCTCAGAGCAGAGTCTGTGCAAGCACAGATGGTTAGCTCCTAGAAACAGCGTCAAACCAACCTGTTGAACTTGGGGAAGACTGTGCGTTCAGGAGACCGACGCCTGTTCAGATTGCTCATGAGGTTCAATGAGTCACTGTTCAGGGGGGCACATACGTATCAACGTTTGTCTGTGTACAAATTCTCCCTTTCCCACTGGGGTGAATTAGAGACACAGCACCTTTAGCCAAAAAACAGGGATTCGTGTTAACGAAAATGCATGTCTGCAGTTTTATAATATGGCAATCAACTTACGTATTCTTTTCATTATTTGTTCAAATATCAAGCAGAAGCAAGCAAGGGGCTAACACCGGCGGTGTCGACGCTTGTGATTTTTGCTTGGTTAGATGCAGTTACCCAGCCAGGCAAAGCCTGAGCCCGAGTCTGATGAGCTGTCATGGAAGGATGTTGCTGGTCATCATGGAAGCAGGCAGGCACTTTGTTTCACGGTGTTTCTCTGCATCAGTGTAAGATGTGAACCTTTGAATACAATCTCTGATCAACAAAAAAATCTGCCCTATGGCCCAGTAAACCAAATCCTAGTAAAATAAATAAATAAATGGATAGATAGATAAACAAATAAAAATGGTCCAATTTAGAGGAAAGTTATTACAGATGGTCCAGTCCCCACATTAATTTTAGAGGGTTGGACTCTCTTCCCCACTGGTAACACTTTCCAACCCTGACATCAAACAACACTGATGCTTTCCTGCTCTTTCTGGCAGGAAAAGCATAAAGCTGGTAAACCTGCCAATTTTAAGGCAGTTCTTCAGCACCCTCACCCTCTCCCAGCATTGCCTGCTACTACATTTCAGGCAAACACTCGTTACCCCCAAATAAATTTTTTATTAATCCCATCTTCTGTACATAATAATTTTGAGTCTGGGAGTGTATCATAGGTTTTATTGATGTCCAGATCAGCAGGATCTACCTCATTTTTCTTGCCTGCACATCGAAAGCGTTTGCCAAGTGAAGCTCTCCCTCTGGGGTATCACTGCAGTGCATCCCAAGCTCCGTCTACCTCTGTGTCTGCGATCACTGCTCCGGCAGGGAAATGCGGAGCCTTGCTCGCCAGTCCTTTCTCCAGGCCGGGGATGGTGGTGTGGGCAGTTTTGCAATTCTATTTCTTGTCCTTTTTCCAGTCCCTAAGCTTATGATTCTGACCAATTCCGCCAGTTTGCCTTTTGAAATTGCAGATTTTCCATGATAAAGTGATTCTCTGAGGTGTTTGTTGCTCTAACAACGCTGTACGTATTCCGCCAGGTACCCAGCCCTGACCCTGGGATCTGGGAGCAGTCAGCAGCAGCAACAGGCTCCTCATTAAAATGCTTGTATAACTCTTCCACAGCAAGACCCCTACCCAGGTTGATTCTGCTTTATCCGCGCTACTCTTTATAATTTCCCCACAGACATCAGCCTCCTTCATTCCCGATTCTGTCCCGGCACCGTTCCTTCCGCTGGGCCTTTGCAGAGCAGAGTGCCTGCCTTGAACCCACGGGCGCTCGCAGCCTGTAACGCTCCTCAGGCTCCAGCAGCCCATCGTCACTGGGGCTCTGCTAGAGCTTCTTGCCAGCGATTGGCAAGTTCTGTAATCCTGACTTGATGTGCTCTATGGGTCACAACTCCCACGTCCCAGGAATGATTTGTCTTAATTACGGTGTCTGTAACGCTGCCAAAGTAATACAAATATCTCCCTTTTCTTTTCTGCCCTTTGATTTGGGTTGCAAAGATGCAAACCCAGCAATAGCGCCGTGTCTCTCCAGTTTTGCTTCATCCGCAATTGCAATAGTCACCCAACATCTTCGTCACGAATCCAGGCGCTTTGCTTGTTTTTGTGCTTTAGACCCAAAGAAATAGGAACGACGCTAATTACTTTCTTTTGCTCATATTAATGAGATCTTCGTGCATTCAGCCCTCTGGAGCAGCCCAAGCCCCAGTGCCCTGGTCCTCCTCTGCCCCATCCATCCTCCTCTGCCCCATCCATCCTCCTCTGCCCCATCCATCCTCCTCTGCTACCCTGCTGCCTGTTCCCACCATGACAACGGGGTGTTTAACAGGAAAAGCTTTAATGACAGTAAAATACCATTCGGAAGTGTGCAGTCTTGCAGAAATGCAGTCAAAACCCATTAAACTGTAAACTTGCACGGACCTTCTGATGATTAAATTGACAAATTACAGCATCATCTTGCTGCTTGCCCACTCCAGCGTCCCCCGCGAGCAGCCTCAATGCACGTTGTTCCTACCGCAGCGTATATCGCGTGTCCTTGGGGACTGAGTCCAATTAGGCAACAAACACAGGATGCTTTAAGGAGCCCATAAAAATCCAGCTGCCAGGAAAGGGCAGAAACAGTACAAGTTGGCTAATGGATTATTTAAATTGGGAGAAGTTGAAAACACCTCCGTGATCTGGGAGGAGAGTTGGCATCGCGCTGCAGTCATGGCTGTGAAAAATAAAGGCTACTTTTTTGTCTGTAAATGGCAAGGAGCAATAAATGCATTCTGCTGCGTAATCATTTATTCATGTTAGCAGATACTCAGATATCTATTTATATAATATAAAACCTTAGGTGGTGTGAGTTTTAACTCAGCTTGGAAGTAACTCACTTTCTCAGTGCAGCGATGAAAATAACTTGTCCAATTGTTTCTGTGGTTCTTTCTTAGAAAAAAGAGGAGAACCCGCAGCAGGAACAGCACGGAGCAGGCTCATCGGCAAACCCGAGCGCAGCCGGTGCCAAGCACAACAGCCAGCGCAACGCCTGCGGACCTGGGGCACAGTAAATCGAGAACAAATTGGCTGGAGTTGAAGTTGCGTTCACTGGTGTCGTGGTTTAACCCCAGCCAGCAACACAGCACCACGCAGCCGCTCACTCGCTCCCCCCCAACCCAGTGGGATGGGGGAGAGAATCGGGAA
>JAVKLA010000040.1:21688136-21752320 GCA_034782735.1 Sagittarius serpentarius
AGTCTAAACACGACTGAGCAACAACTGAAAACATCAGGGTGTTATCAACATTCTTCTCATACTGAACTGAAAACACAACGCTGTGCCAGCTGCTAGGAAGACAATTAACTCTATCCCAGCCGAAACCAGGACAACTGGCAATGAGCTCAAAAATAGTGGTCCACGCCGCCGCCGGTTCAAGCCGGATTCGCGCCTGCTTGGAGGAAGAAGGATAAGATGGTTTCTTCACGTAAAGCCTATGTGCCTTAGTGTCGCTAAGCAATGGAGAGGCTGGCAAACGCCCAGGCTGCGGCGGCAATGACCCAGGAGCCCCTGTCATCCTGCCGGGCCGGGGGGCCGGGGCTGTTCTCCGGGGCCGGGGCTGTTCTCCGGGATGCTTCCTAAGCATCCTCGCATTGCCCTCCTGGGTCAAGAAAGTGTACCCCAGGAGATACTCCAAGGTATATATATGTATGTGTATATCTACATGTGTGTATCTATAACTATATCTAAATACATGTATTTTATCGATATCTGTATCTAATCTAGATACATCTATATCCATATCTGTATCCATATCCGTATCTATATCTGTATCTATATCTATCTGTATCCGTATCTATATCCATATCCATATCTATATCTATCTCTCTAATCTCTGTCTACATAGATTATAGATGTATTGATAAGATGCGTACCTATATCTACAGATACAGGTCAGATACATTTTTTTTTCCTTTTGAAATGACAGTAAAGTTGAAATTCCTCAAACTTGCATGGAATGCAAAAATCGGAAAAAAACCCACATTGCAATATCAGAATGTTTTTCCTTGATCACATTAAAATATTTTTATTTTTTTAATGTCAAAGACTTCAATGTGTTTCAAGCTATTGAATAAATCCGATAAAACGTCAATTCAGTGTTCGTCTGAGTGTGTCAGTAACTGCATTGAATCACCATATTGATAGTGAAATCCTGTTTAATGTTTTAAAGTGAAAATATTTTGTGTGTCAATTTTTTAAAAATGGAGTTTTCTGAATGGAATGTATACAAATCATTTTTTTTCAGGAGAAAACAAAACACTTTCAGCAATATAAATATATATATTTAATATAGAGAACCCAAAACTGAGTCTGCATTATTTTTTGTATATATAATATCATATATATAGTATCTATCAGTTTTATATAATACATATAATATATAAAACCCACACATATATAAAAATATACAGTAATATATGAATACTGGGTTTGCATTATTGCGCGTATTATGCATTCTATTTTTTATATATTTGTATATTAATATGTTTATATTTAAGTATAAAGAAATACATTTCTATTTCTTGGTAGGAAGAAACATATATTCAGAGAAGAGGAGGCACATAGAATAAACTTTTTCAAGAAGTAGTAGTACATATATATGTATGTATTATAGATATATGTAACATAATGTATATAATCTTCTTCACAGGTACTCTTTCTGTGTATTGTTCATATACACCATTTATACGTACACTAGATAATACCATCATATATTATTTACACTATTTATTTTATAACATTTAAAATATATTATTTATATGCAGATTTTTATTCTTCTGTCAGGTTTTAAAACAGCGGCAGTGCCGGGCGCTGCTTTTCTCGGGAGCTGCTGCGGTCCCCAGCCCCGCCGTTGCCCCGGCGTGTGGGGAGCCCGGGGTGGGTGCAGGGGGTAGGAGGGGACGAAGCGGGGACCGGAGATAACACCACTCTCCCCAGGCCTTAAGCCCCGAGGCAGCCGCTCCGTTAAGCCTTTCAAATCCTTCACAAGTTTTGAAATAGGTTTCTGAAGTTCATCTGTCCCCTGCAACTCCCATAACGTGAGAAGATTTGGGGGCTTTAATGGTGAATAAGAGTTAATACGTTATGATAAGTCTGACTGGCATTTTATGATGGACTGCCAGGCTCCAGCAGCAAAAACTGGAAAGGGAGCTAAACGAAAACCCAGGGTGCATTTAGCTTCCTTCTTGTCCCTTGTCATCATTTCCCCATAAGCTGCTGACCATTTCTCTCGACTGAGGTTAAACTGCATGACTGAAATTAACTGAGCATTAAAATAAAGAATGGTAATAGCAACAACCAGAAGGAGGCAAAGAAAGGGCTTTCGGATCCTCTGCAAAAAAACAGATGTCAAGAACATAATGAGCAGCATATCAAACCATTATCTTTTTCGGCGTAAAAGCCGCATAATGTTGGAAAACCATGGAAACAACACTAGAGAATATAACCAGTTTTAATCATTTGCAGCAAAGAGAAGGGGAGGGCAGCAATATGCGGTTGTTGATATTTACTTTAAAAATAACTGGTTTTCGTAAACATTGTTAGAAACTGGATGAACTTGGGATTAAAATGACGGATTGATCAGTACAGTGTGGCCAGCTTGAGATGTATGGTGCTGGGTCAGGCAATGCGCCCTCCTGCCCCGCTGGGCAGGGTGCTGTGCCCGTGGGATGCTGAGCCCCCGCATCCCGCCGGGCTGGCGCGGGAATCGCCTCCCAGGGCTGGGATGCTGCCTTCTCCGCAGGCTCATCCCATCCTCCTGAGGCTGGGATGCGCCACTTTGATACCAGGGATTAAACCCCGGAGGCAGGCTAGCGAGCCCCTCGCGTGTGCCTGTATACGAGACGGCCAGGCCACTTACATTAGCACACAGCAGTAGGACATAAATATTGATGTGACTCTCTCAAAGAGAAAAAGAGCCGGTGAATTGAAACTCTCTTTGAGACAAACAGCTGTTTCTCTTGCTGAATGGCACCGAAATACCAAGCCCCAAAGATTCAAAATATTGATGGCATTATTAAAATGGGACCTTTAATTTTGCATTAAGATCATTTTAACATTGGAATTTGGGAATTTAATTATGCATGAGCCCAGCCTCATTGCTTTGCTGAAATGAGTTTGCAGTTTTCTTTTATACTTCTACACTTAACGTGTAATTTAGCCTCTTGTATAGGAGGGCTAAATGCTGCTAAATGCCTTTGTGGTTAGCTGCAGTAATCCCTTTAAAATAAACGTGCAGATACTGTACTCAGGAATAAGTGTGGAAGGTTATGAAGAAAACTATGGGACAGGCTTGGGAAGCTGATCCCGATGAGAGCTGCAGTGAAGGGCACAATTCGAACGTTCCCCGGCAGAAACCCTGAGATTTCCTCTCCCTTCGGGTGGGCAAACACCTACTAGTCTTGCTACTGCCGTGAGGAGTTAGCGCAGCAGAACTGCGATGCCGCGGCATCTTTCAGGCGCTCATCGTCCCCACTTTCCGTGGCAGGGTCGCAGGCGGGGAGCTCTGGCTCCGGAGCCACCCCGGGAGCGGTGCTTCCCCGGCGGGCAGCCGCCCGCAGCCCCTCACCGCCCGCGCCTGAGCCCTTCGCAGCCCGGCTTTCGGTGGTGGGACCGGCCGCAGTGCAGGGTGTCATCCCGCACGCTGGGGGTACTGGTGAAACTGGTCTGCTGGGGGATGAGCATCACCCGTTCGACCCCTGCGCCCCGGGGCTCTGCTCTGCAGCACGTCCCTGTGAGTGAGTGCCCCGGTGCCGGCTTCCCATTCCTCCTAACAGGGGGTCCACACCTCGGGCAGCCTTGGTCTCTCGCGGCCCCTGCCCAGAGCTGCTCTGTGCGTGCTGTATCGTTTCTGCCCCGGTCAGATAATCCCTCAGGTGCAGAGTGACTGGTTGCGCAGGTTTCTGCAGCACGGAGACGAAAGCAGATAAGCCTCCATCTCACAAATAAAAATACCTTGATTAGAGAACTGTTGTTTTCTGCCTCTGAAATAAAACACACAATCTTTTTAAGCTATGAAAAGAATTGGAATGAATCGAACTATTATTTTTTTATGCTGCATCCTGCGCGCAGTCATACCGGTAACCCAGCACTGATGACCTGTAACTCCCACGCCAGGACTGACGCACGAACGGGGTCTGATGAGCCCTGACGGGGACTGCCCGGACACGTCCTCTGGCTCTCCGCCGGCCCACGGCACAAGGCAGCAGCGAAGCGGGGGACCCGATGACCTGGCCTGGGTCTGGCTGGGAGAGCATCCCGGGATGCTTCTCCATGTCCTCTGCTCCTGGGGGGCAGCTCATGCTGAACCTCCCCTGCCCCACGGCTTTCCACCATGGTGGGAGCGGAGAGCTGAACTTCTCTTTCCGCTTCAGGTTTTTCCTCTTTCTAATCCATATTAAGTTTTTGGCAGATGACTAAGGGTACCTTTTATGTCTTCCTCCTACATATTTGTGTAGGAATCTTCAAGTATTGATTTTAAAAGTGTATTTCCTAGGGAATCTGAAGCCTTCTCCCCAGCAGAAGTGCCTGGGGAATGAAACCTCTGTTCATAAAAATATGTATGTTGAAAGAGAAACTAAGTCTGAACTAAATCCAGTTGTTTTAGACAGGAGAAGAGATAGCAGCTTGGCTTAGAGAAAAAGGAAATCAAACTGAACAAAACAGAAAAATCAGTATTAAAATCAATCTACGCTCCATACGATGTTTGCTCATAATGCCAGAAGCACATCTGTAAAAATAATGTCCACATCAATGTGAATCAAGAGTCCTTTGAGAAAGAGGCAGAGCTCAGGACTAAAGGAAGGAGCAGGGGCACAAATTGGTCGTACTGCTCTGGGCTAATGGCTGAGAAAGCGCAAAACTACAAAATACTGCGATAAAGATTTTCCCTCTGCACCCATGCCCGTGTTTAACTCCTCTTCAGCTTTCGGTGTTGGTGCAAACTTCACTGTCACTGTTTTTCGGATGCCCGGCCGCCACAGGCATGAGCACGGACACGTGGAGCAGCAGCCGGGACCACAGGGTTTCCAGAGACGGGAAATCAGTTGTCAGGGTTTGGAAAACATGAGTGTTCATGGAAGGGTTGAGGGAGAGGAGATGAGCCCCAAAGCTCCCCGCAGCCTCCATGCAGCGCTCGTACCTCTTATCGACATGTTACCGCATGCTCCTTTGCATATTCAATGAGATGTAAATGTTTATTTACAGTGCCTGTACGATCAGGAACATCAAAGGGGGTCGTAATAAATCAGCAGTCCTCTAGCCACGGAAAATTAAAGTTCCGCAAGAGATAATGCACTTTTTCGTATTTCAAGGTTCTTTAGCATTTCAGTGAGAAAAAATTTAAGTTCAGTATCCCAGGAGCGATTTGGAGAAGCTCTCTCTGGCCCACTGGTGAGGTGACTTCGGGATGGTCTATGCAGAGAAGATGATTTCCCGCACCTCGTCTCCGGCACCAAGCATGGACAAGCTGAAAGCTTTTCAACATCTTGGGGCTGTCAAAGGACCGCTGGGCTGTCAAAGGACGGCCGGGCTGTCCTGCCTGCCCCAAAACGGGACTCTCCGGCTCTGCCGGGCTGCACGCTCCCTCGAGCAGCGCCGCTCGCCCGCAGAGGGGCTGCATCCTGCCCACGTCAGTGTGGCTGTCCCTGGAGGGCTCGTCCCTTTGGCAGCATCCGTGCTTTCCCCGTGGGGAGCCGCACGGCTGCCCGTCGGCGCACCCCTGCTGCACACCCCCAGTCGTCTGGGTGTTTGTCCCCTAAATATCGGTGACTTTGCACACAGGTATTGCCACTATATACTTGCAGCTTTAATTGAAACTTATTCTTCTTGGCTGAGCCTGCCTCCCAAGTCTGCTTTGAAGATCTCATCTGCCCTCTGCCTCCTCGCTGCAGTCTTGAACATCTGAGTCCCTCCGTGCCACCACCATCTGTTAGACCTTCACTTAACCTTGCCAGTCCTCTTCTCCATGCCTTTTTTCAGGTTAACAAGGTAAACTTTGATTTTAAACTATTCAAACACTGCCTTGATTGATTTTTATTTTTTTATGTTAAGTATCTCTTACACCTGTGGCATTTTTGGAATAATTACATTTCTGGTATTTTAACAAATAGTTGCAAATTAAAGGAGTGCATGCCGAAGACAGAGCAGATGGGCTGAATAAATTTATTGATTTGGGAAGAACACCAAGAGAAA
Source organism: Sagittarius serpentarius (assembly GCA_034782735.1). Taxonomy (NCBI): domain Eukaryota; kingdom Metazoa; phylum Chordata; class Aves; order Accipitriformes; family Sagittariidae; genus Sagittarius; species Sagittarius serpentarius. The sequence goes on from JAVKLA010000040.1 coordinate 21,694,131, forward strand.
TAACCTCCCTTTTTTAGGGCAGGGAAGAAGAGAAAGGACAAGTAAAATGAATAGGATAGTCTTCAGAAAAAAATGCCATGAACTCAGCAGTAGCTGATGGGCTGGCAGCTGTGAGAAGAAAGAGATGAGGGAAAGCCAGGCAGAGGGAGGCTGCAACATTGCAAAGGCACTATGGGCGTGCATGCACGTATGTATGCAAGCGCACGGACCCTAATACATACGATGCAGCACATTGTAAAGCAGAGTGACCTGACCCAAACCTGGGTTGCAAGCTCTGATGAACGGAAGCTGCCCAGAGGCTGGGGTGCAAGCAGCTCTCCCTGCACTTCGCACAGCTGTCTCCCATTGCCGGGGCTATTTACTTTCCTCCGGGGGCCCGGGGGCAGCCCCCGGAGCTGGGCGGTTGGTGCTCGGAGCAGGGAGGCAGCAGCCCGGAGTGTGTTGGCAGCAGCAGCATCGGGCTTGCGGCAGGGCCCTTTCCTTCAGCTGCGTCCCCCGGTGCGAGTACGGCTGCAGCTCTGCTAAGGGGCTCTGCGATGGGCAGCCCCGAGGTGCCTGTGCCCGTGGGGCAGCGCTCGGCTGATGCAGGTGAGCTCAGCTCCTGCCCGGTGGCGGGGGCGGCTCTGCCCGAGAGCTGCTGCTTTATATTGTGAAATATTGCGCCCACCTTTAAACCTGCCCCTTAACAGCTTCTGCCTGATGTATGGTTTTTGGACTAGAGCTGGGAGACTTTTCTTTTTCAGTTTTACATTTGTTCCTGTGCTGCTTTTGTTCTTCAGCTCAAGCAGCGTTTCACTTCCTCGGTATTTTCCTATTTCTGGGCAGCGGTAATATCCATAATGTCATACAAAAATTAGGCAAAATGAATGGTGCGTAATAGGGAAAATACTGTCTGCTCAGCCTTTCCCAAACACCCTGGGGGAGGAGGGGTTTTGGAAGTTTGTGGGTTCATCTCCTGTTTGCCCAGATAATGGCTGCCCAGGGGCCAGCCCACCTGGGAGGAAAATGGCACGTTTCCATGTTTTCCTTTTGCGTGTAGGCTGGGATATGCAACTGCCGTTGGAGGCTTTTTCATACCCATTAGCTAAACTCCAAAGCATCTGTTAAGTGCAATTACTTTTATGAAAGTTAAACCTTCCAGGGACGCTCCATGGGCCATTTAATGTGTGCGAGAGTCGTTGGGGTGGTGGGGGGGTTAGGGCTGGAGACTGTGCGGGAAGGTCTCGCCATAGTCTCTTTTGGTTGTGAGGATCTATGGGGCTATCTCCTGGTCTCTAGGATCAATGACTTTTTGTATTCCATACAACAGAAATTCAGAGAGAAGAAATTGATGTTTGGCTCCTCTTTCTTTCCTCGATCATTTTGGTCATTTGCTGCCCACTTGAAATGCTTTGCCTGGCCAGGCAGAACGAACCACTCCTGCAACTTAGAGACTGCAGGAGCTGTCTGAAAATAGTTTCCCCTGCAGGTCTCTCTGGCATTTATTACATAGAATTGGAGACATTAAATCAGCAGAATTACAGCAATGGTCCAGACAAACTAGTGACTGGATCTATGCATTAATTTTCAAGTTCATTAGGGAACCGCTTAAATCTGGAACAGATGAGGTTAGAAAAGGAATGAAAAAAAAGAATATGGGTATCATGAAAAATACCTTTTAAATATTGTTATTAAAGCATGTTTGCAAAGGTTTAGTAGCAGATTGCCAATGGGCATAGATTTTTTTTTTTTCAAAAAAACCTACAAAACAGGTCGAGAATTTGAATTGAGCATACTTAATCTTTACATTATACACTCAGAAAGAGAACAAGATGGTTCTTTTTGTTGGCTGTATGTGAATACAGTATGCAGATTGCTTATGGTTTTGTCTAATATGTACAATTAAAATAATTTAACTATTTTCTGTCATCTGGTTATAGAAACAAACAAGTAGATACTGTGATGGGGGTGTGTATACATAGATGCATAAAGAGAAAGACATGCATATGGAGAACACGTCAGAAACTTTTTTGAAGGTGAAAATTGCTTTTTGCACAATGTTTTTGAAACTGAAGCACCACAGTCATATAACACTTAAGAGGATCAAATGACTTCTGTACATATCTTATTTGCATAGAATAAGCCAGTTCAGATGCATGCACAAGTTTTGAGGACAGGTTAGCTGTCTTCCCAAGCAGAGGGCGTCGGGGGTTTTATTTTGCTTTCAAATTTAACGTTCTCTTTTTTTTTTGAAGTTCATGTTGTATAGATTTCAATTCCCCTATTGGCTTTTCAGATTAGAAGCACAGAAAGACCTACTCTAACAAGGAGCTTGATCTCCTGCATAACCCTCAATGCTTGCTGCCCTTTGGGCAGAAGTCTGCTTTGAATGACTCTCTTTTAAACGGGATAAGCAGAGTTGATACCGGTTCTGGTTTTTATAGACGGGAGCTTGACACGGGCAGGGTGCGCGTAGCTGTGTAACGTCGTTACCGTTCTCACGCAGACTGGTGAACACCAGTGTGGTGCGCTGCGGTGTCCTCCTTGCGATGGAGACCTTGGCACCAACCCACAGATACCTGCCCCCAGGGCGCTCCTCACACTGACACTGTCGTCTTTGATTTATCTGCTCCGTTCTACCGAGCCTCCCCTGCTCCCGCCCAAGGTGACGAGCGTGTGAAACACGCTCCGAGCCAAACCGAAAGAGGTCTGGGCTGCTCCTGTGCAGGCAGGACATAGTTGTGATACCGCTGGTTCTAGGAACAGCCAGAAAGCATAGCATGCTCCCCTTGTTACAGCCCTCTCATCCTGGCTGGTTTGCAAGCTGGAGGCAGTCAGTTTGTCCCACATTGCGAAGCCCAGGAATTAGCAAGCTCTCCCAACTCCCATGAAGAACCATTGGGTGCAGCGATGGTGCTTGCTTTGCTTGCACCTTGGTGGCCTGTGCCACCAGCAGCAACTCACCAATGTGGCCTGGAGGGCTCGCAGCCCAGCGCCAAACGAGCCTTTCTGTCCCGCAGAGCCTTCCAGTGCATTAACATCTGCTTTGGTTGCGAGTCAGAGCACAGGAGCAGAAATGTTTCAATAAGGAGAAATTCTGCTTCAGTCTCTGCTTGGGAATTGCAGAAATACCTCTGAGCCCTCCCTTGTGCCTGCCCTGTCTGAGACCCGGCGTGAGCGGCAGCGACCGCTTGTGCAGACCTGGCAGCTCTCCACAAAACCCACCTGCTGAGGAGGGGTGATGCTTTTCTCACAGCTCACGCCAAGAGCTGACGAGCTGGAGTGGTAAGGTCTGCCTGCCTCTTTCCACTGCACGAGCTGCTCAGGAGATTCTGCAGCACCTGCTACAAGGCTTAGCTCGGGTCCATTCAGTTCACAACGCTGGGCTGTCCCAGCCTTTAATGGATAAAAACTTTCTAAGTTCCTGTAGATCTGTATCATATATTCAGTGTTTATCTAGTGATGTACCGATGCAGCTGTGATTAATCTGTTATGGATAGGAAGCCACTTGGTTCCTGATGATCACTTCAATATTGCGGCAGTGGTAATATCAATGATAGGACTCTGGCTACGCAAATGTTGTAAGAGAAACTTTCTGAGCTGCTGTAATACATTTTTATATGTTCAGTTATGTCTTGTCTAGCCTGCTGGTTCCAGAAGACAAGTTTATGAATATGTTTTGTTTCCTGAAAACTCTCTTTTGGTGTGAAAACAGAAATCAAGATTACAAAAAAGAGCACTTAGTAAAGTAAATAGTGACTGGGTTGTAGCGGAGCTCATTTGGGAAGGAGTACTGTATCTGTAGCACTTACACGTGGGTCACCAAGGTTATGATATTGAAGATCTGTTTTGCTTTTCTTAAATGTCAGGAGTGCTGAGTTCCTTCCTGCAACTTCACAACACTTATAGTTCCCTAGTTTTGGGATGGCTAAGTCATGTCAGATTTAATCTGAGAGGAATAATAGTTCCCCAGGCCAAGTGGGATGATGTCTCGCCGTATAGTTGCCTGAAGAGATTATGTGGGGTAGGAAATCTCTAAAACCGCATTAAAAGCCTTCAGACTCCTTCTGGTGACTTTTGAGGTTTTCATAGCTCTGGTCACCCATATGAAAAACGCAGTGGGTGCTGGCATACAGGTAAGGTCTCTGCCACTCCGTGTCCGGTTGAAAATGTAATACAGTGGACTGGCCTCCCTTTTGCCTTCATACCACATGAAAAAGAAGGGCCTGAATTAGATGGAGTATTGCCGTGTACTCTCACCCACTCAACTACAGAGTACTCCCTTCACAGAAAATTTGACAGAGCAATTGGAGAAAATAAGAAAAAAAGGCAAGAAAAAACCTCACTGTATCCACTGCTATAGTGGAGTGTAGTAGATCCACTGGATCTCGTTTTGTAAGAAAAAGACCAAAAGACCTCTTTGGAAGGAGACTTATTCCAAGAATAAATCACCACTGCATACAGTCCTGAGCCTGCTGCCACCCGACATGTGTCATTCTCCTGGGCCCATGCCAGGAGATCAACCCTCTGAGACTCGCAGGTCTCAGCAGAAAAAAACCCGAACCACTCCTCGGTTACGGAGAGATTTGCTGAGGCATTGTGCTAAATCGCAAATGAAGCGTTGCCTTTTAATGGTGAGCGGGAGGGAAAGCTGCAGTGTTCCTGGGTCACTTCTGCTTAGACTATGGCCATCCTGCACATGAAGGTATTTTTGGGAAATATGTTTCATTTCAAAAAGCATTTTTTCCCCCTTATTTTGCTCATTAAGTTGTTCACGAAAAATTAACAAATGAGACTATTTGCCAGAAAAATTGTGCAGCAGTGTTCTTGAATGCTGGTCTGTGCTGCTGAAGGATACCATATTGCTAACTGTTCATGGATGGCTTGGAACGCTACCTCCTTCCCGGCAGTACGTGGGGCTCTCGCTGAGCTTCTCCTGGGTGCCTCCCTTATGTTTTTTTTTTTTTTCTTTCTCTTTTTTAAATCCGCGCATGGAGCTTGTGCCTCCCTTCCTGATAATTGCATATAGATGCCTCTCTGCATCTGAGAGGAACATATGGTTCGGCATTCAAGGCACAATCGCAGAGCCCTCCTATAGGGAAGGGGACATCTGTTGGCTCCTATGGGCTGTAATCAACCCTGCAGAGGCAGCGCTGTCAGCGTCATGTCACAGAAAGTGGCAAATTTACATCCTGGGGCAAGGGATTTGGCTTGTGTCAGGCTAGTTACCCGATGTGGGGCTTAATTATTGTGCTGGCACTCAACAGTGCCCTGCAGTTGGTGATCATAACCCCGGTATTTGGCAGGAGAATGGAGCCCATTGATGGGAAAACAGATGGCCCCAAGGGCTGGCCTGGAGTCCCACCAGGCTTGGCCTGACCTAGGAAGACCTGAATTCTTCCTCCATGTCTGTGGGGATCTCATGGTCAGCTACAGATAGCCTGTGTGATTTTATGAGGCCAACAAAAAAATGGTGACGTTTTCCCAGTTTTTATGGTAAGAGTCATATAACAGTATTAAATTATTTAGGAGGATGTTTCCCATTCTAAGTTCTTACCTGATGCAAGGGCAGAGGTTTCATACGTTGCTATAGGCGATCCAGTCTGTCTCTAACTCACCTCAGCAGGGTGATAGAAACAATTGGAGAACATAGATCCCAGCAAAGGAGAGCCAAAAAAAAAAAATCTTATTCTGGGAGGTATTAATAGAAGAGTCCTCTGAGGATTTGAATATCATTAGGGGGCTCTGATGTAGTTAATCTTAGCATGCTGCATCTAATTTTGGGTACTAGACTGTAAAAAAAAAAAAAGGGGAAAAAAAAGGATATGGCAGAATTATAAAACAGCAGTAATAATAGGAGACTTAGAAAGTATTACAGGCCAGGAAAGGTCAGAATAATATTTCCTGGTGAATTTCTGGAGTGGTGGCATTTATGGCATGCACCTGAGGAACCTTGTGGAGTTTTCTTCTTCAGAGGTTTCTGAGCATGGGATTGTGCTTGCAGAAGGTGGCAGTAGGCAGTACGATGTCCTGAGGTGTTGCAGATGTTTGGCCAGGGTGTAGCTTCTGAATTATGGGAATGGGGGATTTGTTCCACACAGCAGCTGAACAAAACCTAGAATTTTACTTTCAAAGGCTGAAGAGATGATGGTGTTCAACAGTAAGAATGAAAGGAGAAGGGAAGGGTGAAATCTTAAATTTCACTGATGTTTCAGTTCTCCAAAAGCAAAGTGAAAGTTTCAAAGTAACTAAAGAAAAAATGTTTGCTTTCTGAAATTGTTGAAAGCTTTTTTTCACCTTAGGTCTTCCTGAAACTCCATTTTTTAAGCTAGAACTCTTGAAAGATATATTAGTTAAAATTATTGTCCCTCTAGTACAAGAGGGAATACTCAGAATTATCAAATCAGGAAGCATCCAACAAAGGCAGAAAGGATACATACATATTACAAGCATAGATTTTTATGGAATTTACCTTAAACTATTATAAAAGTTTATAGTTTAGTAGTTACGTGTACCCTGATTAGCATTTTAGGCTGCATAAATTTTAATGATCCCCTTTGAACTTGATTTAATGCCTTTGATATTGACAGTAAGATATCTACCATGTTCTCTCCTTTATCACTTTCAAATAGTTTTTCTCACTGCTTGTAGTTTCGCACAGCGAACGGATTCTGCAGCCCGATTCTGAAGTTCATTAATACTGTCAAAGTTTTGTGTGGGGATGGCAGAGATAATTTAAAGCGCATGCAGAAAAATCTGCTTTTAAAAGAACAGTTAACTTCAACTCTTGCTCACTTCAGAGTTTATCAGCGAAGTTAGGATGAATTGGTTTAAAATCTGTTTTTAAAAGGATTGTGGCTTCGTTATCGAATTACTGTTGACCTCTAACAAATTAAGCATTGCTCTGGTTCTCACTGGGACTGCGGGGAGCTTTGCTGTAGGTGGAGGGGAATGAGCTGGCCACTCAAATTTGAGATTTGAGGTGGTTTTGAGCAGTGAGCTTCCATTCTGCCCTACGTGTCACTTGGGGTCTCTGCCAGCGCAGGGCTTGGGGTGCTGCCCCGCAGGCTGCAAAGCCCTGGGCACGTGGCCGGAGCAGGTGAAGATATGTGTGTAACTGTTGATGGGTTTGTTTATCTGCGGATCGAGCAACATCAGCCAGAGCTGGAGTGGGTCGGCAGAAAGCTCTGCAGGGGAGGAGAGGCAGCCAAGGTGGGAGAAGGGTATTTTGGGCTCCACGGTAGGTGCTGCATGAAGCTAACAGATGCCAGAGGCTGGCACTGGGGGCCAGGTGTTACCCGGGCTGTACCAGCTTGCTCGGCACCACGCGGAGGGTCGGCTCTGTGGCTTGGCCAGCCCCGTGTCTCATGTACTGGTAAGTCCCCAGGGGAATGGGCTCTTACCCCGCACACTGCTGGTGTGCCCTATGTGCCCATCGGGACTGGGGTAACTGGTGCAGGCGAGCGTCCTGGGGGACCACCAGGAAGCTGATGGCGGGGGGGGACACTGGCTGTAGCGTGGGGATCCTCAGCAGTAACTTGTGCACGGAAAGATCAATAATGCATTGGAAAATACCAGTAAATGTTCTGTAATGTATTTTGCCGAGACTGAAGCTGTTTTCACATTTAGTTTGTGTTTTGCAGCTGCTGGGTGAGTGCCAGGGGAATGATTGTTAAATTTAGGATTTCATTGTTTCACTGAAAATAGGCGCAGCATGGACTTAAGCACTTCCCTAGGCACCCATATTTCCATATTTCTAGAACCCTACAGAGCTCTTAATATATTACGCATTTTAAGTAGTAACAATAGCAAGTTACTAAATTAGGAGTGTAGATAGCGGAACAGTTTCAAAACTTAGAATTCACTTGCCAGTTCTGCTGCAAACTTCTGTAAGACCTCACAAGCTAGAAAACAATTAAGTAGTCGTGTTCTTTGTAGAAGGGCAATGACAGTTCTCCTCTTCTGGACACTTTTATTATTACTACTTTATAGATTTAACCTACTGACCTCACTGATGGGTGGTTTTCCCTGTAGAAGATGTAGATCAACTATCCTGTACTGCTTTTGCTGTATTTCACGAATACCGTTTCTTCAGAAGAAGGTATATATGAACTACAACTTATGTTGGACCATCAGGACTTTTACGCAGAAGCATGTGCATGTGTCTTAGAAATTATATACAATCAAAAACCCTAATTTTTAAAGCTCTTTCAAAATATTTTTTTGTAATCAATAACATTAAGGTGGTCACAGAATAGCTGGTGTAAGAAGGGATCTCTAACCCCCTGCTCAAGTAGGGTCAGTGAGAGCAAGTTGCTCTGGGCTGTATCTGGTCACATTTTCAATATCTCCAAGGACGGAGACTCCACGACCTGTTTAGGCAACCTGCTCCAGCGTTTGACCAACCTCACGGCGGGGCAGAGGGGAGGAAGTGTTTTCTTATGTATAAATGGAATTTCATGTGTTTTAATTTGTGATCATTGCCTCTTGTCCTGTCACTGGGCACCACTGTGGGGGGTCAGGCTCAGTCTTATTTACATCCCCCTGCATCAGGTATTTACACACATGGATAAGACCCCCCTGAGCCTGCTCTTCTGCAGGCCGAGCGGTCCCAGCTCTCTCAGCCTCTCCTCATGTGAGAGATGCTCCAGTCCCTTCATCATCTGTGCGGCCCTTCACTGGACATGCTCCAGTAAACCCATGTCTGTCGTGTACTGGGGACCCCAGCACTGGACCCAGCACCCCAGCTGTGCCTCGCTCGTGCTGAGCAGAGGGGCAGGGTGCCCTCCCTCGACCCGCTGGCCCCGCTCTGCCTGATGCAGCCCAGGAGGCTGGTGGCCGTCGTTGCCGCGAGGGTGCATTGCTGGTCGTGGTCAGCTTGGTGTCCACCAGGACCCCCAGCTCTTTCTCCGCGGAGTTGCTTTCCAGTTGGTTGGCCCCCAGCGTGTACTGGTGCATGGAGTTGTTCCTGCCCTTTGAATCCCACCAGGTTTCTGTTGGCTCACTTCTCCAGCAGCCCTTTGTGCTCTGCAGTTGGAGACATGGAAGCCCTCAGTGTTGCCCAGGGTGGTGCTTTGCTTGGCATGCACGTGGGTAGCACATCTTCCCTGGTTAAGGCTTTCCTTTTACCACTTTCTCGCTGGAAAGAAAGCTAAGGGCAGAGCTCAGACTTTGTGAATCAGGGAGCAGTGCGTAGGAGCTCAGCAATGGAGCATTTATGGGTTTGCTGCGGAGGCATGACCAGGGCCAGGCTAACTGCATACCCTACAAAAGGAGGGGAAGGACAGCAGGCGTGCGCGGCTGGCTTGCTTCTCTCTCAAAGCAGCGGCAATGTGTGAATCAAAACACTTGTAAAGGGAAAGGCACATATTTGTTCACCGTATATGAGCAAGAAGGGACTGTTTCTGTCATGTCCTTGCTCTGGGACATACATGAGCAGAAGGCAAAAACTTTCAAGGTGTTATATTACCTTGAGCAGATGTAGGGAGTTAGCTCCTTACCTCCTCTTCCCTGTAGTGATCTGTGAAATCAGTCCCTTGGGCGAGTTGTAACCAGATGTGGAAATATTTTCTTTTCAATTAATTTCAGCTATATTAGCAAGAACACTTTAACTTATTTTTACTTATCCTTGGCTTCTCATCCTGGTATAGTGTAGGAGCCACTCCAAATGTGACATTTGCCACCCTTTTCCACCTCCAAACTTAAATGCAGGGAAAACTGTAGCTTTCAGAGCTACTACCCTGTACTGCCCCAGCAGCTGCTGACTTTGGTAACGTACAGTTTTAGGAGGTGGCCCAGCACTTACTCCTGCCATGCCCCTGCAGTGCACTGCTCTAAGATTAGAGTGGAGCATCAGAAGGGAAGTTCAGAGGGGCGGGGAAGGCTGTTCTGTACACAGGGCTGTAATTCAGCGTTCCTCATACGCGTCGCCTTCTGGCAGCAGGTGGACAAAGGTAATCTCGGCACAGAGAGCGCAGGAAAGGCAGCGGATGTTGTTTCAAAGCTGCAGCCGTCTCAGATTGCAAGGACGCGTTAAGCCAGGACACCTTTCCAAAGGTGTCTTGCCATGGCAGCGGTCCCTGACATCCTTAGCCGGGACTGCAGGCACGTGGGGGGCATTGCAGGCGGTGACATCTGGGGAGGAGGTCCCCACCTTGTAGCCTCCCGTTCACTCAGAGGTGCTGCCTTAACATGTGGCTGAGCAGGCTTTAAAGGTGTTGGGACTGCTCCTATTTTATGGCACCCTGCTGTAAAGGCAGCAGAGCTGCAGGGCAATTTGGAGAAAGCTCTTCCTTTTCCTTCTGCACCCGCCGTGGCTCAGCAAAGCAGCGATGCTCGCAGCGATGCTCGCAGCGAGCTCTGTGCTGCGGCCGGCGGCCCCAGGCTCCTGGGGCGCCCATCAGGGAGCGCAGCACCGGCTCCCCGCGGCTTTGAAGGAGACGGGGCCCCTCTGGGACTTGCGTTCTCCGGGAAACTTTGCTCCTAGTGACTGAGGATGCTCACAGTGCCTGAGTGAGTTATGGTAACGGTTTCCATTTGGACTTTCAAGACCCCCTTAGATGCTTTTTTGAAATTTAGCCCTCTAGCAGCAAATTAATAGATTTCAAGGGGCTGCATTGAATGAAAACTTACATAGGTAAAGGTAGGAAAAAAGCAGATGTTTTTCTAAAACAACTCACCCATGGCAGTTAAAAGTAGAAAATTTCAATCCAGCACAAGATTTTTATATACCAAATATAGCGGACTAGACTATTATCCTTTTGAAAGGAAGCACAACTTGCAAAGCTTCGCCTTTAAATTACTATTCCACAGCCTTGTTCTAAGATCATCTACCTCCATTATGAACAGTAAAAATCTGTGTAAAGGTATCAATTATATCTGGAATTGCCATCAACATGGGGACTCTTCTTTTTGTTTCCTCCCAGAGCTTTAGATGCTGCTACGTGTCTCGATGCTGTCTTACATATAAGAAGACATTCAATAATGCAGTAACAATACTCATTGTTACAACTATTATACTCAATTTTTTTAATACATTCCAAATCTCATTTTTTTTCAGACACAATTCAGTAGCATAAATCAGTATGAATATATATTAACCCTTGGTTTGCATGAGATTTTCCAAGAAGAAAAGCCAAAGGCCAAGGGTCAGGGAACACCAGACAGATGAGGGCTGTAGCAGCCAGAGACCCTGACCTGCTGATTTTAAGGCAAGGTGTATTGACTCTGATGCTGTTCTCTGAGCCCTTTCATGACAGAGCGGAGAAGAGACGTACGTGCCTTCAGCTCACCGGAGGATAAAGCAAAAGCATGTCTTAAGGCTTAAATCCGGTTTATGTTCAAAGGTTTTAAGTAGCAGTGAGTCAGCTGGGCCTCTTGGTAAATAGTGTTGATGGTAATTATCTTGGTAATTGCAGTAGGAATGTACAGAACAGCTTCTTTTTTTGGCTGAGATGATTCCTACAGTAAAGTTTCCCTACTGGAAAATTATAAGAGGGAGTGGATAAAATGTTTCGCTTGTCCTTATTCCCCTTCTACCCGTGCAGCACATAGCCTCGTATCACTTCAGCGTTAGGTGACCGGTGTCTTCTGCTGCAGAGTTGCCCATACTTTCCTCCCGAGTATACTTTGAACAAGAATGTCGTGTCTTAAGCTGTTTCTTCTCAAGGTCTGGCTGCTCTGTGACCACGTCTGGGAAGCTGTTGAAGGTTTTTTTCCTTTGGCTTCTTTTGCAGTTGGCTGGTTTAGAAGGGTAAGGGCTGTAAGACGGCACAGTTCAAGAGAATTGCAGCCACCAAAGCTTGACAGTAGGGCTCAGCACAGCCTCATTTTGCAGTGAGATATGTAATGAGATTGATGCATGCCCCTCCGTCTCCTGTGCAGTCGGTCAGCCGTGCTGGCAGCCCTGGGCATCCCCTGCCTGCAGCTTGCCCTCCCCCGGGCACGGAGCCAGGGACTGAATTCAGTTCCCTGCCCTCTGCGGAAAAGAGCAGGGGCGGCCAGTGCCCAGAATTGCACGCGTGCTCGGGGGCAGAACGGGCAAGTCCTCAGAGCGGGGATTCACTGGGTGGCTGCTGAAGAGGTAAGACTTTCTGTGCTTCAGCGGGGCTAAGGAGGAATAACAAACATGCTTTCCCCATTCTTGCGCTTTCCTAGGTTAAACCTTGTTGGGAACAAACACAACGGTGTGCACTAGCAGGTCCTGAACTGCAGCCAGAACTGGCCCTCCGAGGGGCTGGTCTGGGGTGATGGTGAGAGGAGGAAACACATCGTGGGAAACAGGGTCCCAGGGTTCCCCAGCTCCCAGCATGATGGTCGTGTAGGTGCCTCCTCCAGTAGTGCGCGTGGCCAGGCAGCGCTCCGCTGTAGCCATCACTCGTGTTTCTGTTCTCCTGGAGGAGCTGGGACATATGAATGGTTTGGGGACCTTTTTGCGTGGATACCCATTTATTTTTCTTCCTGGGATAGGTGCGGTGATGAGAAGATTTTTATTCCTTCAGGCCACTAAACTGACCCTTTCGTCTGGTTCTCAAAGACCTGGCAATTCAGTCTTTTTTAATCAAGATTTCGGTGACTACACACGCTTTTCATTAGAGCTATAGGAAGCAGGGTTTTTTTTCCCCATGCCCTGAACTGTCCCATATGTGAGCTGTGGCCCCACTGCACCCTCTGCCCCAGCCTCAGCACTGCGGCAGGATCAGACCTGCAGCTCCAACCTCCCAAGCAGGGTCACAGCCAGGGTTTGTGCCTGTAGCATAGTTAGTGATGATTCTGCCTGACCGAATTGAGGTGCTGGGACCGCGGGAATGGTGTTCAAACACGGCACCTGCCCAACAGAGGAGTCTGAGTTTCAGTATATTATCTTTGTATTTCCTCTTTTTAAGTAATTCTCCCCTTCCTCCTTTGCACCTCCCAGGGAGGCTTCAGGCTAGGCCAGACATACTTTAATTAAAAAAACCCAAACAACTCTATTTTTAGTAACTCATGAGTTTAGTGAATCTCTTCATTTTGGAAAGAAAAGCTCCCAAGAACCTAGTCTCGAGGTGAAACGTGTCCAGCTCTCCCCTGGGAGTTGTAGGTGCCCTGCTGCTTTTCGAGTAACAGGATTACACGGAGACTTTCCTCCTGATAAACTACAGCATGCTGGACATGGAATAGCCCATGTTATGGTGCGGTTGTTACACAATTAACCACTGCAAATTTCTCCATGTGAGAAGGGGGATAAAGGTGAGAAGAGATTTGGTTACTTTTATCCTTTTTTGGGTGGATGGGGGGTTGGCTGGTGGTTCAGGGTTGCGTCCTGGTGTTGTTATTGTTATCTGCAATACCAACAATTAAATGAAAGAAAGTGATTTTGCACATCACAGTTAATTGCTATCTTCATGTAATCTTTGGACTTAACAGGAAGGCTGCCCTTGTCAAAAGTCAATGCAAACGCAGTTCTGAGTAGACGAGGAAGCAACTGATATAGTGGTAATGAATTAAATTAATTTTCACAAAATGAGCTGATGGCAGGATTTCCATGAATTAGCGTGGCTCACCCGGGCAGCAGCACTCTGCTCTGACGGTAGAAGTCGGAGTTCATTTCATCAGCTGCACCTCTGGGAGCTGTCTCCAGCTGCAGTCTTTATTTTCGTTGACTATTTTCTTCCGAAAGAAATCAGCTGGAGATGAACGTGGGCTCCATTTGGTTTAAAGGAATGGTCCCAGCCCTGCTCTCAGAGGACAGGGCAGTGCAGCGTGAGTAATGCTACGAGGACGGGGCTGCACTGTCTTACAGACTTGTTTTTAAACTGTACTTGCAGTAGCAGCAAGAAATGGCCCATCAGTGTTTCGGAAATAGTTTTCAAATACGTTGGCTAATGGAAGAGCAGTAATTAATTTTTTAGAGAGTCCTAAAATATAATTTTGTGTTTGTGTATCACTTTAGTCATTGCTTTTGAACTACCAGCCAGAGCGTTTCTCCTGTTATTGCAAGGACAAGCGAGACCCAAATCTCTGCTCGCACATCTCTCGGGAGCAATAGCATCAGGATAAATCCAGGAAACTCAGCTTTATTTAGGTCACTGACTGTTGAAGAAGGTTTTAAAATTAATATTACAAGCCTTAAGTTTCTTCTTTCCCCTCCCTAAAGAGGTGGGAGGCACAGAATAGACTCATTGCTGCTGTGTACAAACGCAAACGCGAACAGAAGAGGCCCCTGGGAGGAGTGCACCTCCTGGCAGAGCGTACCTGGCCTTTAAAGCAGAAACGTGGATGCCTCAGAAGTAATTGTTTCTGGGGCTTAATTTTGCTTGCTTTAGAAAAGACAAAGGAAGAAAGTGGTAATGATGAGGGATGTTTGGATTTGATGTCTCAAGAATAAAAAAAAAATATATATCATTAGGGAAAAGTTATCATTAGGGATCCACAGAAAAAACGTAATTAAAGCGAATTCCAGAGAAAACACAAGAGGAGATAGTCCCAGATATTTAGAGCTATGCAGAGAGGGTTCAAAACGGACCGTTTGAGGAAAAACAGCAATTAGCAAAGCAAAGGTGTGGTGGCATCGGCCGGTGGAGGGGGCAGGCTGGGTGGCAGTGGTGTGCCCATGCGGGATGGGCAGGGACGGGTCCTGGCTCCCTGCTGATGCTCTCCTTGGTGTGGCTTTGCTTGGAGAGGGGATGTCTTCTTGCCTGGTCCTCTTCACCACGTCCTCCTGCCCCCACCCCACGAGCAGACAGTGATATCTGGGTGGGTTTTGCTCCCCCGGGTGGGAGCCACAGCCCTTCGGTAGCTCACAAATGTCCCTAAATAGGTTCATTTCCATGCAGGTGGATGTGTCACCGGAGGCGTGTGCTCGGGGCGGGGGGGGGCTCTGCAGGGACCTCACCCTGCACTGGGCAGGGAGGGAGGAGTGGGCTCTCTGGACGAGGTCCGGGAGCCTCTTACAACCAAAGCCACAGCTTAGTCCCGTGGGAAGCCCTAAGCTCTACAGAAGGAGAAAAGCAATCACTGAAAAGCAGTTTCTTCCCGATCTTTTTTCCCAAAGGCTGGAAAAAAGGCTTTTGCTTTCCCCCAACACTTTTCTTCGCTGCAGTGCAATATGCAAAAGCTGAAGCCAGGCTGTGTGCTCGCTTTGGAGGGACCGTGCCTTCTGCCTGTGACAGTGCTGCTGCTGGGCTCCAGAGACGGGACTGCTGCAGGCAGCGGGCACGCTGCCACGCAGCCTCCTCTCGGGCAGCACTGGGAAAATTGTGAATGCAAAAGTTGCTCTTGCTGTGGGTAGAAGTACCTGTGCAAACTGGGGTGGCCAGGTCCCCGAGCTCAGAGGGTCTGGGTGCAGGGATCAGCCCAGCATCAGTGGGGCAGGAGGCTGCCGAAGTTCTCCTGCATCTTCTTTCCATGCCTACCAGCTCATGTGGGTGGGGGGGCTTGGAGCCCCTCCACGCACCTCTCGGTGTGGCTTCCAAGCAGGGTCTCTTGCAGCTGCTCTCCTCGGCCGTGATCCTGGTGGGCATTTGGTTGCAAATACATTTAGTTTCTCCTAATTTGTTGTGCTGATGCTTTACACATGCTAGTGCAGAGCTGGGATGCCTTAACATTGCAAATCCGTGGGGGATTCTATAGATCAGGAGGTTCTAGCAAAAGAGGAAGAAAAATCTTTTTTGCTTTGCTTTTGTTCAGCGAACATTTTGAGCTTGCTGATACTGCAGCTCAGCAGCCTTGGGAACTGAGAGCAGGAGCCAGCTGGGAACTAAGGGAGGTTATCCATAAAAAAACATCACATAAATTTTTTGGGAGGTGCAAAGGGAATTTTTAACATTATCTTTTAAAAACTCTTCAATGTCATATCTTCACTCAGACCATTTATTCTGTGCCACGTGGTCTGTTTGATTTCATTATACTTCAACACTTTTTCACTTATATGAACACTGTATATTTAATAAAGAAAATAACAGAAACTGAAATAGTTCCAAATATTTTTATATCGTTCAGTTTTTTCCCCCAAATTATTTGTCTTGTAGAAAACTTCAGAAATGGAGCGTTCCTTCCTGATTTATATTCCTCTTTTCATTCATTGCTTTTTGCAGGATTTCCCTTGGAATTGAAATTTCAAACCACAGCTGGCTTTGCTAAAAATACACTTGTTAAAACCTTTGGATTTCATTTAAATATATTATATGCTCAGTTGTCTCTGGGCACAGGGATTTTCCGTAAAACATCAAATATTGGGGGAAGTGGAAACTCCGTAGGGGATGCTCCTGCGCTTCCGTTCTTTACCACGGGGTTGGTATGAAGAAGTGGGGTCCTGCATGAGCCCAGAGGCATTTCAGTCTGGCACAAGGAGTTTAGCCAGCAGACAGATATTGAACCAGGTAGAAAAAGTTAAGGAAGAAAGGTCGAACTGATCATGAAAAGGTGGAGTGCCTGGGAATGGTCCCAGGGTCATGGTGCTTGGGCTACAATGGGAAGGTTGAAAGTTGAACAGGTTCAGCCTGTGAACCTGTCTGTCCTGGGAGGGCTGAGCCCTGGGTGGGCTTGGGCAGAGCCTTCCATCCTGCTGGGAGCTTCACTGCAGCGTGAGCATCCCCTGACCCCATAAAAACCCCCTGTGCCCTGCCCAGCTGGGCACACGCCGGTCAAAACCTGGCAGGCTCCTACCAGCTTCCCCTGAAACACCCTCCTGGGTTTGGTGTCTCCTCCCCAGCACGTGACTTGCTTGCTGCCTAGATGGAAAACATTTCTGTGCGTTATCATGCATTTGTGTTGATGTATCTGTGTTTGGGCAGTGAAATATTTACGGAACGTGTTGTCTCCTGTGCAGCTTTGCTGCCTGTAAGTGAAGTGCGTGGATGGGGCCCACCAAACAGAAGCATATTCTGTGGTCATCAGTTTCTAAATCAAAGCACGAGCTCCTCTGAATGCTGTAACCACAGGGAAATTTCTTCGTGCTTATGATTAGAGATGAATTCTTTACATTTCTGATCTCTGGAAGGACTGGAGAGCATTTGCAAGTAAATATCATGGGTTTTGGTGATGCCTTGATTCTGGCTGTTCGTAGGCTGTCTGGGCTGGAAGAAAACAGCTGCAATTTACTTGCAGATGATAAAACAACCTTAGAGAATTGTAAATAACACTGGGGCCAGGTCAGCTGGAAAGATGGACACAGACCAGATCATGAGATAAGCTTGTCTGAAAAATATGCGTATTTTAACACAGTCAAATGGAGAGGTGCCTCTTGAGCAGCCAAAATACCTGATATTTATATGAGGGATGGAGGTCTGGAAATGTGCGAGATCATAGCAGAGGATTCCATGTGAGCTCTCGATACGATGCTGAAAGCGAAAAGGTAGCCATGGTTGCCGGAGTTGCAAGTGATGTATGTGGGGCACGAGGAGGAATGTGGCTTTGAGGTGAAATATCTCAGCCCAGAACTACTGATCCTCAATATGGACACGCATGGAAATCTTTGCATGTCGACAGCCCCAAACAGCTGTCTTCTGCTTGGAGCATCAGGCAATGAAACGTTATCGAAGATGCTCACCACCGGTGCAGAGTGCTGTGGCCTGTAAGCAGGGCTGGGTGCAAGCCCGTCGGAGAGGTCTTCTACCACCTTGTGTGTTTCACAGAACAGGAATAAAGCTTTTCATTTAAAAGAGGAATGCCAAGATGGCAAATGCTTTGATTTACGTTGCTAGCATGCCATGCAGGTAAAATGCACTGAGAATTCAGATAAGATTAACAAAACAAAAAAAGGTGATTGAACTATTTTGTGAGTATAGCATCAATAAACTGTGACGAATACTTTGATATTTACCCACATGGCTCTATTAAATTATTATTATTGCAAGCACACTTTCTACTAGTCAGATGAAGGAATATATACCATTAAAAAGTTAACTCTCATTTCCAATGTAGTATTGTCATTAAATTTCTGTAAATTAAAATGGGACTCCCTCAGGATTTTAAAGAAATTGTATGTCAGAGTGAAGACACCGCAGTGAATAAAGCCTGCATCTGTTTAGCCAATATCATCAGGCTTTTAAAATTGAAATACACTGCCATAATTCTGCATAGTTTCCATTTCTTTGGAATATTTTATTCTTTGTGTATGTAGTAAGAAATCATTAGACAACGGTATAGAATGGAAAGAATTTTTGTGGAAGCATTTAGAGATGGAAACCTTATTAATACTTAAAGAAAACCTTTAGTAGGGCCAAGCCTGTATGGTGGTTTGTGCCCTGATGTTTCTGTGGTGCGTGATGTGGTCCAGGAGGTGGATGATGCTCAGCGGTGCTGACGGGGTCGGGGGGGGGGCTTGGCCCCATTCCCTGCCCCTGCCCTGCCCAGGGTGCCAGCCACTGCCTGGGGGAAGGGGCTTAAAGTGCTTCGTCTCTGTACGACCAGTGTTTGCTGTGACCTTCATCTGGGGAACGGATGGGTCCTGTGGAAGCACCCAGGAGGCTGTAGGTCTTCGGCTAACGCATTTTAAGCTTTTGGTGTTGTCTATTGCTGTATCCGCCCTGCTCCTATGTCACGGGAGAAAGTAGGAAGACATGGCACGGTTCCACAGAGGTGAAGGCCTTGTCCTCCCCAAGAGCCTCAGCCTACAGCTTTTGGTGTGTTTTAGTCCCTTGACCTCCCCCAGCCATCCCGCTCGGAAATGCATCTGCAAGTGGATGATGCTTCGTGTTGCATCAGGCTCCAAGCCAAGAGCCAACGCAGCCACCACGAGCACGCGTGGGGACAAATTCTGCCTCTGCCAGGGCTGGTCAGCAGCGGTTTTGGAGGAGGGGCCTTGTGGCTGTCCTGGCTGTGGAGAATGGGGGAGATTTGGAGAGGAGATGCCTTGGGGGATGCATGTTTTCCTGCTGTGGCTGTTTGTTGATTCTTGGGACGAAGGGGGACTGGTGATGGTGACCTGTTTCTCTTGGCCTCTGCGAATTTTAAAATACAGTGGGGTGAGACAAAACTCACCCAAGGTCTTCCTGCACCATAACCTATTGGGAATGCATCAGCCCCGTGCTGCAAACACCTCCCAGAAATCTTCCAATTCTCTGTTTCTGTGGAAAGTGTACCCGTGGCTGAGAACAACACAAATAGCGTAACAGGGAGAATTAATGTATTTTATCTTTGCTGAGCACATTTTCTGTACCGGTTTGAAAAGGTATTGTCTGGCTTCAGCTGGAAACAGCACATTTGTTAGAAGAAGGAGGCAAATTCATCTATGTATAACTCATGTCAGTGCTGCCACCGGTGTGAAAAACCCAAGCTATGCAGACAAGCACAGTTGGGCTGGTGTAAAATATTCCACTTTATGATCCACCAAAAAATTTGGCAAGGAAATAAACAAAGACTCCCTTTCATCCACTAAGGGTCTAAATATTTCAGAGGGTTACAGCCCCCACGATCATGATTTGGTGTGCAGCTGGCCAAGACTTACTTTTGACTGATGGAAGCTTTGTCAAGCTGGGAAGAGGCAGTGCCATCAGACAAAGGCCGGAGATATAAATGTTTTAATTAGCAGATTTCATCTCCTGCTGTTCTGCCCTCAAACTCTTATCAACGTGAGCAGCTGGGAAGCAGTGCTAGACCCAGGCATTGACCTTATACGTAGAGAGGAACATTTGTCCTGTAGCTCCAGCACTAGCTGGGACTTGGGAGCTCAAGTAAGTTGTACAGTTTTTCCATGTGCCTCAGTCCTTGACGAGGAGGATGGTCCTTCCCTTCCCCTTTGCTCCGTGTCGTCTGTTCTCATCGCGGCCCAGAGGACCACCAGAACAGCAGGGTCAGGTGGTTGTGCCTTTGTCTCATAGCGTGGGAGTGTTCTCCAAACGGGGCACAGCTCCTGAGGGTCATCTGCGGATCAGCCTGAGAGGGCTCTTGTCAACTCCAGAGCCTCTGGAGGCATCCAGAGAGGTGCGGGCTTTGGGAGGCTGAACACCAGCCCATCAGTCAGTGTGGGCTTCGGTGAGCCGAGGAGGACAGGCCCATGGTGTGCGATGGGAAGGACACAAGGGACTTGGGGCAGGTGCACTCAAAGTGGGTGAAGGAGCCATAAGGGGTTTACGAGAGAACAGGGCAGTTGAAGCATCCCTCCGCAGAGGGTAAGGCTGTCCCCACGGCTCTGACTTGGGTGAGACCCAGGGTGTCCCTGGGGGCTGTGGGGACCCCAGTGTGCAGAGAGCCAGTGCTCCCCGTTCAGCGCTGGGGTTTCCGAGCTTTGAGAGTGTCAGTCGCTGGGTCTCTGTAAAAGGCCACAACGCCCTGACTGTCCCCAGGACAATGTGCCAGCGCCGGAATCCAGATGACCTCTGAGCAAAGACCTCAAATTCATAAGGGCTGCAGGGACAGACCCAGATGGATACAGAGTGCGTATGCGTGGGGGTCCTGGGGGATGCAGGAGCTGCTCCAGGAGCAGGAGGACCTACGGAGGTTTACCGCTCGTCCTCCTTGCCCCTTTGTCTGATGGGGCAGCATCTTGACTGTGCTGGTCCAGGCTCTGAAACCGTTAGTGGAGAAACTTTCCTGGGTCCAGTGGAGTGGCCCTGACAGGCTCAAGTTGAGCTGGATTTCTAGTTCAACTCACAACCAGATGTAGTAAAAATGAATAATGAATCAGTTCCTCAGAAGACTGCGTGTGGAGTCAGAGACCTCTGAGATCACAGCAGACATCTATAAAGTGAGTCTCGTCTTCCTACGGTGTCTGGAGCTAATTGGAGAGGGGGGTCAGATAGGGCTGAGTTAGGAGGGTAATTTTTGAATATACAATTCTGTAATTGCTTTACTCTTGTGGTTTGAGACATCATTATCAGAATTCAACAACAGAATTACATCCTTATTAATTTAAATACATTGTGGGGGAGGAGAAGAGATGAGATGATTGCCTTTCTTTGGGGGTGATTGGAGAACTCCTGATGTAGTGTGCTTTCGGTTGTCCTCCGATGGCACAGAAGCTAGAGCGGGAACATGCATGGCTTGTATGCATGCATGCATTTCCAGCTTCAGAGATGTGTCTATTTCTGGCTGCAGTCCCCATCTCAAATGTGGGGAATAATAATGGAACTGATTAAAATTAAAGTGTTTTTTTTTAAGTGATATCTTTGTAGGATACTGTAAATAGTTTCTGCAGGATTTTTGAACCATTACATTAGTAGCAACGCATCATTCATTCACTCCTCCAGTTAACAAACGACTAAAGCAGGGGGTCTGTAGTCACCTCCACGGAGGACCCCACGGTAAATCCAGTAAGAAAGCCAAGGGCATTTGCCATGGGCGTTGAACATGGTCTCTGTTTTGAGTAACAGCAGAACAAGGTGCTGTGTGCCACCCAGACCTGCGCCGGGCGGACGCAGGCAGGCTGGCGTGCGAAGCTCTGGCTCTGGCTCTGGCTCTGGCTCTGGCTCTGGCTCTGGCTCTGGCTGGGTCGCAGGGGTTTGCTCTCGGGGCGCAGCGTGCCTGGCTGGGCGAGCTGGGGGCAGAGCCTTGCGGTGATGGGACGTGGAGCCAGCGGTGCGCTCGCACGGAGAGGGGCTGCGTGCTTGCCAAGCACCTTGGAATTGCTCTTAAAGCAAGGTCAAATCTTTCTTAGAAAGCGAGCCTTTCTCTACTTGAAATAGAAAGCCGAGAAATTGGCTGCTGGGTTTGGAAAGCAGAGGTAAGGTTGTCAGCTAGCTATATTTGGGCTGATTCCCCAAGTCTCCCCCAGATTTAAAGCTTGCTAGAGCTGGGGTCTGAGGCCTCAGGAAGGCCATGTCCTGGAGCTACATCCCCATGCTGGTGCCGGGGAAAGCCAGCCCGCTTGAACCTCCCTCCTCACTGGGGCCCTTCGCGTGTGCAAATACCTCCTGAGGGGCTTCCGCAACCTGATACTCTGGTAATTAAATTGATTAGGATGTCGATTGATTAGCCTCCTGCTAATGAAGTGCTGGCTGATGTCCCAGCAGCTTCCGATACTCAGAACTTCTCTCAAGCACTGCCTCGGCGGCAGGCAGCCCCTTGTCAGCAGACAGCCCGTACCCGCCACCCAGAAGCGCCTTTGCTCAGTGAAGCGATGTCAAACTACCTCGAAGGCTACACAGTACCAGCCACCTTGGTGGAGAAATTGTAAAATATTAACTTTAGAGCACCATACGCGGGCATCTAAGTGCAGTGTTTCACAGCTGCAGCTTCCAGCCCCCTTTAAGACACTCCAGAACCAACTCAGCTGCTTCATCGTAGTTACGATTTGCATAGCGTATTTGCATTTCTTGCATGGAAGGAACGTGCAGGATTCATATCTTCGGTGGGCAGTGAGCTCAAACGTACCAAAAAAAGCGCGACCGGCATGTGCTTAGCTGTGTTTACCCTGTTTGGTAAA
Source organism: Sagittarius serpentarius (assembly GCA_034782735.1). Classification (NCBI taxonomy): domain Eukaryota; kingdom Metazoa; phylum Chordata; class Aves; order Accipitriformes; family Sagittariidae; genus Sagittarius; species Sagittarius serpentarius. Next base: position 21,716,452 of record JAVKLA010000040.1, read on the forward strand.
GCTTGTGGCATGTCTCCCGTGATACCTGCACTCCGAGGGTGCAAATCCACACTGGATGGGTCGTGTCTCGCAGAAACAAGCAGCTAACGCAGTGTCGTTCGCAGCAGGACAGGGGGGGTCCAGATACCCTTTTTTTATGTTTTAGAGATAAATGGATTGAACATCTCATTAAATACGCTTGCATCCACATTGTGGATGAAAAATGAATTCTCCTTGCGTAGTTGACAGTGGAATTAGAAACCAGCTTCTTGAAGGCAAGCATGAGGAATGGTTTAATTTTTTTTCTGGTGGAAGAAGTTAAAAATGGAAATGGAAGCTACTTTACATTTTTTCCCAATTATGAATGTTCAAGCTGTTTACGAGGCAAGACGACAACAAACTTACTTTCCATTTAATGAGCTAAAGATAACTGTAATTGGTATATGAGTCAGTCTGTAGAGCCATTAAAACAAGGGTATGGTACCTGCATTTTTAATGGCCTTCAATACGGTAGCGCTAATACGTCTTTCCTTGCATTTTTATAGGTTCACAGGCATCGGTCTGATAATGCAGTCACCTGCATTTTTAGTTTCAAATGAGTACCCGAGTTTATTCCTATCCAGTAGAACTTGCAATTGCTTTTGTAAGTCCCACAGAATCACTGGATCTGAAATGATGCTTAAAGCGTATGGTTTTGCTGTAGAAGGATAGATGTGAGTCTGTGTATATAGTAAAGGGTGCACTTAAGCAGTTAGCTGAACTTATGATGGGGTTATTAAACAGGTTTTTTTTAGATAATATGAAGTGTTGAAAATCTGCATGATTCAAACTTTGTAACATCTGTAAAAGACACGCTAGTAACAGAATGAAAAGGTCCATAAGATTTTTGCCTTCGAAGAAGAATTAACTGTAAAATGTGCATTGTAGAAGGATCACCAGAGGTGTGACACTTCCCAGATAACTACTTCCTCCCATTCATTTTTAATTTGCCAGCTCTGATTTGGGATATCGAATAACAGAAGGATGAGCCAGTGACTCCCTTTGCCCAGTGGGATGCTCACGCTGCCTGTGCCGGCCGCGGTGCTGCTCCCGCTGGTCCTGGGAGAGCCTTGGCCAGGGTGGGACGTGGCTCAGGAGGGAGCAGGGGAGCTTTCCCTGCGGACAGCCCCGCAGCCAGCGCTGGCGGATCTGCTGGGGTGAGCTGGTGATGAGAGATGAGTTCGCAAAAAGCACCGCGAAGGGACTAATTAAGGTGAGAAATTTTCCTTTGTTTCCATTCCTCACAGCAGCCTAATTGGAAGGCAGAGGCATTTTCACTTGGAAAAGGATTAATTTTAACTGATAAATGCCCCGGTCTCAAATAATTTTCTGTAGACTACTGCAGTGACATTATTCAGCGAGAAGACGTCTCAGACTGCAGCCCAGCAAGGCACTTACACGTGAATCTGAGTTTCAACATCCGAGTAGCTCTGATTAATAAGAAATACTTAAGTTAGCAGAAGCTGAAGAAGCTTCTTGGCTCAGAGTTTTGTTCCACTAATCCTCAGTTAAATTCTCCATAGCTGTCCAGAAAAGCACAGTCCTCCTATAGGAAACGTTAAGCAATACCGTTACAGGTATGATGGTCCTAGCTGATGCAGAAGAGGCGTTAAAATGTCTGGTTCTTGAATGTCCTTGCACAGTGTTCCTGTTAATAGGTAAAAGAACTGCTTCTGATCTTGCTCGTGAATAATGTGTGCGTCGTCTCAAGCGGGTGAGGGGCCTGGGAACCCCTTGCTGGTGTTTAGGGACACGCACGGCCGAGGGGATCTGTGCCAGCCACTGTGGCCCCTGGCCTGCAGTGTGTACTGGCTTTGGGATGCATCTCTGGTGCTTGGTCACCATGGGACATCTATTGCATAGAGTGAAACTGTCCTTCCCTTTAGCCCTCAGCAGGGATGCCTTACAGCATGACGGGGTGAAATAACTTGGTATTACTGAACCAGTGGCACTGATCCCGCACAGACTGGCTGGCAAGTGCGTTACAACCAGGGCGATTTGTGGCACGTATAAGATGAATGTGGAAGAGAGACACGGCGTGATGATGAGCCCTTTCAGTGCTCCTGAAGGGTTTGCCGCCCGTCTGCAAGGACGGGGGAGCGGAAAAGACAGGCTGAGTCTTGCCTCTGCCCTGCAGCGGTACTGAGCTGCCCCTGTTCCCAAGTGCCATCCGAGGCCTCCCTGCTCCATCGCTCTCCCAGGACGTAACGCTGCACTGGCTGCACAGCTGGAACAAATGATGGGTAGCACGGTGTTTCCAGGCCTGGTCTTTTCTTATCTGCAAAATGAAATCCTCAGGTATTTTACCGTTTCATCATCACTATCCCTCTGTTTTACGAGAAATCTTTATTTGATTTTTTTTTTTAAATGTTCTTTCATGCAGAGAAGGGAAAACCTTTTGTTATTTTACTGCTTGAGATTAGGATTAGTCTTTAAGAAGCCGGCGTTCGCTTTATGACCTGTTTCTGATTTATCTGCCTAGTTTTGCAAGAGCACGGTTCATTTGGACAACTCGTAGCTAAGCGATGTGTAGTTGGAGAGTCTGTACGATACATGTTGCCTTACTGGTCTGTACTGGCACCCTCTGAACTCGTGAAGTGGGAAACCAGGAGCAGCATTGCAGAAGCAGAGGCAGTGAGTGCTGGAGGCAGGAGAGGGGCTCTGCAGGTCTCGGGTGCAACTCCTGCTCATAGCAGGGATAACACCAAAGCAGGCAGGCTGCTCAGGGCCTGTCTAGCCGAGTCTTGAACATCCCCAAGGACGGAGATCCCACATCCTCACTGGGCCCCTCTACCAGCGTTTGACCACCCTCAGGAGGAAGAATGACTTTCTAGTATCTAAAGGGGGTTTGCCTCACTGCGGTCTGTGCCTCTTGCCCTTCCACCAAGAAGAGCCCGGCTCTGTCCCTGCCATGGGGCAGTCACAGGCAGCAACGAAACCCTTCGCTGTCTCCTTTCCTGTAGGCACAACCCCCTCGGCTTCTCCTCTCCTGTCCCAGCTCCAGCCCCCACTGCCTCCATGGTCCCACGGGGCTTTCACCAATGCACCAGGGACCAAACAGGACCAGTGCCCAGCTGGGGCCTCACCAGTGCCAGACAAAGGGGAGCATCCTCCCCATCTTGTCCATATCTCTCCGGTTTGGCTGTAAGGGTTGATCAGGCACAGCTTCTCCTTAGCAAATCTGTACTGGCTGCACCCATCATCTCTTTGTACTTCATGTGCCTGGACCTGGCTTCGAGGAGGGTCTGCTCCGTCTGTCTCTCTTGGGATAGACGTTGCCTCTTGAGGAGATGCTCTGGTCAGGAAGCTGCATTGATATGATACGACCAACTCAACTAAAACTTTACTGTGAGTTATCTTGCCTGTTCTGACCACTGTGCCTTCTTTCCCGCCCTGAGAGAGACGATGTATGGACTTTCCTTCCCATCTAAGCTGGATTTTGATGCACAAAACTTTTGAAAAATATCATTATTTTTAATAGCCTGTGATGCATTCAAGCTGTGTCCCTAGGTTTGTCTGAAGGAACAAGCAAGGTCAAAATTAATGTGCTGAAACTTCCAATAATGGAGCAATGAAGGAAACAGACTTGTGCAAAAGGAGCAACTAGCTAATTCCATGCTGCAATAACTGGAAATGCTACATGCTTCTTGTAAGAACAGTTATCTAAGATGCTTAAAATTGCCAGGCTTCCATGTGCTGCACAATTTCTCAGTAATAGCAAAGAATCTTAAGCAGCCTTTGCACACAATGATCAAGTTTGTAGAGAATTGTGTTGGGTAGTGCATAAAAAAATTAAAGAAAAAGAAAGAATTTTAAAAGCAAGGGAGGCAGGGAACAGAAGTCCTTCTCTTCCACTTCAAACAATTTTTCTGGAATCACTAAAAGTGACTGAACTTAAGGTTTCTCAAGCTGAGATGGAAGCCATGCAGAAAAGACATTCTCTGCTGTGTGCATAAGCAGCTCTTAGAAAGGTTCCCAGATTAGTCCAAAATCAATTTTGCTTTTATACACAAATCCTGATTATGACTTTTAAAAGCAACTGCTGCAAGACGTACATCTGTGATCTATAGGGATTTTCCCCCTGACTTCACTGTTTTAATTGAATTTGTAAGTGCGTAAGGATTTCCTTAGGTGGAATATGCTTGGATGGGTGTGATAGTGCTGATTCCATCTGCCACCCAAGTCATTGGAATTTTGCTGGATCAGGTGACAAGGCTGATAACTAAATGGTACCAGTCCATGCTATAAAGTCTGGCAGATATTTGTTCAATATGGGTTTTTTTCCAAGACTATCAAGTGTATTAGATTTCATGGGCTCACAGTGGTCCCAGAGCTTCAGTAGCAGATGGAATGAAGGAGTTGGAACCAAAAAAAAAAGAAAAATGGGGACATTTCGGGGGGGAAATAGAAGACGCCATGCCTATTACATTAATAAAAATACTAATAGATGTGGAAATAAAGGAAATGTTTTGGACTTCAGCTGACAATCTACATACTGCGGTACTCCTGATCCAGTGTGACTTTCTAGTTCCATTCTTGTAGGGGCACTCTTTAGTCTGAAAAGCACGTTTTTTAACTTGTCCCTTTTAAAGAAAACTGTCCTTTAGGTAGCACATGTGCATAACCTGTGGAACCCTGTGCCCTTGGACATCAGAAAGGCTAGATAGATTTGGAAAAAAGGAAAAAAAGATCAAAAAACCCCAAGCCCCACACAGACATGGATGGCCAGTCAGACCTGGCTATCCAACACAACTTTGCAAGGAAAAGAGGTTTTCTTTAATTTTTCTTCCTGGCTTTAAACATAACTTTTATTGGGGTTTTTTCCCCCCAAGTGAGAAGTCCATGGAAAAGCTGTCTCCTTCAGTTTCCCATATAAGTGTCGTACACAATTTCAGACCGATTTGGCTGAAGGCGTGTGTTTGACAGAAAGGCACAGTGGTAATTCCTCAGGCCTAGCTAGGGATGCCAAATAAATCTATATCTTCTTGACAATTATATCTTTACAAAAGCTTTGGAAAGAACAGGTAAGGAAGCAGCTGTGGGGGGCCGGATAGAAATAGCTTTTTATTGACAAAATTTTATTTTAGAGGAAATTCTTCTAACAAAGCCTTAGCTTGAGTCATTTCACGGTGGATCCATAAAAACAGACATGAAGTATATGTAATTTTCAATTGAGTCAAACCACAAAGTAAATTGGCTTAAAAGCTTGTGCTGATGGCGTGTTAATACCAGTTCACAAAGAGGCCCCATTTGCAGGAGCTGGGGGATGCGAACACATACGAGCAGTTCTCCAATTCTGACAACAACAGGGAATCACAGGATGGGGAAAAGCGGTAACAGCAACTTGTCGTGTCAGTGCTGCTGCCAGACAGCTGCCCCTTTCCCCGCGTGTGCCCCTGCGGACGGCTGGTGTGGGGTCTGCTTGCCTGGAACTGCGGCAGCTTGGGGGAAATTAATGACGGTAAAAGGAAATGGTGGCTGGGAGAGAGAAGAGGGCTTATTAACAACTCCTAGGAGTAACTCTACAAGCCAAACGGGAAGTAGTTCCAAAGTCAGATATGAGATTAATTAACGTTACATGTGATCCGGTTACACAGGAGAGCGAAAGCCTCTGATTTTACTGCTTGTTCCATGTTTGTGACTCCCCTGTAGCCGGGCTGTCGGAAAGGACAAATGTAGCTTAATTCAGTTTGCTATTTAGGGCATCTATATATAAACACAGGAATACAGGATGTGACCCCCTGGGGGGGGACCTTTATCCACTCCTCCTCTGTTTGCCCTTCTTCTGGTAATTATGTTTTCCAAGTAGGCGCTTATTCATGAAACTCCTCTTATAGTGAATGTCTGTAAATTCTGCAAAACGTGTTTTCTGGAGTTTTGTTAAAGGCGTTCTTAAACCTGAGCAGACAGCTATTAACTGCCAGCAGTATAAAAAAGTAGTTCCTGTATGTCAAATGCTTTCAAATTTCCTGTTCTTTGAACAGGACCCTGCTAGGACTGACGCCTTCTCACTGTCCTCTTGGGACTTTCCTACTCAGCAATGTGGCATTTTTTTGATTATTCTCAGCCCCAGTGAAGTTCCTTCATAGCCTTACAGCAACTTTGCAGGGACTGAGCTGGAGAAATAAGGAGGGAGTTCACCTGCCCAGAGGAGCTTACATCCTCCAAGTTCCGCAGAAAACAAAACAAAGCAAGGAAAGAACAAAATCAATTCGAAGGTGGAAGAAAAGCTGGCAGGAATCAGGCAGCGGTGAGCAGCACCCGGCAGCTGGCCTGCTGGGTGAGTAATATTGAAGCAAGAATCGAAGTAACGCTCCCAGCAGCTGTGAGCAGTGGATGAGCTCTCTGAATGACGCAGCACTAGCAGGGCTGGGAGGAAGAACAGCCTCGGAATAACAGAGGCAGAGCACAGCGGAGGGAGGGAAGTCTGTTTTTTGAGCAGGAATGTGAAGCAAAGAGCCGTAGGGAGCACGCAGCAGCTGATCAAACCAACCTACAGCCGTGGGAAAGTAGATCGGGATGATGTGCAGTGACACGGTATTTTGAAAGAAAGGCAGAGTCAAATATATAACGAGTTATGTCTGTTTGCCTCACAGCATTTCTGTGGATTGAAATCCCATGCTTAAATGGGAAAATCATACTCTAGTTTCGATCTTTTGACCAGGATGATATCTGGGACTGTAAAATGCTAAAGAGGATTAGAGAGGTTGCAAGGATTTAAAAGAAGTAAAGAAAGATTTCGGTTATTTTTCAGTGTCAAACACCCTCTACATTTTTAGATGCGATAAACAATTGTTACTCGTTGAAGCAGGGAAAAGAGAAAAGGAACTGCAATTTAGGCATGAGTAGCACGAAGATGGGGCTTGTAGATAAAGCTATCCAAGAGCCATATTGTGGTAGAGATCAAGTCAACCTAAAACATTTTTGTAAAAGTAAAAAGTAAAAAATGTATATGATGGTAATACTTTACTTTAGAAGAAGAGCTATATAAAATGGAGTAAGATAATTAAGGGAACAGATAATGCAGCAGAAATGCTTGCGGAAAATAGAGATCACGTGGGATATACCAGGCGGGAGGCTCCGAGTGCCTCACGCCCATCACGGAGCACTCTCAGGACACGCTCCCCTTTCACGTCTCCTTCCAGCTCTGCCCCCGTGACAGCCCTGTGTTCCAAAAGAAAGCAAAAGGCAAAAGGCAGTCTCCGAAAAGTTTATATCCTTCCTAAAGGAGGAAAATAGTGAAGAGCATGAGCACTAGCTAGTTCCTGCAGATTTGCATTTAACAGGGCTCAAAAATTTTCTGAGAAGCAACAGGCTTGGGAACTAATAATAAAACTCTTATTATGGGGATCAGAAATGAGATGCAACAGAAACTCGAGGCCAATTGTTAATGAAGGCTGGGAGAGGAAGGAAGCAGAAAAGCTTGACGAATTCTTTGCAACAAGTACTCTGGGAGAGGCAAGGTTTCAGCCCCGCGGCTGCTCTCCGCAGGCAGCGAGTCCGGGACTGCCTGACCTAAATTCCTCCGAAAGACCTCTGAGAACAAGCTGAAAGTACAGCAGAGTATCCAGCGCTGGACAGCATTCTCCCAAGAGCTGAAGCAACCAAGGTGCAGCATGTTTTGACATTGCAAACTAGTCCATAAGCTATTGCTTACTTCAGCCTCAACGCCAGAGAAGACGAAGATCTGACAAGGATAGCAAAGATGATACTCCAAGTCGCAGACCCGTAAGTTTGATTTCTGCATCAGCAATTTAATAGGAACGGTGATGAAAAACAGACCAGACTCAGACAAATATGAAATCCTCCCTGGCTTCTGGAGAGAGGAGTTAAACACTTCTCTTGTCCCCTTTATAGGACTCAGGTTCACACGAGATGCCTTTCCTTTACAGAAACACACACGTTCCTTCCACCATATCAATCCTTTTCATATATCTTTTGATCCTACTCTTAATGATTCCTCCATCTTCCCTGATGTGGAAATACATCACATGGAGGTGAATGTCCTTTTTAATGTGAATGTCAGAGTTGCATTAGATAACCCTAAGTGGTTTTGTTCTTGTGTAATGGTTTTCAACAAGTTTCTTATGCGAGTCCCATCTGAAGTCATTTAGACCATGCCCCAGCTCTATTTGCTATGTCCAAATCTTGCCCACTTTGTCCCCTTGGATTACTGATAAAGCACTTTTGTGACATTTTTGGGCGGGTTTTGAACCAGACAGTGCTATCTGATCCAGTCTAGCAGGAATACAGATGTGTTTTGGGTGTTCTTTGTGTGCCCAGTACCTTCTCGCTGAGACCTTTCGGTCCCACCCGTTGAACAAGTCTCCAGGCAAATGTCATATGGAAAAGCTGCTGCTTTCCTGACAGATTTTTTTTTTTTTTTAAGTCAGATGAGCTGGTGTGTCCTTTCATAATTTTGTTTCCTATTGTTACTTTCCCAAACAAGATAACGAGATTTTGTAAAGATGTACCACACATGCCTCTATGAATTTGTGCCCGGTCAAAGATTGTTTGCTTTGAGGGCGTCATCCTAGTTTAACTTAGGCAGACTTCAGTTTTCTGTTTGTCTTCAGTCTGCCTTAAAATATGACTTTTCTTCAGCCCCGTGCTAACAACGGCTGAGTCCACATATATTATCACTCACGCTTGTCTGTCGTCCTTCGGAACAGTTCGCTGTGTGTTGAGAAGGTGCAGAGCAGACCCTGCTCTTTCCTTGTGGTCTGTTGCATTTGTTTTTTTCAACCTGCTTCCATTTAGCCTCTAATTTTGCCATTTTTGTTTGCTCCCTGCTGGAAAATATACCTATTTCTGGTGTGCCTGTGGTGATAAAGACGGGACGGTAGGCAGGGTTGGATGCTGTAGCTCAGCAATGACTGCTCTTTCTGCAGCTACACTCTGTTCTGCCCGGGACCCCTGGAAGTGGCAGCCCCCCATGTTTCTCCACGGCATCTAATTCACTTAGAGAAGCATTTACGTGTTTGTCTTGTGCAAGGCGTTAATTCTCGATTTCTTTTACTTAGCCATTTTCTCATTTTTTTTCCTCCCCTTGTGGTCTTCTTCCTCAGTGATTTATTCATCTTTCATGCCCTGCTTATTCTGTTCGCCCTGCGCGTTCCCCCAGTCGTTTGAACGGTGTGTATGGAGAGCTGCTCTGAGGTGTGCCGGAGAGGGAGCATCCCATGGTTTCCTTGGGAGCACTTCCCATTTCCATTGATGTGCTGCTGACTCATGGCACTTCCCCTGTGTTTTGCTCAGTAAAGTGTGCCTCTTTCTTACCTTGTGTCCTGTCACACTGAAATATTTCCTTTGCTATTCTTTTTTTCTGCAGTTTTTAGTGTTGCAGCAAAATCAGTAACGTGGGACTGCGGCCCCCACAGCTCCCAGTTTTCTCCTTGATCTCCAACCAGTTTCCCTCTTAACTGTGCGCAGGTGTTGCAGTGGACTGTCAAAAGCATTGACAGGGGCACCAGACCGGGGTTGTTCATCCATCAGAGCAGGTGGGGCTGCTCTGCGGGATCTTAATATCTCACTGATACCTGTGGGGACGCTCAGAGTTGTCCAACGCTGCCCCGTTGCTGCAGGCGGGGGTGGAAGAAGGGATCACTTTACATTGCTCACAAGGTGAGCATCCTCTGGCTAGTTTATTACTTCTCAAGATTGTTTGTTATTTTGACTTTTCTCCGATGTACTATGCAATGTGGTCTGAAATGGTCCCTGCTGTAAAAGAAAGTCTGCCAGACTATTTTATTTCTCAGGTGCATATCTGAAATATTTCTGCTCTCAGGAGCTTTCACTGTTCCATGTTTGTAGCTCCCTCTCCGAGCTATTTTGGGAAGCTCGGATGACCACTGGCTGTATGAGATACCTGTGTACTTGGTATCATTTAGATCTTGGCAAAACGAAAGTGCAATGCAGTTTTCCCCATGTTAAAGACCGAGGAGATGCCTGCAGAGTTAGGTCCTCCCTGCCTGCCTGTTGTCTGGGCCAAGCCATCAGCAGGGCGCAGAGCTTGGCCCTTGGATAGGGTGGACGTCATGATCTTCACCACACTATAGAAACCTGAGGCCCAAAGGCTTTCTAAAGTCATTTGGGTGCTGCTCCATTCAGGAATGCCAGCTAAATGGTTTGGATGGCCAATACCTGCTTTTAAAAGTGACTTTGGCACCAAGACCTGGAGTTGCAAATCAGCTTGTAAACACCTGTAAAACCTTAGCCTGAATTTCCCCTTGTTACCCGGAAAAGTAACAAGGGGAAATTTGTTGAGGGAGGGAGCTGAGCCCAATTCCCAAGCCCAGCGTAGGGCCCTGCCGAGGTTGGCGAGCACCCAGGGAGGGCTGTGGGGGCACACAGCTCCCACCCAGGGCGCCCCATGAAACGTGGAACCTCTGAGCTAGGGCATCTCTTCAAGGACAATCATTTAATTAAGTCTTTAAATGACAGAGAATCTTCTCCATATTAGGTTAGCTGCTTCACTGCTTAATTAACTTTATTCCTACTCTGGATTTGTTTAGTTTCACCTAGCAGCTTTTGGCTCTCATTATGACTTTTTTTGATAAATTAAATTGCTGCCTAGTATCAAAATCACCTCCCTGCAATGGCCCTAAAGAACACACGAAATTGGCTGTTACTCTTCCCTTGGATAAATTAAAAAGGTCAAGTGCCTATAACCTGTCTCTCTGTATAAAACTGGCTTTGGAGGCTTCAAATCACCCTCGAGAGCCTCAGAACTTCGTCAGGTTGCATCCTGGTGCCCCAGGGCTGGACGTATGGTCTTAGTAATGCAACACCACCCCTGCTCCCCCTGCATCCCCCCCCTTACGTCCCTTACCAGTCACAGCCACCCCATCCTGTCTGGCACACGCCTGCCGTTGGTATTCACCCCGGTGCTTCAGTTCTTCTGAGGATCATAGCTCCCTGAAAAAAGCAGCATCATGAATAAACATCATGAATAATTTTCTGAGAAAAGCATAACTTTATCACTGACTGTAAGGAGAGGGGCAGGATGAGAGCACTGATTAGAATATTTATGCAAACCAGTCTTGATGAGATCCATCTTGACAAAATAGTCATAGGTCGATCCATCTTAATTTCATGCAAGTGTCTTGTTTTCCAGAGCGGCTCAGTGCAGTTAATTGCAGATGCTGACCCATGTCCTCTAGATCTGCAAACCTTCTCTTGGGTTGAAGGGTACAAGGGTTCCCGTTCTGGTGTGGCTCACGAGAGGAGGATGGTGCCTGCGCCTGTGCAGGGCTCTTGGCTGCAGCCCACGGGTCACCGGGACTTGGCGATGCTGAGCAGGACAGTTGCCTTAGCTGGGGCTTTGGAAAGCACTTTTAGTATCAGTGCCTGGTGGGTTCGGCAGCATGTGAAACATATCTCTGTTTGCTGTCTCCTCTAAAGGGTTGATTTCATTCTGGGTTACTCCTAGCCTTTTGCTTACCAAAGCTTTGGAGGCTGGTAGGAACAGGTTTGTGTTCTGCTAGTCATTGATAACCCTCAAGCGGGTCCTGCAGGAAGGATCAGTGCCGTGGCACAGAATGGCCGGTGCCCGAGCTACCCCAGGGGCGCGGGGACGGTGCTGGGCACCTGCTGCCTCCGCGGCAGGCTTTTATCTGCCAGCCTAAGCGCGGGACCAGCTCTGGGAAAGGAATTCTGTGCGTCCTACCACAGACAAGTGACCTGTGCTTTGTTTCTGCAAGCATAAACGCAGGTTACGTACATGAGTGGATTTTAATAATATTAATCATGAACATGCGGGTAGGCGTTTGCTGGGTAAGGAGCTGGCGTAATTGTAGGGGACTGAGCGGACAAAAGTGCTTCTGCAGTTGTCTCTATCATCTGTGTCCATTAACTTCAGTTATCTGGAGAAAATGCGGACATGCTAATTGTTTCTGCAGTTTAGCCAAATGTGCAAGGGTGAGGCTTCCCTTCTGTAACCACAGGTGCAGCCCTGCGGTACGGGCCACCAAAATCGCCCTGCTCTGAGGGCAGACGTGCCCGGTGGGCTAGAGAAAGGAGCCCTCTCCAAAGCCTGAATGCCTGCTTGGCTTCTCATCCTCTGGCAGTTTTGGATATTTTTTTTGCTAACTGTTTAAAAAATAAAATAAAAACAAAAAACAAAACAAAAAACCCTATACATTTTTAAACCTGTCATGTCCTTGATTTCAATAAATCTTTTTAGCAAAGGATTAGAACTAATTATACGTTTTAGGGAAAATAATCATTTTATTGCCCTGAGTTAGTTACCTTTTTGATTAAATGATTTTCTCATTTATTTGCACTCCCTCATTTATTTTCTTCCTATTCCTTAGACTCATTTTTAGGTTGTTATTCTTCTGCCTAGTACACAGGACATTTTATATTCTGGTAGTGCCAAGTGTCCCAATCAAGGTCTGGCACTGAGCGAACCCCCATAGGTGTAACAATTAACAGCCTAAAGATACGAAGAAAAGCAATCTCTATTTGGAAATATGCAAGAACAGTGAGTGTGGAAGAAGACTACCTCTGGATTTTCAGGTACTTGGTCGCTGGAGATAAACGCACAAAAATAAACATGGACAGATGAGTGTATGCGAGAAGGGCAGAAGCATAGTGGAGATGAACTGCCCGTGTTACCTTTGGCCATCGCAGCTCCTTGCAGAGGTGAAGCTGAATCACACAATCATAGAATCGCCTAGATTGGAAAAGACCTACAAGATCATCTAGTCCAATCATTTAACCTAGCACTGACAAGTCCCCCACTAAACCATGTCCCTAAGCGCTACATCTACATGACTTTTAAAATACAAGTGGCAGTACAAGGTTGTGTCTGTGCCTGCTGCACCCGCCGGCCCGCGTCTTCCCTCTGAAAGCCCAAGGGGCCTCATCCTGCCCAAAGGACTGTGTCACGGAGATGTTCCCTCTTTGTATTCCCTCTGCTTTCTGATAAAATTTGTCCTTTCTGCCTTTTTCTGAGAGGCTTTTCAGGTCTCTAGTTACTCCTGCTGAAATCTCTGACCCTCCTGTTGAAAAGGAGAGGGCGCAGGTAGGGTGATTAGGGCTGAACATGGGGTTGGGATGATGGTACTGGATTTACCTGCATTTACGATATGAAAACAGCACTCTTCACCCTCGCTCTGATCCGTTTGGCGCCTTTGCAGGGCACCTGCCACCTGTGAGCAGAAGTTACGCCTCTGGTTCTCTAAGACCTTGCTCTGGCTAGGGAATTCCCTGCCCTGCCAAAGGCGGGATGCCGCAGCAGGAGGAGTTTCTCTGCAGATATCCCCGTTGCTGTAGCCCCCGCAGCCCCTGCCCGGGCGCTGCTGAAGCCCAGGGCACGGAGCTAAGCAGAGCCTTGCTCTCACCCCACAGCATTTCTCACATCCAGGTCTGCTCTTCTGGCCTGGCCGGGAGGGGACGGCAGCAAAGCCCCGTCTGCTGTTCGTGGCTCTGCAATATCTGCTTGTGTGCATGAAGTATTCTTTTATGAAAAAATGCTGTATTCCTGGTTATTGTAACTTGGGCTTTAAATGGGCAAAGTAGCAGAGAAATGGCGGACAAGGTAGAGACATGATAAAAAGAGAGTAAATCCCCTAGGAAAAAAAAGATATACCTTATTATCTCTCCAAAATAAATCAGCTGGGAAAATGCTGAGTCAATAAAGTTCGCTTTCAGCAAGCATCCTTATTTCTGGTCGGGAGATATATTGCTTGTATGTTAATTGGCCCTCTAATTGTTCTCTCTGTGCTGGAGCGTCTGCCTTTTGAATTCTGCTAGTAGCACTGTCTGCCATTTCTTTGCCTCTTTATGTCTTTCTTTTACAGGGAGAGTAGTTGAAAGAGGCCTAAAGTGTTCAATATATGCAGAGGAGCTATGCTGTTCATCAGCAGTCGACTGCTCCGGTACAGGCAGGGCTTCAAGCCGACTTTTGGGCATTCTTCAGCCAGATGTCTGGAACCCTCGTTCTCTGTTACTTTCCATCATTTTTGTAGAGGCAGAAAAAATAAGTGGTTCTGGTGTTGCACAAGAATTCCCAACACATCTTCAGCTATGTAATGAAGCAGCACAAAGCTTGGCAGGAGTTTAGTTTCTCTGCTAATTAAGATTAAAAGTGGAAGTAGTCCATTACAGGGAAAGCAACTGTTAATGAAAATTTAGAAAGAGTTGAGAAAGAAGGCAAAAACCTTTTTTTTGCTTAAAGAATCAGAAGCAATGCAGGTCCCTCCTAACAGCACGCTGTGTTTTATTGGGTGATATCTATGACTCATCTTGAAAATGAGACCTGTTGACACAAGACTTGCCAGTCAGAGTCCACTGTGTGCAGCCTGGGATGACAATTTTGTGTGTTCTTTGGCTTCTCAGATTCTCTAGGGATTTTCACAGCAAACTCAAGGTGTTGATTTTGGGCTTGGTGGGAAGTGCAGCAGCAGAGTTAGCAAAAGGTTGCATGATTCATCTCCCAGAAAAACAAACATGGAGTTTTAGAGCTCGAAGCAGGTGAATACAGTTTTACTTCGGTTAGAAGTGTTGGTTTAGCTCTCCGTGGGTAGCCAGCCAGCCAAAGGCTGTTCCGGCTCTTCACTGAACTTTGCATGTGGTTGGATGCAGTTTGTGCTAAATGACGAGGCTAAGTTCAGCCATGCAGAGGGGAGGCTGTCTTTGATATCGAGCCCCATACAGATCTATTTATTGGACCTAATTTTGCCTAATTTGTGTGAGAGGGAAGGAATGGGAGGTAACATTGAAATGGTGCTGTGTGGCAGGTCTCCCTCTCGAACGCAGTGTTTCCCGTGGCACAACGCTGGGAGTGCTACAAGCGTACAAAAACTGGGGATACTACATGAGAGGGTTTTGGTGGAAGTGACTTAAAGGACTACGGGGATTATCTCAACAGATGAAAGGAAATCTGATTGCAATGTGATCCAGAGAAAAGAGATTTGCGAGTTCAGACAAAGTACTTGGAAAGTACTGAAAGAAACTGGAAAGACTAATGTATGATGGGTGGTTGCTGTAATGTGCACTGTATCATCAGTTGTGTGAACTCTGTCTTTCTGGGTCTATCTAAATTTGCAGTAACAAAATGCTATATACCAGTCCTAAACTCTCCAAAATCAGCTATGGTTGTATATAGGTGGATTGCTACCGTCTTCAGTGAGTATCATGCTTTATCTACTTGAGTTCAAAGTGAATTTGCAAATGATCTAGTTAAGCAGTGAAGGCTGCAGTAAAAACAGGTGCGTACTTTTGTGTGAAGTTGTGCTCTGAACAGATCCAGCAGCATCTATATTTCTGTCTTTCCTAATTTCTGGATTCAATTACATCTTTGCAGATAAGCCCTTTGCTTCTCCCCGTAGGCACAGCCAGGTTGCTCCAGGAAAGCTCACCCCGCGCCTCCTGGGAGCTGCAGGGCTGGTATGGGTCCCATGCTGCTGCCCAAGCCTAGTCTTCTTTCCTTCTACTGTTATTATTAGAGCTGAATTAATGTTGGCATCAAGCATTGCCTTTACTGCTGTCTCAGGCGGCTGGCAGGGCAGGTCCCAGGGAGGACGGAACCCTAAAACCGACGTCTCGGTCGTGTGTCTGTTTATCTTGCCTGTCTGCAGCTTCTTACAGAAGTTGCTTCAGATTCCCTGTGTAACAGGTCACCGACCTACAGATTCAAGCTTCTCCAGTGTTCAAGAAAACTCATCAACAAAAATAGAAAATGCAGCTTTCACCTTCCCACAGAGCTGGTACAGTAAAGAAACTGTTCTCACAGGCTCTTTCGGATATTTTCTGCTGGGAATATTTTGTTCCAAGACGCACAAGAGCGCTCCACTGAAGAACAAATCATGCTATTAGACTTGCACTTTAATCTTCCCTTTGGGAACACAGAGCTTCCTAATATAATCCTGATGGTACCGAAAAGCATTATTATAATTTTAATGCACAGAACAAACTGCTGTTGTCCCCTCTTCGGAAAGGTGAAGGAAGATATCTTTTATGCGTGTGCTAGAATGAATGTAGGAAATTCTGTTCTTGTTTATCCTGGTTCAGACCTAGCCCTACTGCAGTGAAACCTGTTTTTTAAAGTAGATGTGCTCTGGATGATCACTGTGAATTATAAACTTAAAATATGCCCGTACAGGTTAATTGGGGAACAGCTGTATTTTGTGCGTTATCCTGTACTTGATGATAAAAGAAGCTCAAATTGGATTTCCAGGCTGTGCTGAAAAGCCCAACCGTCACGTTGAGTCAAAAGTTAGCACGTCCCATCCGGATGCTGATGCTCAGTTCTTGCAAAGGTCTCCAAGCACCTGACTGCCTCCAATTTCCCCTCTCAGCCAGCAGAAAGCCCTGGGAGCCTGGTGTTTAAAATGCCTCTGCAGCCTTACCCTGAACGCTGGGAAATGCCCTCATTTCCCTGCTCCTGCTGCATTCCTGTGGGTTTTGGTGCGTGGCCCTGATCTCCAGCACTGCCGGTGGAGCCCGGCGGTGGGAAAGCCCCATGCTGCTCCTCACCTGTACCCCAGGTACCTGCGAGTGCCTGGCGCAGGCACTGAGGCCACTTCTTGCCTCGTCTGAGCCTGATTCTGCCCTGATGCAGCCCGGGACCGCGCTGTCCCCTCTCCCGTGGGCAGCACCACCCTGCCCCGGCAGTGCTGGGGACCGAGCTGGAGGGTGCCCCGCGAAGCACCGCAGTGCCGGGCTTCTTCCCGGCCACGGCCACAGCGTGGGCAAGGCAGTTGCAGCGGGGTTGTTGCTTCTCCCCTGGGAAGATCATAAATGGTCACAGCCTGGCAAAACCCTCCAGGAGACGGGTTTGCTGTTCCTGGGCAGAGGGTGGTAACCTGCAGCACCCACACCCCAGGGGCACAAGGAATTTTCGTATTGTCAGCCTATGAGGAACAAGAACAGGATTTCCAGGAGTTTCTTGTATCGGTACAAAAATACCTCACCGCGAGAGGAAAACGTACTTTATGTGGTATTATTCTGTGCAGTTACCATAAGCATCCTGTAGCCTCTGGTGGGTACGTGAAAAAAGCACATAATAAAAGTGCTGGCTTTGAAAATTTGCTGATGTGAACCTCTCCTGCAGCTGAGGCAGCAGTCCAGTTGGGGACTAGAGTGGAGCTTTGCTTCTGATTCAGTCTATTTTTATGCTAAATACGCATGTTTATGCTGAATCCAAGCTGCAGGACAGTTAACGGGAAAGAGCCGTGCCCTGAGCCCTATTTCTATTTTCAAAAGCTCATATAACTCCACTAAATGTGCTGGATTTTAGCTCATGTTGCTTTGCTGTCCTTAGACTTTCTCACAAGTGGAACTTTGCACATGCCGAGGGAGGACTGAAAAGAGCAAAGGGTTCAGGGAATTCACGCTGCCATCCGGTCTGTGCTGACAACATTGTGCCATGTTCTACCACCAGCCGAAGGAAAGGGAATGGCAAAAATACCATGAATTCCGGAGCTGCAAAAGGAAGGGTAAGTAGGTATTAAGACCTACTCCTAACTGCTCCTCTTTCTTCCCTCATACCTACACGGACGAAGGGGGAAAAGCAAGCTGTGAGCGTACTGTGCTGCGCAAATAACGCAGATGAATAACAAGAAATGGATGGGAACTTTATAAACATCCAGCTATGAAATATGACCTGACTTTATTTCGGCAACATCTTCCATCTTCAAATAGAAAAATCTATGTTTTCAACCATGACTTTTATATTTAGGTTTGGTCTTTTTTTTTTAAATGAGCAAACTTACCAAAAAACAAGTTATTTATCAAAGTGATGACTTTTGTGGAAAAATGTTGGCATTTTTTAGGAAAAAACCCGCCACCGACAACCCAGTGCACTATATATCAGGTAGGCTTAGAGATGGGAATTTGAAATCTAGCCTAGCTCAAACGTGAACTGAGAGATGATTGTGGCGAGGGTAGCTGCCTTTGGAACAGCTGGGGAAGGTCTGCAGCGGTTGCTCAGCTGCAGGCATTTCAAAGTAAGGGATAAATATTCCTCTGCACGGTATGCGCTATTTCAAACAGCCCATGATTTAAAAAGGTTCTGTGGTCTGGGCAATTGGCGGTTCTGATCCTGAGATTTATTAACCGACAGTTACAGGAAAGACTGAGGATGTTTGTGGGTCAGTTCTGGATGCTCTCGGTTGCTTGAAGAGCTTCTCCCTCCTTGTCTGTTTTTCTGGGAAGAAGGGAAAGGTGCTCCCCAGTGGAAGGACGATGGGGGGAAATATGCTCCCACATACATGCTCTCTTTGTAACGTCTAGTACGTAATGAAATAAAACTCTAAGAGGAAATCGCTGATCCTGCATCACTGTAGCTGCTGCTGACTGGCCTGATAAAGCCTGGTTAGAAAAGGCTCAGGGAACAACCCTGCCCTGGTATCTCCAGCGATTAGAGACGGGGGTATGTGGAAATTTGATCAGATCAGCTAATCTGCAGTTCTTAGAAGGACTTACATTGAGAGAATCTAATACCTGTCTTTTCTGTCCTGCCTGACTGTTCAGGAAACCATCCTCTCCGGGCTAATTTACTTCTTGCTAGCACAGCTGGCAGTTCATCATTTATCTTACTGGTAATTGCTCTCTGTGTGGCTTTGGGGTGCCATGAGTAGCTCAGGGTTTTAAATGCCAATGTCCTCAATAACATAAGCTACTGAGCTTTTACATCAAGAAAAAAACAAAAAAACCAACAAAAAACCAACCAAACAAACACAAAAAACCCCAAACAAAAAACCACTGATGGTAATCCAGAAAGAAAACTGTAAATGTGTCCACAGAAGGTGGAGGCCCCTTTTGCTTGAAGCTGAATTGTGTGCTGATGGGGTGAACCTCCAGCAGCACTTTAGTAACATGGATTTGACATCCAGGAGACTGGGAGAGACTTCTTCAGCTCCAGGAGCGGCTCGGGGGCACCAGTACAGGACAAAACGGGCTGGAGATCGCTGCCTTCTGTAACCTCTCGCAGCGATGCCGGCGGTTTGGGGAGGTAAATGTTAAAGGACAGGAAAGCACCACCCGGCAATGTTGTTTGCTGCCGTGAGATGGCACGGGAAGCAATATGTAGCTTATCTCCCTCGTGCAGGTACATAAGCACAGCCTGCCGTCCAGCTGATCTTAACAGAGAGAATATGTTGAAATGCACAGATTTGACCCAGTCTTGCATGGTGTGGTACTACAAAAATAACACTGCGTAGTAACAATGAAGCACTTCAGAGTGGATTAAAAGCTGGCTGGAAGGCAAATCTCAAAAAGAAAAGTTTTCAAGGGGAAACATAGTGGAGAGGGATGATTTTAGGATCCTTACCCATTTTAGGGCTCTTCTGGATTTTCTTAGCTGGCCTGGGTGCACGCATGCTGTCACACAATCGACGTAAGGCAATGAAAGAGGAATCCTGCAAGCTGCAAAGTCCTTCAGGAGACCAGGCGGTCCCCTGGGCTGTCTGAGGCAGGACTAGGCATAATTAGACCGTGTTTGACAATTATCAAACCATGTCACATCTGTCTCAAAATTCACAAACGAGAGATTCTCTATTCGGTCCCTAATTAAGTTCTTCCACAACTTTCCAGAGAGTTAAAACCTTTTCCCGCTAGCCGGTCTGCCCGCTGATCTCGGCGTTGACCAGCAGCGGCTCTGTGCTCCCCGCAGCCGTCCGACAGCCTTTTCACCCACCCCAGCTTCTCCCAGCTCCCATGCAAGACCACAGTCCTGCACCTCTCGGGCACCTCTGGGCTTTCTCCAATGCACGTACCCTTCCTGAGACACGGTGCCCTGACCTGTTATCGCCCCCGGGGAGAGCAGGAGCATTTCTTTGTGTATCCGATGCATTACGCCAGCTTTTGTAGATCCCAGTATATTACTTTTTGTGACAAGGTGACATTATTAACTTGTATTCAGTTTGTTTTCAGCTGTCACCATTGATGCTTTCTTCAATCCTGCTGCCTAGCAGGCGTTCCCTGTTCTGGTATCTGAATATTTGTTTTTCTCTCATTTGTATGTGCACTTGTCTCTATTGAATTTTGTCTCTTTGATTTCAGACCATTTTCCAATTTATCAGGATCACTTTGAATTCTAATCCTATCTGCCAAAGCACTTGTAATCATTCCCATACTGATGTCATTCACAGTGCCCTCACTTGTGTTGCTGAAGTCATTAATATTTAATAGAATCACAACCAGTAGGGTCCCTGCTTGATGGTGTTGAATACGTCCTTTGCCAGGGAATCGTTTGTAGCAGCTTTTTGCATGTGTTCCGGGGTCCCTAATCTATTCTCACAACCAACTGCTAAGGATTCAGATACTGCTTTTGTTAACCTAGTATTTTATGATAGATTTAGGTCATGGACAGTAACCTCAGGTTGGTTCCTCTAAGGTGCTTTTCCTACTCGATCCTGTGCTGCCGTCCTTCTAAAAGAAATACATTGTCTTCCTCCCAGACGGAAAAACACATTCAGCATTTTCCACGGCGTTTGATGTGCAATTTCTTTGTTAATGGATGACTTTTATACTTTGTTATTCCCCCTTGCTATTTGTAAATCCTGTACCTTAGTCACTGAGTTTTGAGTTCCTCCTGGTGAGCCTCAGCCGTGCATCCCCGCGGTCACAGTCCACGTGCCCCAGGAACGACTGCATGATAGGTATAGAAATAAACGATGGAAAGGAAGCTAAATGCACTTTAGTATTTGCACACCTAAAAATCAAGCCGTGTTCACAGGAGGGGGGGCCAAACCTTGCAGGGTATTACTTTGGCAGTACGTTGCAGCAGGCAAATCAAGTCCCACAGCACAACCCTGGCCCCAGAAAAGCTGCAGTCATCCCAGATGTCATCGTCAGGGAAGCCCTAACAGCAGTAAGGGGGGATTTCCATCTGTGCGTGGTGCTAGTGAGACACGTACTGAAGTACCGTACTCTGATGCGACTTTATGCTTCTTGAAACGGCATTTAGGATGGCGCAGAGCCTAACTGGGAAGCAGATCTTGGGTAAGGCCTCCAGAGACGAACACTTTCTCCTCCTGACCGAAAGCCGGAAAGCTGCACCTTGCTGTGGTAGATATCCCAATCTACGGCAGTTGCGTGACAGTGCCGTGGGACCGCGGTTAAGATGCGTAGCAGAACCCAGAGGCTCTGCGGGCATTGTGGTGCCGGCTGCGCGGCGAGGTGCTGCATGCCTTGTCTGTGCGTGTCCCCAGTGCCGGGGGACGTGCGCGGGCACGGCGGGGTTCCACCACTTGGGCATGGCCCATCCTGGATCCCTGATGAGCAGCCCAGGGGAAAATGAGATGGACTAAAGCTCCGGCAAGTCCTGTCTTTTTTCCCCACCTCAGCACTGAGGAGGTGTGTGACGTCCTCATGCTCTGTGATGAGATAAAGGATTTTTTTTCCTTTTCAGCACATTCTTAATCCACGCGCACAAGAAGGAATCGTTTTTTTTTTTTCCCTTTATAATCCACCAATACTTCTGGCTGTTGCATGATTTCCTTTCACAGCTGGCTGTGAAATTATAAGGTAAGCCTTTAAAAAGCAACATTTAACCCACATTCAGTTTCAATATTTGAAATCAGGTTATTTTCATAGGCGCCATCCTGCACATCCCCCTTGAGGCTTTTCAGCCCAAGAGCTGAAGACGTGCTGTTTGCATGCAGCGCTGCAGAGCCAGCCTGCAGCACCGCAGCATCGCGGCACCAACACGTGCCGCCGTCCAGGGCTCGCAGGTCTCGGCGCAGACTCAACTGCTCCTCAGATGATGCTCATTATAGCTGGTAGAAAGCACAGTTTCTCCCCAGTACACGAGTACGACTCCTTAGTATTTCTTTTCGTGCTGGACTGGAAAACAAACTCACATTTCACAACCATTTGGGGAATTTCTTCGATAGTTTTGCACTAGGAGCACCACATCGGTCAGCGACTGATGAAGCTTGGATGTTAAAGTGTGAACTAAAACTGATCACCATAAAAGCTGAACTAAAATTAAGTAAAATTTAGTAAGTTTAAGCTCTTTGCTGCTATGAAAGTAGGAACTGGTGTTAGTCCTTTCAGTGTTTTCATCTAAGTATGTTGGTTACACTGATATTGTCCATCCATACATCCTTCCTTGGTTTGGTAGGCGAACTGTGGTCTTTATATTTTTCCCAGCCAGGCCTTTTCTGTCATCTTGGTAAGTTTTGTGACTGGCAACGGCCTCTCTTGCTGCTGCAGCGACAGCCTGGTCTTTAATTGTACCTCAGCCTCTTCCAAGCAGCGAAGGAGAAAGATCAAAAAAAATTTACTTCCCCTTTACTTCCTAAAGCTGTAGTCAGGATGGGAACGGGTGAGAGAGGGCAGGACGTGTCTGAAAGGCTGGTCCAGCTTTCCGTTTGCCACGTGCAACTGGTGCAGAGGACTGGGCACGGTGCCCCGCTTGCAGCACCCCTGGGTGCCACGCTGCTCTGCAGCAACACACTGGGGGAGGCCATGAAAAGGGGGGGGGGGGAGGGGCCTTCAGCCCCCAGCACGAACTGATGGCAGCACTTCCCAGCCAGCAATCAGCATGGCATTACCTTAATTGTGCCGAAGAACTTGAGGAAAAAAGTTAAGAGAAGGTTTTGCACAAAAAGCAGAGTGTATTTTCATTATCGGTTGATGGGGGTCTGTTCCACGCTATATGCTGACATCAGTGAACCACACCTGCACAGCCAGCGCTGGAGTTTATTGAAGAGTGTGGTAGTTTGCTCTGATAGCAAAGGTGAATCCGCAGAAAGGTGAAAACTAATCGGTTTTATAATATTCAGCTGGGAACATTAACTAATTTTAGGACCGGTATTTTGCAGAGTAAAATGAATAGCTAAAGAGTTCACTATTTTAATTACTTTAGGAAAGGTTGCCCTGTAGGTTATCTAAAGGAGTTTGCCTGGTTAGATGAATATTACAGCTGAGATTGCAGAAGTGTTATTATTACTATCTATCATAAAACGCATGTGTTGTGACCAGATAGTACGTACCTCCAATTTTATTAACTACATTGCAGTGTAACCGATGAGGTTCCAACCATTTTGACTAACACCTTTGTCTTTAATGGGGGTGTGAGGTTCTTGGAATAATGCAAAGCCGATTGACAGTGTTGACAGGAGAGGTAGAGTTTTGCAGGCAATGTTATTAGGTCATGGCCTGTGGCTTGCAGTATACATTCTGTTCTTTTTAGTATACTGATGGCTTTGGCTATTGCTCTCCCCGCAGAGCTGGCTGGGTGAGGAAGGGTATATGGGGAAATGGGCTGTAAGGCATCGGGCACAGCAGGGAAGGAAAGGACCTTGGTGTAGCTCGAATCTGAAGTTTAAATATATTTTTCTTTAAAAAAACCAAAGCAACCAAACAAAAAAAAACCAAACAAAAAACCCAAACAACAAACAAAACCTACAAAACCAACAAAAAAACCCCAAACAGTAAGCACCTCAAAAATTCCTCTTGCTTGCAAATTTGAAAATGCAGCTGATAGAAGCAAAAGGCTGTTTAAAATTAAATTCAGGCAGTTGATGGAGCAATGCTTACTCAACAAACACTGCTGCTGCACGCTGCTGCTCTGCCCATGGGGATGCATGACGGGAGAAGTTCAAGCACATTGGCACGCGGTGGTCGTGGCATCAGGGTCTTGCTCAGCTCTGTCTGGGGAGGAATAGCTGGGGAAGAAGCAAAGTCGTCTGTGCTGGTTTCTGGAGGCAAAGGCACCTACGAGCACGCCTGCGGCAGCCCGGCTCGTGGCGGGGAGCAGCCGCTCGGCAGAGACCGGTCCTCCCTTCCATGTGCAGCCGCTCGTGGTTGGCCTCGGCCATGCTCCTGTGCAGGAACGTTGCTTGTACATTATCAATTCACATCAAGTCGGTGGGGTTCCTTGCCTGGGCAACGTTATTAATTTATGAAAGTATTTATTTTATTAAAAATACAACTTTCCCAGCTTGCTTCTGGGTTTTTCCTAGGCTCGGTTATTTTTTAAGTAGGAAGATCATTTTGGTTTAGCATACTTCTGGTCAGCATTCACCTAAGAATACAGCAAAAGGTGAAATATTTTTGTAGTTTGTTTCAGTTTTTCTTGGGAATTGTCAGACACGTTAAGAACTTCAAGGGAGCACTTTATTATGAAAAGCTGAAAGTCAACTCTACAAAAATAAAGTTTAATGGGCTTAAGGCCAGCCTTTTGACATTTTCTGCCTAATTCCTAGCCCTGTGCTATGGCCTTTATTCAAGTCCCTTGACAGAAGCATTCTAAACAACTCTAGTATGACTGCCAATAGCTATTATTTTATCAGTTTGGGGAGGTTACTTAACACCGAAAGGAAAATGAAAAACAGGATTCTTTTTTATCTTTTGAGGAAGAAGGTCATGTTTTGAAAAAGTTTAATTTGTGCCTGCTATGGAGTATTTTCACTTAAAAGCCATCATTGCTGTGAGACTTCTGTGGTCTGAAAAGCAGTTCCACTTGCTTTTTCTGTAGAGCATTAAAAACCTGATCTTCTGGATTTGTGTAATTATGCTGCGGCACTGATAGACTGTACTTGTTATAGTTAATCTTATCTATGGGAAGTCAGCGAAATTCAGAGTAGATGCAGGCTTCTGTGCTCGCTGTCGTACCGACACAGTCTGCTCTGTGCCTCACCATCTTCAGCGAATTTAGCTTTGTGAATCCTCAGCGCCCATGTGCCGAGAAGAGCGGGTGGATTCCCAAGGGGCACCTTCCTGGGAACGGCATCATGAAACCCAGAGCCCCGAGGGGGCTCCCGGGAGGGACGGGCATTGCATCCGCAGACTTTGAGGCTAGGGCTCATACAAACTTCTGCACTGAATGGGGTCAGCGTCGCAGGGATGGGGGTTATGAGCCTCAGCCACCTCACTCTCTTTGAACCCTAAAATAAGACGATTACAGTGCCAGCTCGTACAGGCACTGCTTGTGTTGGTCCTCTAGCCCTGGCACCAGCTGTGGTGCAGTTTGGTGACACAGGTGCCTCCCCTGGCTTAGGAAATTATTATTCTGCTTGGAAATGTCCAGGGTAGGGATAGCTGCTAAAGGAGAAAAATTAGCCCTGTAAGATGGTAGACAATGGATAAGGTGAGGGGACTTGTCCCCTATTGACAAGGTTGGCTGTTTCTTTGCTGTTGGCAGCAGAAGCACGTGGCATGGGGACTTGGAGATGTGTTGGATGTTCAGGTTGTGGCTGGCATGCCCAGGCCTGGGACACTGGCTATTGCAGCACAACCTGTAAGGAAAAACAGAGCATAGGTCCAGGTGACATAATTTTACTCCTCTTTGTAGGGGACTCTGATAACAAGAGGAGAGACAGAGGCGAGGAAGGCTTGTGCCAGGGCTAAGGCTCTGCAGGCGGGAGGCAGCAACCCACCTTGGGGTGCCAAGCCGGAGCGTGCTGGCAGGTACTGAAAGGGTGCTGGAATAACCGTTTCCAAATAATTTGTCTCAGTTGCCTGCCATTCAGGCCTCCGTCAAACCTCGGTGCTTCTGGGCAGCCACGTCTCCGAGCCCGCGCCTGCGGCTCCTTGCTCGGTTCAGTTTGCTCCCCTGCTCCTGGCTGCCAGCTGGTGCTCACTGCTGAAAGGATAATTTAGCCCGGTGGGGTGGCAGAAGAGGCTGGAGACAGAAATAGCCGCCGTGGGGAGAGGGTCTGAAAAGCAGGGCAGCAGGCTGGCCAGCCGTCGCGTCCAGGAGAGAGGACGGAGCGCTCGGGGGCTCTCCCTGCGGGAGGAAGGCGCTGGGATCCTGCCAAAATGCTCACTGCTATGGGGTGCAGCCGCTCCAGGGTTTGTCCAGCGGCAAACAGGAATGCAAACACCTAGAGACTTAGGTGCAAGCCCTAGTAAAGGTCTCTACACTGTTAGGCATCAGATTTTACGAGGATGAGGATGAATACTTTTCTGAAACCAACCGTTAGAAATGTGTCCAGCACCCCTGTGATTT
This sequence comes from Sagittarius serpentarius, assembly GCA_034782735.1. Classification (NCBI taxonomy): domain Eukaryota; kingdom Metazoa; phylum Chordata; class Aves; order Accipitriformes; family Sagittariidae; genus Sagittarius; species Sagittarius serpentarius. Next base: position 21,742,379 of record JAVKLA010000040.1, read on the forward strand.
GAGGTCTCAGCTCACGTGATGAGCTCTCAGCTGCCGTCATGGCTGTGAACAGGAGCCATGGTGTGCTACCGGGCTCGCTGACGGGAGCGGCTACCCACGCTCACGCGGTGTGGAGATGCCCCTGGGGAAAGGAGGTGCTTGCGGTTTCCTTCACAGCGGTGTCCGTCTGACAAAGCCCGTAACAATCAGCACAGTAAAGCGTCGGAGAGGAGCACGCATGACATATGCCTTGTGCATCCCCCAAATCACCTGCCAGTCTAAGACACTGACCTACTTGGGCAGATTTTTGGCATTTCATGCTTTGAAATTTTTATGATTAAATACTTGCACTGCATCCTTTCCTTTCTCCTTGCTGCCTGCGCTGTGTTTGCCTGCATGCTGTGCTGTGCACATGGCTCTCCTGCATCGCCCGTCCCCTCTCTTTTCGACCTGATGCGCCGCAGCTGCGTTTGCCCAGTGTCTAGCTGTTACGTGATAAACACCCCTAAAACCTTCCATTAAACTTACCTGTTCCATGACACCCACTATCTAAATAGGGCTGTGTATTTGTTTGAGCTGTACGAAGCTCCGAAAACCCTGTCAGTGGTTAAGAAATCAGGAATGCACAATGCTGGGTTCAGGTCAGGCGGGAAATGCCACGTACAGCACACGGGCAGCTGCCTGGGCTAAGGGCGGTGCGACGTCTGCCGCGCACAGCTCCCCTCCCCGCTTCCAGCGGGGATGATTTCCGAGGGCTGCCGTTACTTACTGCTCCCTGCTGTTGCACAGAGAAAAATGTTCTGCCAGGGATCTGAATAAATCCTGATCAGGACTGTGGTGTTAAAGTGCCCGCCGTGTACCAGTGGGTACCAGGGTCCTGCAGTCCTCTGAGGTCCATCGGCAGCAAGGGGAAAGGATGGGTTCTCGCCATGAGGGGGAAGGAGCTTGACTCATGGCAGTTTGTGTGCCTGTAGAGGTGTGATTAAATTGGGCCTAGAAACGGATGAAAAAGACTTCCAGGGTAGCAGTACTTGCAGGGAGGTCTGATGCGGTACAGAGACACAGCTGCGGCACGTGCTGGGCTCGGCGCCTCGTGCCCCCCAACCTGTGCCACCTCCCTGCGCCCGCTCTGCCAGAGCAGTGGGAGACCCAGAGAAGGAATATTTCGTTGATTGATCTAACCCAGGCAGTGAAAGTGGAAACAAAAATGGCATCTTCATAGAACTGAGTCATCAAGAAATGTCACTGTTTGCAGCGAGCAGCTCAGAGGCGAGGCAGCGCTGCCTGGCCCGTCCCTGCTGCCCGCAGGCGTCCCACAGAGGTTTGCAAATAAGAAAGAGCATACGTGACTCTGTGTGTGTGTGTGTATGCAAAAGTAAAAAAGAGCTGCTTCTGTTCCAGGCTCACTGAAAGCCTCTCACAAGGCACGGCTCCTGCTGCGTTACCTGCTGCAGCTGTGTGGCATCAATGGAAAGGGAAGAACGTTGAATTCCTGGCGAGTACGCAGCATCCTGAAAGCTCATTAAATTACTGTTGTTGGTCTCTGCTGTGTTTTATTTAAGCACACCTGTAAGCCTGGGAGAATAAGCAACAAATTTCCATCACTTACAGGTTCATTTGCTGAGAGGATGCAGCTCAGAACTGATTCAGAAGGTCTAACTGGTCCTTCACTCCCTGCATGAAAAACTGCTTTTGTTTTGTTTTGTTTTGTTTTTTCCTTTTCCTCTTCTAAAACCTTTATTCTGTTGTTGTGTTTCATTGGGGAAAAAAATAACAACGCTGTTGCCTTAATGTCTACAGACCAATCTCAGGGCTGTGTGTTTTGCTGGGCACCTAGCTAGCAGGCAGAGAGGACTGTTACCACGTTTTTAAGCCAGCAAGGCCGGCGCGTGCTCCGGGAGATGCGGGCTCTTGGCTTGGTTCCCACTGCTCTTTATCGGAGGAAAACCCGCCGTTATTCCCAGGTCCTGCCTGCCCGCTGCTGGGGGGCTGCTGAAGCCGGAGGGGCTGGAGAGGGGCTTGTCACCTCACCCGGTGCGTATGCGTCTTATCCTACACGTACAGGCTGCGGACCGTGCAGAAGTCTGATCGGTGCCGTTGGTCTCCCAGTGCTCCCTTGTACGCGTGAAAATCTCCCACCAGGAGACAAAGTTACACTGTGGTGCACGCAGGAGAAAGAGATAATTACACTGCGCTCAGGCACAGTGGATTATACTTTTAAGGACAAATGGCTTGAGATTCTTGACATCTGTTAAGTGGGTATCGATCGAGGTGTGACATGTACGGCGGGCGCGTCGTACCACAAACAGCGGAAGCAGCGATGCGGGCAGGGGCCGTGAGCCTCACCCCGGGAAGGCCGGGAGCGGGGAAGACGGGGATGTCCGTGAGCAAATCCCCAGCAGCCGCCTGCCCTGAGCGGCAGCGGCTCCGAGGGCATCGCACAGGCTGTGCTGCTGCACCGCAGCTGGACCGCCTTCTCTGCCTTTCAGGTCTCTGGGCTTGAGGTGCGTTTTGGGGTAGTCTCTTGAACAAACTGGAGGAACTGTGCAGTGCTGGGACAACTATTGGCCTTTGTGGAGTGTCTTGAATGAGAAAATTCGCAGTATAGATTTACTAATAGCTAATATTTAACCTTTTTCTGGGAAAAAAAATGAAAGCTTTTTCTGCTCTTTTTATGTCTTAGATCAAAGCTCGCTCATTTTAACTACTCCCTTGATATTGCATTTTGTCCTTTTGGCTTTGGAAGCACATTACACAGACACAATTCCTGCTCTGGCTTTGAACTTCGCCCCATGAATCTCATGATCACAGCACTTGTACAAACTTGCAGTGAGAATAACCCCACGATTTTCTTCAGGACAATACCCAGCATGTGAACAAAGCGCTTCCGTTGCTGGGTGCCTGCAGCAAGCGCATGAGGAGCCACTTCAAAACTTCTGTGATTTAACATCATGCAAGGAAAAAATAAAAAGAAGGGGAATTAGCACCCATTTTATGTCTTCTCTGTAGTCTGGGTAGTCTGTGCTATCAGTCGAGTCTCCGGCTGCTGTTCTGGGCCAAGCAGTGCCCTTCTCTGACTGCTGGGTGCTGATGTCCTGGCAGAGCATCGCTAGGTCAGCAAAGACTGGAATGTTGGAGAGGTGACACTGTCGGGCAAAATGCATTTCGCTGGTGGTGCTGGTGCTCGGAGCAGGCGGTGGGTGGGACGGCACTGCTCCCGTCCCAACGTCTGCAGCCTTCTCCTGATCCTTTCCGCTTCCATTTTTTATGTACTTCACGCGAGCTGCCAGCTGGGGAGAACCTAGCCGATGAGCAGGCACTGCTGAGAGCTCGCTGGAGGCTGCGCTCACAAGTTACATTACGGCACCGGCAAAAGCAGCAGCGCCCAGCGTCTCTTGCGTTAACATAAACTTCTCCGTATGGCTGCCACCGCGCCGGGTCCCTCACGCTCGTTCTCCCCGGCCGAACCGGGCAGACACCGAGATGCGCGCCTTACACAGTGCTGCTCCGCACACCCTGCTCGCACGCCGCCGCGGTGCTGGTGGGTTGGAAGCTGCAAAGCGCAACCTCAGTGATGGAAACCAAAGTATTATTCTCCTTTCCTTCCAAAAGATCCCTCTGTCAGTGTGAAGACCTTGGACCGTAGGAAGACAAAAATTCATAAAGCGAATGATCAAAGAGCCGTATGGGCTGATGGGCTTGGTGCTGTGATGAGATCAAATGTTACACATCAAGGCGCCCGTCAGAGAGACGTGTTCAAGGGAAAACAGCTGTCAGCACGTCGCTTGTTTGCTCCCCACACAAATGCTAAATCCGAGCGACAGGACCGGCACCCGCATCCCTCCTCAGCACCTGCCTGGGCTGCGCTGGGCAGCCTGAGCATCCCCAGCCCTGCGCCTGTCTGCGGGCACTTGGGAGAGGGCTGGAATTCCTCGCCAGTGAATTCAGTGTTCGCAGAGCTGGTGTGCCAACACCACTGGGAAAAGCTCAAGCTTTTGATGTGCTGAATTTGCCCCTGCAGCTCTGCGAACGCCTTGTTATCTCCCCAAACACACCACCCCTCACCCCAGCTCCTGCTGGCTTCAACAAGCTGTTTTCTCCTTTTTACACAGATCAGTCAAAACACCCAGATGCCTGCATGGGTCCTGCAAGCCGTTTCGCCCCCCAGCACCCTTCAGCGCTTTGAGAACAGCCTTTCCCTCCACCCACTGAAATAAGCAGCTCTCCTTCTTCCAGCACAGCGCTTGACCCGGGGCAAGGAGTCCTTTGCACTTGCAAGTTTAAAGAGTTATTCGGCAGGTGTTTGCACAGAAAAGGTCTGTTACTCCTTGGAAGTACCCACACCTGCCCAGCGGTACTCCTTCCCGAGATGCGAGCAGGCTTGTGAGACTCAGCGCTGGACATGCCGGTCCCTCTCTTGCTGGGACAGGGCTCAGGCACCCGGCCGCGAGCCCTCCATGCGGAACAGGCGCTGCGGGGGCTCGCACACACAGGGGATGCTCTTCTGCTGCTGAGGTTTCCTCGCAGGGGCACTGATGGTTCCCCTCCGCCATCCCCCTGGCACTGCCGTGTCTTAGGCACAGACTTGCTGTGAGGGCAGAAGCTCCCTCTCGTCCGCGTGCCGGGTATATTTTAGTCGCTCTTTCTCCAGGTTTCCGAGGCAGGCTTGAGCCAATACATTTATCAATGTCCTCCGAGCCGGAATCCACCTTTTTTCTCGAAGATCTGAGTTGGAGAGGCAAACCCTTAGACGGGACCGCTCTCGGAGGGGGCTGCAGCCACCGCGCCCTCCCGCCCGGCACAGCCCCAGCCCGGAGGGCTCATCACCGAGTGGCTCCGTAGCCGGCGTCTGGCACTGTAGGAAAACCACACGAGGATAAATGTCCTCCTCCGCTAGTGCCTTTTCTGTTGCTTGAGTCGGTAAAGATTTCTTTCCTGACATCAGATCTCTTATTTAATCATGCAATATATTCGCCAGTGCATCATTAAGTGTAGATTTGTATATCCCTAAATTAAATTTAGCTACTAGGCCTGAGTTATTTCCTTCCTGATTACCCATTTATATGAAACAATAGCTATTAATCTCTCTCCCTTTTGCTGGCGTGCTACTTTCAGAGTTTACCACAGAGGGTTTGGAAGAACAGAGCGAACACTGCCATTCCTTTGTAAAAGGATTTCAGCATGCCCTTCTCCTGCTTTGTACTCAACCTCTGCAGATTAAAAAGCCCCTATTCTACAGTTAATTTCTCCTTCGCTCTTGTCTGCCTCTCCGACTTTCATGTGAGTTGATTGAAAATATGGTGCTAAATGCAGCTCTTTCATTTGAACTAATGCAAATTATGCCAAGTCCCAGTGTGTGAACATAAACTTGTTAGCATCGTGAGGGAGGGGGACACGACCGGGGAGGGGGTGATATTGCTGAACGGGGGAGACAAAATAGGAAAGGCTGTTATCCAAATGGAGGCTGCTGGAAGCAGATTTTCTTTTCCCAGCTCTGCTCACTGCTAGTGGGGAAAAATAACTCTGCAAATTAAAGAAACATAAATTAAAGTGGTGAAGCTGTCTTTTCTGCCGCCTGCCAAGAGGGAAAGGCAGGAAGGTGCCGGTGCACAGTTCGGTTAGGGATGCGGGCACCGGGGCGGGGTGAACCCCGGCACACTGGGTGCCGTGTACCCCTGGGCTACCTGGGGCGATGAACCTGCCAGGGGTCCTGTTTGAGCCCCTGAGCCCAGGAGCCGCCCTGGGCAGCTGTCTGTGGGTGTGTGACCGCTGAGAGGAGCGGTGAGGACACATCTCGGGAAGGGTCGAGGTTCGACGCAGTCCCTGTCATCTGCTGCAGCCCAGCACCTGAAAGATGTCCACGGTCCCTCCCTGCTCCTTTCATCACAATTTTCCGACCAGCAGGTCTGTCGGCACTAATACAGCTGTGAAAGCCCTGACGTCTGGGGACAGTCCTCAGTCCAGAGATCATTTTATCCTAGATGATTTTTCTACTGGCAATGACAGTCTCTCTGCTGCACTTCCTAAGCTCTGCTCTCGGCAAGGTCACTAGTGGGGTTAAAGAAGTGAAAATCACACGGGGGCATCCCAGCCCGGCTGACACCCACCTGCAATCGCTGACCAGGTCCCACGTATTCACATCTCTCGAAAAGAGAGCTGACCACAATCAGCTGACAATGGGGGGTCACCGTTAGATCCCTTTGGGGATGCTGCAGGTTCCCAGCCCAGGGTTACATGTAAGAGTCACCAGAAAGTGACGAAAGAAGGTACAAACGTTTTCAGCCGAAGCGAAATAGGACTAGAATATCCAGATATTTTGTCTGTGTAGGATGCAATATATTGAGCTGGATTTTATCGGTAGTTTATTTGGGAAAAGTCACTGATGCTTCTGTGTTCATCAAAATGCATTTTATTGAAAAGCTATATTTAGTACCTCTTCCAAACCACTAGAAATTCAGACAATTTTGTATCCACCAAACCCCCTTTCCTACCCACCCTCCTCTCTCCACCCCCGTAGTACTAATCGTACAGGGAAAGTGGAAGGCAAGGAAGCTGGCATGCAAATCCAGGGAGATAGATAACCGGCTGGGAAGATCTCCTGACTGTGACACTCGAAGCGCATTATTGTCTTCAGCTTTTCCCCTTAACAAACCTGTTGCTATGGCTGCGGCACAGAGACCCACGCTCTTCCTTTAACAATTCATTGCGTTCATCGCTCTTGCCAGGTAAAGCCGGGAAGTTTTTCTTCCTCTCCCCTTCGGCGCGGCGGGCAGCCTGGCTCCCGGCTCTCCGCGGCTGGAAACCGCCCGTCGGCACGTCCACAGCAATGGCAGTTCGCAGAATATATTTTCCCTGCCTTGAAGAAACACGGCTTTTTCGTTAGCTTGTCTTCTCTCCTCTTTCCATCGCCAATGCTGACGTGATGCCATCACCACGTGACTTCTGATGCTTGAAGCAAGTTTGAAGTAGAGGAGCAGAAACACAGGTTTCCTTCATACCACACCAGTAACCACCACTGCCTTTTAAGCTGGTTTTGGAAGATGGAGAAAGTTCAAAAAAATCTGAAGTGTGATTTCTCATTCAGTTTCCCTTTAAAGCAAAGGGTTTTGTAAATAAAAGTAATTCAATTGGCATATTTTTTGTCTTTTAGGAGAAGAAAAGCTCTCCGAGTCGGGCAGAAACTGGTTTTGAGACCCAGCCCTACTTTTCTGAAGATGAAAGGAAACAAACACACACAAGCCAAAAGGAAAAATTAGCTCGGCGGAAAACCCAGTCCTCTGCTCCTGGCTGGTTCCCCTCCAAGGGAACGGCGGGTGGCCCCAGCCCCTGAAGCCTGGCAATGCCGGCCAGCGTCTGCCTGCCCGAGATAACACTTCCAGCTGCCTGCTTTGCCACAGCCTCGCAACAGGGATGTCAGGCACAGTGGCCGCCAGCTCAGGGCATGGTTTTACAGGTGCTCAAGGTCACCTGGTAACTTTCCACCCCCGGAAAAAGAAGAGGTTTCCCTTTTCCCCTTCTCCGCCGGCTTTTAACCACATGCTCTTGCTGTTCACCTTCTGCCAGCTCTGGTGCTTGCCAGAGCCTGCTGCGAGCTGATTTAGGTCACTAACCTGCAAAAAATACCCCAAAGAAACCCAGCCAGCAAAATAAGTGATAGCTTTTCATTAAAACTGCTCAGGAGTATCCAGCACGAGCAGAGGGAGGCTCTTCAGGATATGGTTGACCTCTTTCTGGCAGCGATGGGACATTAAGCCTGCTAAAAGGTTGGTGAAACGGCAGCTCTGAAAGAGAGCGGTGGAAGGTGCAGGTATAGAGGGGAAGGGAGAAAGTGGGGGCCTGCTCTCGCCCACGCCGGAGGTTCGATCCTCCGCCAAATCCCGTGGGAGGATGCGGGGTAGGTCCTCCCTGGGCGTCCAGGAGCATGCCTGGGATCAGGGCAAGAGGAACCCAAAGCTGGAAATCCGGGGAGGAAGCAGCATCCATTGTGGAGGGGACGCTTCTCCCCTTGTTCTGGCCATTTCCCTTCCCCTTAATATCCCCAAGTTGAGGGACATTAAGTCATGGGATGGGATGGGCTAGGCATGCCCTTTGTTTGCTGATTAAGCTATTTCCACGCCATCAGGGTTAGAGCACGAATTTCTGAGCCCAAGTCCTTCTTATGTGCTAGGCATGATCCTTGCTGATGATAGTGGACCTGTTTCTTAGGAAAACATTCCCTTTTCATTTCTGCTGACGGCATGAAGTGCCCTGGGCCAGTGCTGTCCCAAAAGCTGGATTCTTTCACCCACTGTGCAATAAGCCAATCAACTCATCGAGTCGAGATATTTGTCTTTATCGCTATACTGCGGCATAGGGTGCCAGGCCTCCAAATACCTGCACACCTTTAGAAAGAAAGGTTGAGGTTTTTATATCATCCTGTGACAAGGAAACACATACAGCAAAAATTGTGATAGGCTATACAAACGTATAACGAAAAGATCTTTTGAGCATGTCGTGCTCTTGTCCAGTTCATTATACTAAGGTAGTCTCACATTTACGTACTCATTATGCACAAGTGAGTGTTGATTTAAGTATTAAAATTAAGCAAGGTAAATCAAGGGCAGGGTCTTTACTTGATTTTCATCCAGCATTGCCTAATCTACCGTTACCTCTTCCTAATGAATAAGATGTTCTCAGTTCTGCATACTGCACATATTCTAACTCTCTACTTATCTGAAGTTTACATCATCACCTAGCAGCATCTCCACGGTAATGCATTCTTTCATACCAGCTATTTCAAAAATTGTTAAGTTTTGCCAACTTTGCGAGTTAATTCTGGGAGTTACTATAACACCAGCAGTTCACCTGGCTTTCGCTGGCGTGGGCAGCGCAGGGGCAGCGGCTGGCACTGCACCCCCGTCACGGCAGCCTGCCTGCACGCTTCCAGCTGGCACCGGCTCCCCAAACATTTTGACATTTCCAGATAACAGTTCCTTGAACATTTGGCATTGTAAAGAGTCTGTTTTCTTATGCTTTGCTCTCTTGAGTTGGCATGCAAGGGAATTCAAAGTGCAAGAATGTTTTGCTGACAGAAACCCCCATTTTCCTGTGGCTCTGGTTGGTGCATCACAGTGGTATGGACAAAAAACTGCAGTCATATAAAACCGTACATCTGGATAGGGCACAGACTTGAAAGGCTTGCCGTGGAGAGCTTGGAGTGCGAGTATCAGCTCTCACACTGGCATCAGAAGTAGGTCACTGTGACTCTGCCCTTATGCTTGCCTTCCAAACATAATAAAAATGGAATTTGTGGGTTTTATAGGGTCAAAATGGTAATTTCAAACATTGGAGCATCTATTTCTATTTTAAAAAAAGATGCTACTGAAATAATTTATATTCTCTAATACTTTTGATTCAATGCGTTCTCATTTTCAAATGGAAAAATGGTTATTTAAAAGACTCCTGTCCTTCTCTGTCAGGTCCAGACTGTGAATAGTAGTGAGCCTGGATATCAGCTTCCTTCCAGGCATGAAGCTCCTCAGAGGTCATCAGTTGAAAGAATAAAAAAAATTTTTTTCAAGACTTGTGACAAGATTGTGACAGGAATCTTTAACTTCTGCCATGCAAACAATGTGTATATTCTTATGACATGCTGGCATACAGCAAGGGGGAGATTTATGGTTTTTAAACTGTACTGACGTGTATCTCAGATCAGTGGTTCCATAATCACTCCATAATGACATGCAAAAGAAGGGAAGCTGCAAGGAGAGAAACAACTAGAAAAGAAAACACGAGTAAGACACAATCTGAGAAAATATGGAGGGCCCAGAAGAGGGAAAAAAAAAAATGTTTGAAAAAGCTCATGCTGCAAAATGGAATTGTAGCAGGGCAAGGTGCATGTAGATACTGAAGTCGGTCAGCTTGCACGTCGAGGCAGCTGAAGAGGAGCAGGGCTGGGTGGCCGCAGCGTGCCGTGCTCTGGGT
>JAVKLA010000040.1:21752779-21774750 GCA_034782735.1 Sagittarius serpentarius
GATTTCTGCAACCCTTTTTCCTGTAACTAAGTCACCCTTTTATCTCTTGTGCAGTAGCCAACGGGCACACACTGGGGAAAGAGCACAGCGAACTTAATTGCTGCGCTCTGCAGTCATGGCTCCCCTTAAAATGAAAAATTAGCGCTCGCAAAAGGCGTCGAGATTGGAGTCGGTGCCAGATCCCCTGCAAAGACCTATCGGAGAAACTCAGACTTGACCTGAGCGTCACCTCGCACCCTTTGCTGGCATCTGTCCGGCACGATGGGTCGCTGCTGGGGTATTGCATTAAGGCCACTACAAAGCTGAAATGTCCTCCTGGGCGCTCGGTCCCGTTGGTGATGCACAGACACCCTCATCGCAAAAGGGCACCTGGCATAAATAGCAGCCTCTAAGCCAGAGCTGGATGGGAGCTCTGGGGAGTGAGTTTACTGCCTCGGCCCAGAGGTCTTTCCAAAGGTGGACCTGCAGTCTAAAGGACGCTTTTGCCAGTAGCTGCTTTGCTGTCTCCTGACAGAGAGGGACTGACCGCCAGGCGATGGACTTGTCAAGAGAGCACCTTTCTTGGTGCTAAGGGCATGGATAAGAGACCCTCCTGTTCCCTTCCAGAGCATGCTCCGAAGTCGAGCTTCAGTGCTGGCCCTGGTCCCGGCGGCGCGGAGCGGTGAGTGCCGGAGCACGGGGCGCGCTGCTCCATCACCGGGGCTCTGCTGCATAACCTGCTCCTCCTGCGGCCGCCCCTGCCTCCCGCCAGCCTGGCCCCTCACCCGGGATGGGGTTTGGGCACCTCTGCTGTGTGCATTGTAGACACGACTGATGCGCTGCCGGCTCGTGAGGGTCAGGGACGGAGAACTACAAAGTCAGCAAAGCCCGGAGCAGCATCAGTGGGGGTGGAGGCCCCAGGTATCCTCCGCTGCCAAAGCTGAGCGTAGGGGCTATGGATTGCCCGGGTACTGGACTCAGACTGGGGAATAAATGTATGAAATCCAATGTCTTGTGACAGGCAGGGGCAAGTGAGAGGGATTTAATGGTCCTGTCTAGACTTAAACTCTATAAATCTAAGAAATGGTAGCGAACAGCTGCCCAGGGTAGGAGCTGGTAATTTAAAGCTCAGTTTTGTATTGTCAGCTATAATTCCCAGTGGAGATGTCTGAACCTTGCTGTTTGCCCTTGCTGCGCATGAGAAGATAACACAGCTTTTAGCTAGAGCCGATTCAATCCAGCCAGGTCCTTACTGCAGGAGATTTGAGGCTGGGAGAGAAAACCCCGTCTCAGGCCAAGCGCAACATATCAAAATGAGTGAAACTTTTCATGGGCTGCAAAGTTCTGGAAGAGTTCCCAAATATCCGAGTGTTCCGGTTTAGCCCCTGGGCTGTCCCGGTGGTGTCAGCCCGGGCAGTGCCCTGGGGACGTTCTCCATCATCGGGCACATCCTGAAGTCCTAGCTCACCAGGCAGAGCTGTGGCTCCCATCCCCTCCCATCCCGTCCCGTCCTGTCCCGTGCCAGCTGTGTGCACACCTGCCCCGGTGCAGCTGCAGGAGAGGGCAGGGAAGGGACACCCCAAGCACCCAGCCCAGCCCTCAGCTGGGCAGAAGCAGCGGTAAGCACCCCAAAATAAAACCTTCCCGCTGAGCCTGGTAATTTACAGAGCTTTCCCCCAGGGAAGAAATAATGCTGTGGTAAAATCTATCTTCCTATAAAAAAGTCCTGCATGCGGGAAAAGCAGATTTTCTGTCAAAGAAGCATTTAAGTAGGCACTTTTCAACTAGATCTGCTTTTAATCTTGTAAGATGTTAATATTGCTGTTCTCGGTCTGATAATACCTTTCTGTTAGAAAAAAACTTCAAAATCTTTTACAGACATTGTACTCTCAATCTTCCTGTCACATAGACAAGTAAAGTTGTTTTCATAAATAATGGTATGGAGAAATTGATAAACTTCCAAGGACAAAAAAGGAAGATAGAATTACAGTTGGGTTTAATTGTTTTTGAGATCCGATTTTTGGAACCATTTCCATTGCAAGACGTAACAGGTTGCTCCAAATCCCTGGTGTTTTATTGACGGCTGCAAGTTGGTTGGGATTTTGTATATAGGGCAAATGAACCTGAGTCTGAAAACAGTTGCAAATGCAGTGACAGAGCTGACAGTGCAATCTCCTTTCCTTATCTGGCACACAGTAGTAAGTGTTACCACCTGGCATTGATTTAATTTCAAAGGTGTTAATTGTTTGCAGGGAGGGGAGGGGGTGAGGCTGACTATCACCTAGACGTGGAGCCACAGCCCCCGCTGCAGCCCTGGGAGCTGAGTACAGACCTGTGAGTAACTAGGAAATGTAACGGTACTGCAGCTGTACCCCAGCAAGAAACCTCAGCTGGAGGGTTTTAATGAAACAGGTATTCTTTCCTGTAAAGAATTGCTGTGTTTTGCTATCGAACTAATTGCTGTTAATGTAAAGTACATGACATTGCCAAATCAGGGTGCTTTGGAAAATTTTCTTTAGAGTGTCTTTTCACACGTGCTGTTTCATTGCTAACTGGTTTTGGAAAGCTCGGTAGATAGTTATGGAACATATGTGCCTTCCATTTCCTCTTCCCTGCCATGAATTTCATTTTCAGGCTGTAAATGTATTTTTCTCCTTTTGTTGGTATATTACAGCACATCTCTCTCCTAGAGAGAATTAGCTAGGAATGTGACATTAAATGGCAGGAGATTTCAGATTGGTTATTTGTTCGTTTAGTTTTGTGCCCGTCTTCCCTGCCTGTTTCTCACTCTTTGCCTACTTGAGTTGCATTATTAGTTCTCGAACCCAAGGAGCTCTAAAATATAATCTAAGAAAATAAAGCTGAGGTCTCGCAGAACATCTGGTCCATTTGCCCAACAAAAGGCCTGATAAACTGTATCTCAGTTTTCTGACAGGTCCTTTTCTTACTTGTTCTTGGCGGGGGGGGGGGGGGGCAGAGAAAAAAAAAAGGAGCTTCCATAAGTTTTCCAAGAAATCTATTTCAGTGCTTCAGTTTTCTGCTTTTTACACTGCTTTTCATAGTATTTAACCCAGATTTATCTTGCTGTAGTGTTTTCCGGTTTTTTTTGTCATACCTATGGCTGAACCCAGGGTATAGTTTTTTCACAGAACCACCGAGGTGGGAGGCAGCTCTGGAGGTCACCTCGTCCAGCCCCTGCTCCAGCTGGGCCACCTCGAGCAGGCTGCCCAGGATCGTGTCCTGTTGGGTTTGTGTGTCTCCAACAATGGAGACTCCAAACCCTCTCTGGGAAACCAGTGCTTTGGTTTTTTTCCCCCAGTTTATTATGCTTACAAAGATTATAACCATGGTTCCCCTCTGTTCTCTCTCTAATTAAATAACACCACTTCACTCGGCCTTTCGTTGTAGGCCAAGTTTTTTGTACATCTGATCATCTGTGGTTCTTATGTGGACCACATCTTTGGAAATGCGGTGTCAAAAAAAAAATCATGCATCTTACAGGGCTTGCTGTTGGTTGTGCATCCCATTGCTGTTTACCTGGTATGTACCAGAATGATGCTGTTGACTCAGTTTGTAATTGCACATATCCCCAAGACCTTTCTCTGTAAACCTCTACCTAGCTACGCCTCCTTCATCTGGGCAGGATTATTGCTTATTGGATTTCATCGTGATTTTCATTTAAATTCTCTAATATGGTAGAACCACCTTGAAGTCTAATCTTGTTTCCCAGCGTGCCTGCATCCCTTTCCAGTTAAGAATCATCTGCAAATGTGATAAACATACTCTGTCCCTCATCAGCCAGGCTTTGGCTGATAATGTTGAGTAGCACCAGGCTGCGGGAACCCCCGTGGGACTCCACCAGCTCCGTCTTCCCATTTCTGATGCTGAACTTTTCTGATCTGCTTTTTGGATGATGGTAACCCACCCAGCTTTTACATGGTTCATCGAGAGTATCTTTCTCAGCCTGTCATACCATGGGAGAGAGGGTTAACAGATTCATTAAACTCGGTTCTGCAAGATCTGCGGTTCCCCTCTGTCCCCAGCCAGTTCCCCTCTGTCCCCAGCCAGTTCCCCTGTCCCCGGAGGCACGGCATCCACGGTCAGAGAAAGGGGGATGGTGGGGTTGGCATGAATCATTCTAGACAAAGTCATTGTTGTTGCTTATCTCCTGGGGATCTTCTGGGGATTTGCAAATACGTGGCTTGATTATTTGTTCCTGGGAACTGAAACTAGACAAGGAGCATGGCATAGAAAGTGGAAGATGAGCAATGGTTTGCCCTTTTTGAGTCTTTCAATCTCATTCTTCCTCCAGAATTTCTCAGAGATAGCAGCAGACAGCTCTGAAATTACTCCAGTTCTCCAAGAACTTCAGGAAAGTTTCAGCAGGCTCAGCTCATCCAAAAACATTTAACTTTTCCACTCTGTTCTTTTCTGTCGCGGCCTGAGCTGTTACCCTTGTGTCCATGTCATTAATCGCATTATGTGGCTGATGGCAACTGTCCTTTTACTGAAGAGTGAAGCAAAACAGTAACAAAAAATTATTAAGCAGTGTGGCTTTGCAGTATTATTTGCCACAAGCTTTTCTCCCTGTTTATTCGTCACCTTTCTAGTCACCCGCTGCCGCAGGTCCGTTCACAGAACGCTTCCTCGGGATTCCAAGTGCCCCTGGCTGGATTTACCTCTCTAAGTGCCTTGGCTCTCCTGATTTTCTCCCTGCATGCTCATGCCATTTTTTTCAGTGCTTGCCCTTAGTACCAGTTGAACTAGTTTGTGCTTTCTCTGTGCTTCCACCTTGTGCCTGTGAATCACTCACGGTTTGGGCAGGTCGTACTCAGTCCTTCCGTTGTACTGGAGGAGTTTGTGTTTAGGCCATCAATATCACTCCTTTAAGAAACTGCCATCTCTTAATTGCATTTTCCTCTGGTTCTCCGAGATCACTTGTATGCCTCCTGAAATTACTCTCCTCGTCATCATTTTTCAGCAGGCTGCCTTTTTATCTTCATTTTCATGCCTTTTTCCCTGTGGACAGCAGTCATCTCCAGCAGAGCTTCATCTCTGCTTGCCCTAAGGTGGTCCAGCCTCTTCCCCGGCACCACCATACCAGGGCTTTTGCGGCAAAAAGGAGTTGTGCCTCCTTTTGTTGCCAGGTAGAAAGGGTGTGAGTGTGACCTTTTCCGGGGATAAAGCTAGGCTTTGTGCAGCCGGGCTTAGCAAGCATGGTATGGTGCATTAGCGTTCATGAAACGGCTTCAGCATATTGCGGACCGCAGCAGTGAATGCCCACCCACGGTACCCAGTCAGCAGCAGAGTTACTGCTTCCAAAGCGCGGTCTGGGAGCCAAAGCTGGTGGTTTCCCCAGGACATGTGCTCAGTCAGGAATATTGTCCTCGCTTAGGAGTTTATTGAAACCTGTAGTTAGTAACGAAGCAGCTAACAAGACCCAGGATTTGCTCCCCTCATCCACCCCGGGCTGGCCCCGGCTTTTCCCAGGTCCGGGGAGCGGCGGTCCCCTGCCTGGCAGCCCCGGTGAAAACCCAGCACCAGCATCAAAGGTGACTTAATTTACCTTTTCAGATAATGCCAGTCCACATTTCAAGCTTGAAGCATCTCCAATGGACAAACATCACACAACTTAGCATAATTTGACAGTAAATAGGATAAGGACACACCTACCCCACCCTGGCTGGGTGTGCTGCCCCGAAAAGTTTTAAATGCCTTCTTGCTTAAGGACCTCGCACCCCGAGCTCAGAGCTTCCCCTTCCCGCTCTGGAGCTGCGTGCTTTCATTAACACTCGATATTAACATTCCAGGCGCCTGAATCCAAAGGGCTGCGAGGTTTAGTTTAATTATTCCTACTTGCAATCTTATCTGTCTGAAGAAAAAACCTTAATTACTTCACTAATAGCTTAGCCTTTTTCACAGGGCTTTCTGTTTCCATTAACCATTCTGAAGCCAGCGGCCTCGTACTAAGCATTGATGCAGGGGAGGGTGAGCGAGGGGTAGGGGTGTTCGTGGTTTATTAAAGACAAAAAAGGCAGCTATCAAAAAAGCATTAAACTGCAGGTTTCAGAAAATAGTCATTAGGAAAAAAATATTTGCATCTCACAGTAAAGTAACAGCAAATGTCACTGTTTTTAAATAGCACATGCCGTACCTCGCTTGATTTAGTTCACTTTGCCTAACTGGTAAACAAGTAAACAGGCACCTCTCCAGTCTTCAGCACTATCAGTGAGAGGAGAGGTGTTAACATCTATTACTCAATAGTAAACATCATTAGCGTGACCTTTTTGAGACATTTTTAAGGAAAAATATATATAATGCAGAATTTGAAAGTCCCTTCTCTCAGAAATATCCAAGCTTGCAGCTCTCTTCGCAGCATCTCTGTATGTCGCAGGGAAGCCAAATTCGGCCTCCAGCTGACAAAGGCAGAAGGAACAACTCTGTGCCCTGGTCACTCTGCATTTCTGGACACCTTTAGCAGACCTCCAGAGGATGCAATGGCTCGGGCAGGTGGACCTGGACAACAGTTACAGGGGCTTACAAGTTTTTGTTGATTTTCCCCCTCCCCCCATTTCCTATAAATATTATACATCAGTGAAGAGCATGAGAGAGTGACAGAAACCTTTAGGGATGTCAGTACGTGCTATGAAGAAGCGACTGCTTAATTTCTGTTTTAGCACCACGTGCAATCTAAGACGTGAGGCAGGAAAGCAGGGTGAAATGAAAGCAAGGGTGCAGCTGGTGCTGAAAGCACGGTTTCAAGGCACAAAAAAGCACGGTCCTGCACTGCACAGGCTGTTCGTCCGGGCATGAAAAAGCCTTCTGTGGTATTGCACGGGCGTTACAGTGCCACTCTGCATACCGCAAGGAGGGAGATTCTAGTATCCCGAAGGTGATTAGGCAGTATGGCACTGAGCTCGCGTTTTCAGAAATGCCGCTGCAGCGCCGGTACACGAAGATACCTTTCCCAGGCACTGCCCTGCACCCAGACAAAGCCGCCTGGAAACTGCCTTGTCGTCTGGAAGTAACAAGGAGTGTCACCAGTCCCTTCCCTTTTGCAGCAGCGATGGGAGAAGTTTATCAGCACAAAGAAATACTCGTTATCTCTGCAGCTTCTCTCTCTTTTCTGTCCTTGGCACTTCTCTGATGCAGCTTGGGGGGGAAAAAAGAAAAAAAAGAGAATAAGCCGTTACTTAAACCTGTCCCTCCACATCCTCAGCTAGGTTAGAATTCCTCCATTTGATTAAGTGTGGTGATTCTGGTGCATGAACCTGTGTGTACTCAGCCGGGTGTAGCTGGGAGCAATGGAAGAAAGCAGAGGCGAAGTCGCACTCTGTTAAGAACTGCTCGCTGCAAACTAGCCCAGCTTGTCCGTTTGTTATCAGCAGTTCTTTGCTAGAAATTAAGCGGCTTTTAACAACACAAGGCAAAATTTTGACTGCCAGCAGCTATCTGCAGATCCCAACTTGTCATAAGCCCAGTTAGCACAGAGGGCTGAAAAGTGCTTTATTACCTGAACGGAGAGCTGCTGGCTGTTCAGGCAGCGTTTGCTGGAGAAAACCGTGTGCATGTATAATATGCTTGTATGTAACGTGTGCGGGTGCATGCACGTGTGTATAGGTATCTCACAAACGAGCAGCAGCAGCACAGCTGGCACCTGTCTTTTTCAG
Organism: Sagittarius serpentarius; assembly: GCA_034782735.1. Taxonomy (NCBI): domain Eukaryota; kingdom Metazoa; phylum Chordata; class Aves; order Accipitriformes; family Sagittariidae; genus Sagittarius; species Sagittarius serpentarius. The sequence continues at coordinate 21,760,429 of JAVKLA010000040.1, forward strand.
AAGGCAGAAGAAGCGATCTGCTAACGCCGGCTCCTGGCCTTGCTTCCCTCCGAAGGAAGGTGATAGGAATATTTCTCTTTCCTGCAGGAAGACGGGCCAAGGCATCCTCCTACCCTATGAAATAGCAACTCCCAGACAGTGGTCAGTGGTTTTCCAGCCCCACGCTGCATTTCTTCACGTGCCTGCGTGTTGCCTGCTGTCGCTGGTGTGCTGGGGCTGAGCCCACCTCTGCAGCTGGCTGGGAAGCAAGCGGCAGCGCCGTGGCTGCAGGGGAGGCTGGGCCGGTTGGTCCTGCTGGAAAGGCACCTGGGCCCTTAATTGCTGGGAAAAAGGGATGATAAGAAGTATGTGAGAGAGATTTGTTTTCCTCAAAACAGAGCAAAACTGGAGATTAGAAGGATGAAATGTGGGTCGCACCATGTGCAGAGAAAGAATGAGGGAAAACTAAATTGCAAGAAGGAAAAACGGGAGCAGGAGAGAAGGAGAGCCTTCAGGCACCCTCTTTAGAGGTCCTGGCCATTCTGAGTTTCTTCCTATAGCCTGTGAGCCCTTCAAGGGGACCTGTACTCTCTGAAAGCACCTTTATCAGACTGACCTATTTTTGTATGCTCAGACCTCGGACTGCCCATTTTCTTTTTACCTCTAGAAGGTGAAACTCGTGATCTAAGAGGTCTTAAATGGAAGCAGCCTGGACCAAACACTGCTGCAGCCACGGCACGCTTGCCCGGTGAAGGAGGAGGCACTGCGGCCATAAGGACAGGGTGCAGAAGTGCTGGCGTGGTCAAGGGCAGGCGCTGGAAGCCGGTGGGGTGGACGACCCTTTGAGCAGGTTGCGGCACCTCAGCGGTGGAGATGAGCCCGCTGCCCGGGGTCCCAGCACCCCTGGGGGCCCCAGCACACCCGTGGTCCCCCCTGCCTGTCCCAGTCCCGGGAAGCTCTTCCCGGCTGAGCCTCCCGGAGCTGGCACAGCCTGTGCCCGCCTGCCTGCCCTGCTGCTTCTCACACTCCTTCAAAGGGAACGGTCTTTTTGCAAATCGAGCCACAAATAAGCGTTCGAATTACCACGGTAGTATTTTCCTGCACATCAAAAGCCATCAAAAGAGCAACCAGTTGCATCCTAATGGAGAAACTGAGCTGTGGTTGTTTCAGTCCCTCCGGCTTTCTGTTCATGGGCAGCTCTCATGAAAAGCCTCTTGCGTGCATGATGGATCTCAGTAGGGTTGTTAATCACTGTCAACAGCTCGTATCATGCAAAAACACAGTGCTCTTGGATGCGCCATGTAATTCCGGGCTGCACGTATTGCCCCCCTGCTGCTCATGCCTATACTTGTAACAACTCTGATTTTTGTTAGAATCAAAGAGCTTTTTGATATTATTTTTGCTTTAGTTGCGTGACACAGTCAAATTGCAGTAGAAGAAATCTGTTGTAGTGTTCGGTGATTGTCTCCTGTGAAACAACCCCGTTATCTCACAGGGGCACATTTTTAACAAATATGAAATTGGGCATTTCTCATAGCCCTGCAAAGACTTGTTTTATGCAGACAAGCTTTGTCAAATGCCTTTGCTTAAGTAGTAAAGACTTGGAGTAAAATCTTTTAAAAGTACGTTTACTTGATAGCTAATAGACTGCTAATGTTGGATCCTGTATCCTGGTGGGGACAAGAGTATACGTGACAACTTGTGATTTTTCTTTATATCAGGGTAAATACCTAAATGAGATCATGATATTCTGTTTATTTTTATAAGGAAGTAAAGAAATGAAAGGGCAGTCGTTTATTAGATAAAAGCTAATACAGCTGGGCCCACATTAGGGTAATTCTGTACAGGTTTCAGGTGAAACACAAACAGGATCTGGGGATCTGGTTAGGTGAATGTGATTCTTATCAATATAAGCACTGATTTGATAGAAGAGCATCGTAAAACAAAGCAATATTTCGGTGGTGCAGGGGGTGGGTGGAGATGGTTTTGATGGAAGGGCAAGTGAAGAAATGCTCGGCCAGCTATAGTCACAGCTTTTATTAGCGTACGGGGTGCTTTTACAATCAAATGTGAGCAGACAGAGATACAGAAATGGGGCGGGCACGTGTGTGAAGGAGAAAGCTAGCGAGGACTCTGCTCAGCTCTCGTCTTGGCTCTGCCGTTTGACAGCCGCGTCTTCCTGGAGGATTTGCAGCTCTCACCCAGTTCAGACACGTCTCAGGAATGTGTGATACCCGGGGTGTTTCCAGCTCGTGCGAGCCTTCCCCATCCTGCAAAGGCTCGCCCTGGGCATGGCTGCCTGGAGCTGCTACAGCCCGTCCTGCTCACATAGAAATCAGACAGAAATCCCCTCGCCTGCCCCTGGGGAGGGCATCCCCATCCCTCCCACGGGACGAGCCCGGCTCCTTCCTGCCCCGCTGTCCTCAGCGCTGCCTGCAGTGACGGCGGCACTGGACCGATTCCTCCAACTTTCTGTGCTGTTGTAGGATAATAATTTAACCTTCCCTTTCTCCAGAAAACCTTCTTTCCATGTATTTCATACAGAGAATCTCTCTTTCTCCTGAGGCCAAAATGGAGTATTACAAAATTACTTCTTCTTCTAGTAAGGCAAAACTGAGCTGGTGTATACGGCAATGGATGGGCTCACACCGAGATCTCTCAGGCCTCGGAGCAAAAGTTTCTGAGAATAAAATATCAACATGCCTTTGCTAAATCAGAAGTGGAAGAGCTCGCTCTCAGAAGGTCTCAGAGTAGTTTGACAAAATTAAATGTATATACCGCTTGATGTTGCGAATGTCTTACCGAAATCGGTTCCTCAGGAAAAGGAAGGTGAAGTATTAAGCTTGAAAAGTGAAGTGAGGGATAGCTTAGACAAAGTCTTTCATCCATCACAAATTTTCCATGGAGAAATGACTGGCATATATTACATCTTATATGTAATCCATTATATATTACATCTTATTTTTTATTTCAGATTGTATTTTATGATCAGAGAGAACAACTACACGTTAGCTGTTTTAGTAACTAGAATAACGACCCTGTAACTTCAAGATTATGCTAACAACGTCAGTTCAGTGCTTGGCACTATTTTCCATTTTGCTATGAAGTGCACAGCAAGGGAATGGGACAGGGAAATGTGGAGTTACAAAGAAAAAGTGAGATTAGGAATGCGTATTCCTGGCCATGTTTTAGGGAGCCTTGATTACCTGCTAAAATATACAGCTGAGATCGATGAGACGTATATGAAAACTAAGAGAGAGATGAAAACATCTTCCTTGGTGGCCAGATGACCCTGGAGAAAGAGCGATGTTAATGCTGGCACAGTTGGGAGATTCATTCCGACGATACTATAAAATTCAGGGTATGTAATCCTGCCTCCCAACAGTTGCTCTCTGCACTCTCAGCTTGCACGTTGCATATTTGGGAACAAGAGCTTTTCTGTGCCCCATCCCGCCCCTCCTGAGGACTGTCACCGGACAGCCCTGAGCTGGCATGGGTGAGAGAGCAATAGGTGTTTTATCAGGGTGTGGCCATGCACTGCAGCAGGTTTTCTTCATTTCTTTAAAGTATTTTGAATTTTGTAGCTCAACAAAATCGGCCTGATAAGAATGTAGGGTCTGGCTCTTGGTAACGTTGAAGATAAAGGCAAATAACTGCATTTCTTTCTTTCATCTTTATGTCTTGTGCAAAAAAGTAATGTGCATCTACCAGTGATGTTAATATTCATATTTCTGTGCTTTCCTCTGATGGAAAGATGTTTCACTAAGTATAAGCCCTTGGCAAAATATAGTTGGAATAAGTAAAAAATTTTAAAAAAATAATCTGGCTCTTAATTCTTCTTCTGCATTCCTCAATCAGATTTGGCAATAAGACCCTGATTTTTTTCTTTTTTATTTCAGATTTTATAGTTGACCTTCTCCTCAAGTTTTTATCCCCCAGCAAGTCATCTCTCCACAGCCCAAATGGCAGTCGCTGCCCTTTGGGGTGATAAATCCACCAGAGCTCATCACCAGCCTGCTGCAGAGACTTCCCAGCGCCGCAGGACCTTCTGTCCTGCTCTGCCCCAAAGACTGCGAACCCTCTTTACAGGCAGCTGACGTAAAATTTCCCTGACCTTCTGCGAGAGCCGGGCTGAGCGCCAGGGCTCGGGGGAGGCTGGCTCCCGAGGCGGTGGTGCCTCCAGCGCGGCTCCCATCGCCCTGCCAGGGCTTGGGCTTTCGGTGCCTTAGTGCTGTCGGCTTCAGGAGGGCTGCAGGATCACGGGCGTTCACCTTACCCCGCAACCACTTCCAGTCTCGCTGTTACTAAATTCACCTCTTTGTCTTCCCTGGCGTCCCGCCACCTCTGCCTTTCATACATTTGTATTTCTCTCTCCACCACTGGAAACACCTCGTCTTTGGCCGCTCTGTGCAAATGCTCGATAGAAGACTTGGTCAAAGATGTGGGGTCCTCTCGCCAGCTTCTGCTGGGGAAGGCACCTGCAAAGCTCTCTGTCTCCTCTCCATCTGCGTTTTCCTTCTGTGGTACATGGTTGTATGAGGTCGCTGCTTCACAAGAACTCAAATGCAAAATCTAAACCCGCGTGTATGACGACAATGGTACACCGTACGCTAGAAAAAGTTGGAGTCACGCCCTTTGAAATGACATTAATACCTCAAACTATTGGTAGCTAACAGTCAAGCTTTTCTTGCTAGAAGAAGATCCTGCCTATCCTGCCCTACATTTGGCTTTTTCTGCTCTAAGGGTGCCTCTCACTGATGGTTCATACTTGTCCCGTGGTTAATTAGTTTGCTTTTTTTTCTGCATGTCAGACTGAAGGATTCCAGTATTTCAGAAGAAATTCTTGTTATTTGATCCAGCACTTTTGACTGTTGACTTTCAACTAGAATATCTTTTTTTTTCTTCAGGTAGTTCATGTCTGCCACGCCAGAACATTCTTTTACTCTTTTAAAAATCAAACTAATTGTTCCGTATATAATTTTTCTTAACAATCTTTTTCCTTTTGAATACTTCCAGGTACATACTGATGTACTAAAGCTAGACACATGTATAAATAATGTCTGTAAGAATTAGTGATGCCCTCAAGTTCTGTTTTTTGTTTTTTTTTTTTTTTAAAGTCCTTTGTTAAAATCAAGTGGAAAACATATACTTCATTACAGTATATTCCTCGGATTAGTTCCCACAAATGATTATGTCAAGAGCAGTCAGCTAGCAGGAACTTGAATCTTTTCAGCCATCAAACAAACAGTAGGTGTTATGAGCCCAGGACAGCCTGAATGTAATTTAACAATGGCACCTAAATCTATACTTGTCAGGTGGCCTGACACAAGGATCCCAGGAAATAACGAGCTTGCGACGGCAGTCTTCGTGCTCCCCTCTAATTGCAGGCAGCGCTGCCAGCGAGTGCAGCCTGCAACGCGCTGACCTTTCCGAAAGCCTCTGGAGCTGCTCTGCTCTGAGTGACTGAGTCTTTTGTTTCCCGTGCTCACTTCACTCCCTCTGCTTCGTTAGGCAGGCGCTGGAGAGACAGGTTAATAAAAGCCGAGATTTAGATCCGTCACTATGCAACAGTGCAGAAAACTAAAAATCAATCAGCTGGCCATTCAGAAAATTCCTAACCACAGATTTCATACTCCGCTGGCCTGGGGAAGCGTGTGTGCTCTCCAGCTAATTGCGCTAAAGCCAGATGCGTGTTCACAACGCTGCGAACAAAACTCCATGCCTAGCATCTCACTTCTCCGCTCCTGCCTCGTCTGAGTGGATGATTGGGTGTGGGTAATTGTTACGTACAGTGAGAAACCATGAAATTACGTGAGACCAGTGCCCACCTCGAGACACCAGTTAGAACCATTATATATTTTATATTAGTTGTACCAGTGTAATATTTAGAATGGGAAGGTGTTTTCCTCTCACTCGCAGAAAAAGGCTGTGCAGACACGATTTGCTCCCCGGCTGTGGCATGGTGTTCTTACAGCACCGGTCCAACGTCTCCTGGTACAACCGTCGAGCCAAGCACCTCTCACCCCTGGAGTCCCTGCCTGTGCCGGCACAAGTAGGAGCCATTTTGAGAGCAGAAATTTGCGGAGGGCTTTCCTGCTGGATGCATTTTTAAGCTGAAAAAATCCCGATGTCGCAGTTTGTTAGAAATTGTCCTTGAGTGTGCTGAAAATGAATTCCTCTAGGTGTAGGGTTTTATTCTCACCATGGCTCTGTCACCTGAAGAAGAATCGAGCCAAAATCTGAACTATTTTTTAATGTAAACTAGTATGCCCGATGTAGATCCCATGGGAAAACAAACTGTGCTCGATGGGCGTCGGTGTGTTTATTCCGGTGCCTTGCTATGTCCAGACAGTCCTTGAGTTGAACTTTCTATCATTTGCTGTAATTCTTGTAGTTTGGTTCATACTGTACACGTCTGTCCCTTACATCAATATTCACGCTGTTGTTATTCATAAAGTGCTTTGCACATATATGGCAGAGACTGGGGAGAATTTTACCATTTCTGATGTATAGCATGGGGGATATACCCTTTCACTGTGTAAAGCAAAAATAAAGGTCACAGAAAGACTGTGGCATATCTGCAAATGAAATTTATGAATCCCCCTGTTTTTGAGATGTACATTCCACCTAAACATAATATGGTGGTAATGGTTTGGAAGAATCTGCTGATCTTCTCACAGGCTCCCTTAAGCACAACTATTTATTGAAAATTGAAATAAAAAGTTGTATTTGTCACACTTCTATCAGTGAGGAATTTATTAAAATTGCAAGGCACAGCTACAGGAGAATTATGGCCGTATCATTTCTCAGGACTCTGTTATTAAAACTATGAAGTGAAGCTATTAGTATTAGAATTACTTAGTATTAAATTTGCTGTTCAAAAAACTATTCAGAAAGCCCATAAAGTCAGGCAGTTACTAATAGGCAATTTTAAGACAACTGGGTAACTGAAGTGTGAAAGGCTGAAATGCCCAAAAGGTCAGATGCCTGAGAGATCTGATTTTTCTATCCAGTAAAAATCCTAATGACTACTTTAATTGTATGACATATTATAGCACATTGGTTCAGTGAATCCAAGGAAGTTAGAAATTGGTATTTTCCTGGATAAATCATTTGAAAATAAGTTGAATTGTTAAAATAACCATTGACTACTTCAAAAGGTTTCCACTAGCGCTCTCACAGTTCAGTAGAACTAAAATATGAGCTGAAACCTCATTGAGCTACAAGCACTTAATTGGAATATATTTTTGTAAGTTTACTTTTTTCTCTCTGATAACTAAACCATGATGGATATAAACAAGCTTTGGAATGGAAGTCGGTCACAGGATTAATTGCAAGTGATATATTCAGCTCATTGCAGCCTCTGTTCCTCGCTGTTCAGCGGCGGACGTCGCTACATCCCAGTTGTATCTCACCCTTCAGCCCGGGGGCCGCCTGCACATCATCTGCGTTTATTCCCTGTCCCTGCTTCCCCCCCTCCTTTGGTGTCTCAGCACCGCTGCCACTTCTCCCAGTCTTGCTTCCCACGCTGCTGCTGACTGCTGGGAGGCAGGGTCTAGTTTTTGTCCTTGCTTTCTCCCAGGTGAAGGCGGGGATAGTTTGAGGGTGTTGCACAGCTTTTGGAAAGGATGGTTGTACCAGTCTTAGCTGAAGATGCTACTCCTAGTGGTGGTGGTCCTCTGTAACAGGGCTGGGGGGGCTCTTCTAAGTAAAATTAGAATAGAATAGAATAGAATAGAATAGAATAGAATAGAATAGAATAGAATAGAATAGAATAGAATAGAATAGAAAATCTTCAGTTGGAACGATCAACTAGTCCAACTGCCTGACCATGTCAGGGCTGACCAAAAGTTAAAGCATGTTCTTAAGGGCATTATCCAAATGCCTCTTCAACACTGACAGGCTTGGGGCATCGACCACCTCTCTGGGAAGCCTGTTCCCGTGTTTGACCACCCTCTCGGTAAAGAAATGCTTCCTCACGTCCAGTTTGAACCTCCCCTGGCGCAGCTTTGAACCATTCCCAGGCGTCCTGTCCCAGGATCCCAGGGAGAAGAGCTCCTCTCCACGTCCCCTCCTCGGGAAGCTGCAGAGAGCAATGAGGTCGCTCCTCAGCCTCCTTTTCTGCAAACTAGCCAAACCCAGAGTCCTCAGGCACTCCTCAGAGGACGTTCCTTCCAGCCTGTCACCAGCTCTTTTGCCCTCCTCTGGACCCGTTCAAGGACCTTCACATTACCATCCAGGTTTCTGCTACTGCAGCGTCAGAGCATGTGGCAGTGCTTGATGGGTTTTCTCAGCCTTCCTATGAGAAAACATTCTCCTTATCGTGCAGATGGAAAATTTCATCATGATGAGACTAAGTTCCTTGGAGATACCAAGGCTGCTGATTTTTAGGTGATTTGAGCCAGCATTAGACACCAAAGACTTTCTGAGGCATTTGGCCTGAGTGATTGCCCTAGGTCTGGTAAGGTGCCCATGCAGGATCCCATGTCATGTTTCCTCCATTTCTTCTCCTCCGTACAGAAAAAGGGATTCAGAAAAGGGGAGCTGTGGCCCATGTGAAAATAATAGTTGGGAGTTGTTCAGTTTCTCCATTGCCTGGATGACTGTATATAGTTGTAGCTGGTGAAGAATTTCCGAGAACAGTCTCCACAGGTGAATACATAGCACTTAAATGAGTGTTTTCCTCTTTATTAATAACACAGCTTTATTTTTAACTCCTTTTCCCAGTCAGTGGCATACAGAACAAGGACAGCGATCAGAGTAAAGAATACGTCCAAAAAACTCTTGAAATCCGGGGGATGAATGCAGCGTAGCCATCAGTACCAGGGATTTTCACAGCCTCCCCCGAGAGCTGCGGTGGTGTAGCTTCTGCTGTGTAGTGTCATTGTTCCGCATGGCAATACCAGTCTGTTTTTCACTTGAACAAGCAGGCACAAAGGAGTACCATCTGACATAATTTATTTGGGCTTTCAAAATGTCTTCAGCCAAGTCCCAGAACACAGAGTAGGAATAAATGGCCATTTGACTGTGGCAAAAGGTTAACAGTAGGGTGTCCAGAGATTTCCACGTGGGGACTGTTGCTGTCTGGCATGCTAATTAACAATGTGGGGAAGGGAATGATTACTGATGTGGTACATTTGCAGATGATAGAATTACTTGGATCAGCCAAAGCTGCAGTTCTTCGGTCTAAAGGGACCCTAAATGAAGAAAGGTGATCAACAAGTTGACAGCAACTAAAACTCAGCGTTGTGAGATACAACTTATGTAGGACAGAATTATTTGGAAAACTCGTATGTCTGGAACTAACAGCAGCGACATGAATCATAGAAATACTGTTTGGAAGGGACCACTGGAGGTCATCCCACCAAAGTCCCACCTTGAAGCACAAGAGCAGGTCAGCCGTGACTTTATCTAGATGATTTTGGCAGTCTCCAAGAATGGAGACTGCACCACCCCTGGGTGCCTCTTCCACAGCTGCCTACCCTAACACCTTGTCTAAAGCCTCCCAAGTTGCAGCTCGTAGCTACTGCTCCTGACCCTAGCAGGGAGGGTTTGGCTTTGCAGCCACGTTTCGAGCAGGGGTAGGCTGCCCTAAGATGCACAGGCCCCTTGTCGTAGGTGACGTGCTCTCGGCCCCTGGCCATCCGGGTAGCTGATGGGCAAAGTCTCTGTAGTCTCTCTGTATTCTCTTTCTTACTCATAGAAAAAAAGCTTGTCGGACCTAGGTCAAATTTCATTTAAAAACTGGGCAAGATCAAACTTTTTTTTTACCACGTCTTGCAGGAACTTTTCACTGGAAATGTTTTGACACAAATAGCCTTTTTCATTAATCAATATTTCTAAGGTGCTGGCCTAGAGTAATACCATGCGCCGTCAGCCTGCGCAAGCGGCAGGAAAGGACGAGGTGCCTGAACGCTTGATGAGTTACGCATGTTGTCCAAAGTCAATTACTCATTTTGTCTCCAGGAGTGAGCAATCTCAGCAGCAATAGCCAGCTCTCCCTAGACCCCAGCCCCTTCTCCTGTCCACCCAGGCTGTTTAAAACCTGCCTGGTCCTACGAATCATCTCTGAATACAGACGTCTGGCTGGGAGGTGAGTTTAGCCCGGGCTCACCCACGAGCTCCGCATACGGACGGGGTGCCAGCCAGCCCCATCCCACCCTTGCGCCCAGCCAGCCCCGCTGCCCCAGCCTGGGGATCCGGCTTCCCCGCGCCTTATTCGCAGCTCCTCCGGCTGCTAATGAGATTAATGCCTGTGCCGTGGGAGTAAATCTTAAGTGACATAGTTAGAATTAAGAAATTAATATGGCTGGTTTTTAAATTGCGTAGGAGTTCTGCGGTGGGTTTAAAGGTGATCAGACAGCAGACACAGCACGTTGAATATTGATTTTTCTGTATCACAAGTACTATTTTTATATTCTTGACTGTCAAATAAACAAAACCTACAATACAAATTAAGGGGGCTTGTCAAATAAATCCCGTGTTTATAAAATAGCTGGATTCTACAGGGCAGATTAATTATGGATGGCAATTAATTTGAGCTGTTAACAGCTAAAATCATGAATATTTTAGTGGAAGTCCACCTACTGCACTGGCCCTGGAAATTACATCCTATGTTCCAGTGCCTGCTTTTATTCTGAAAACATTGCTTCCATTTGTGATGGGAAGCATCAACTTGTAAACACTGCAATAATCATACAGCACCACACGTTTTCTGCTTTTCTGTATGCCAGATGAGTCATCCCAGTTATTTTGTATTACAATGTTATCAGAATGGATCTCATGATATGATAATAATGCATGTAAAGCTTAGCAAGGAAATACTATATAAATTTTTAATATAATTTTCCATTCAATGCTCATGTTTTGTAGTGCACAGAGGCAAATTATTTTAACTAGTTTATGCCAGAGTGCATAGTTGCTGCTTGATTTGTTTTACTCCATCATCCAAAACTCAGTGTGATGAGAAAACACTTACTACATAATTTTATGAATATTGTGCCACATACATACTATGTGAAGATTGCCTATAGTACATAATTGTCTATTTTTCTATTCTAATTTTTATTTTATCCTGCTGATTGCCACTTAAGACAAGATTTTCACAGAAATTAATCATTTTCCATCATGTGGTTCTTCAAACGCAGAAATGAAATACCAGTCTTCTACCTCATCATGCGTGTCTGAAGGTCAAAGAAGCTTCAGAAAGGTGATTTCCCCCCCCCCCCCCCAAACATACTAGCCCAATGATGTGGGTTTACTGAAACCATATCTGACGTTTGTTGAAATCATATTTCTTTTTCATATTTTTCTATTTTGGAATTCACCTGCAAACTGGAGAATTTTAATGCCTAGGTAAGTAAGCACTTGCTAGCAGTATCTAGAATTCACATTATGGGAAGAGCTTCCCCTCCCCAGCCCAGGGCGCTTAACCAGCCTACTGAGAAGATTTAAAAGCGAGGCGCAGAACACAGTGTCATGAAGTGCAAAATCATAATGGAAGAAAATACCGGGAGCATTCCAGAACAAAATACGAGCCGCCTTGCAGTCCCGCGTAGCAGAGCTGTAAGGCAATTAGAATCACAATGCTCAGGTGCAGTTGGTTTTGTGTGAACCTGGAGCAGTAGATACTGCTAGAAAGGAAAGAACAGTGACTGTGGCTTTTTTTACTGTTTCCCTGAGAATTTTGCCTTTCTGCTGGCTCGTCATCTGTACGAAAAAAGCATGAAAAGAAATTGCCTAGGTGTGGAATGGTCTAGCGTGACTAGATAGTTAATTAAGAGGAGGCTTCTCTCAACAAGGGAAACGAACAGCACCGGAATAGCAAATGCAACAGACCTTGAGGAAAAGCATGGAGAAACTCTCAGCAGGGAAATAATCCATGCCCGTTCCCAAATATTCTGACACTGTTTATTCATCCCCACTTGAGCCAAAGTGTTCGCACCGGGAGTTGAGAAATTGAAGGGAAAATGAGCACCAAGGGGAGCTGATGGGGAGGGGGGATTTTCCCCAAGGGCTGGGGAAAATTTCCTCTGGCTTCCCCAGAGGGATGCAGCTTGGGCAAATAAAATTTGGACAAGTTCACAGGCGCAGGTTGAGGTTTATGCAAGGAAGGGGGGGAGGTGTTTTTTCAGATATAACTTTTGGGTTGAGTGAGCGCATCATGTGAGTTCAGGTATTCCTGCTTTTTTAGAAGGGACCAGTCATTTCAATCCCCTGCTTTTGTGGCCTTGCAGAGGGGAAAAAATCTGAAGGTACGAAACAGAGTTGGCCTTGTTGGGAAGACTGGGGGAGAAATAACCTAAAAAGGCCATGATGTGTTTTATTCACATAGAGAAAGGAGACAGTAGTGAAATCTATTTGCAACGGGACGCAGTCGGGTGGGAGTAAGAGGCGTTTATAGTGTGGACGGGGAGAGGATGACCACCGGCGGTACGGCTGAGGGGCAGCCGTCCTCAGAGGGGAGAACTGAGGGGAGGCTGGAGCATTAAATCTGCAGGGGGTAATGCAAGGCAGGAGCGGCTGCAGTAAGGCTGACTGAAGGCTGGGCAGGGCTTTAAAAGCAGGACACAAATGGAGAGAGGGCTTTGGCACACTTCCGACACCACGGTAAGAGCACTGAAGATCAGAAAACAGCTGCAGTGGTAACGACTTCAGGGTTACTTTTACAGCCAGCTGGCCACGTCGGAGACATCTGTAGGTATCCTACGCAGAGAAGGACAAAGATAATTGCAAAGCTGCAGCCACACGGCTCTGTCCTTTGGAGTCTGTAGCTCTGTGTCCCCCATGATCCAGCGGGCTGGCACAATTAACTTGGCGTTAATCACACCCCTTCTCCACGCTCATAGCAGAACTTATTGGGGAAGGGAAAAAGTGCAGCTCGTGAATATTTGTGGTTGGTATTTACATGGGCAGTGCCCGGTTATGGAAACACAAAAGCATAAAACAGTTTAAGAGGCCGCTTTATTCCTAGACTAAATGCTGTTACTTGACAAGTCCTCTTCCATAAAAACACAGACACAAGAAGTAAACGAATAGTGAGAGTAAAGGTCAGACTGACTGCTCCTGTATATATCAAAAGATTAACATTTTAGAGAAGACATATAAAGTCTCCCGCGTTCAGTTTCCAGCCCTGTCTGTAAGAGACTGAGGAAGGATAGAAAGGGCTGCATTTCTGGGGCATATAAAGAAGTGCCCAGAAACCTGGCCAAAGCCATGCCACTCTCAAATTTTGATAACTTTTCATGGAGGACTTCTCCAGAAAAGCGAGCAATTAAGGGTTTGGTATCACAAGGAACAAGTAAGGAACGTCTAAGGCAGTGTAGTTCATAATCCGGATTTAAAAAAGGATGTTGGCTTTGTTAACACTAATTTAATTCAGATTCTGAACACTTATCTGAGAAGAAAAGCTTTCCTTGGGAAAGATTCGCATGCCCAGCTATTTCAGCTGCAGAAAAAGAAAGCTGCTTTTTAGATTTTCTGGTTAAAGCAGATTAGATGAGATTTAATATTCTTGATTTATTTGTTTACTTATTTATTTGCTTTTTAAACCTAAGGGTAAAAAAACATGAGCAGATTTTAAGTTCTTTTATCTCCAGGAACAGTAATTTCATTTTAAACCTTGCTTATATAACAGAAAGCAGGAAAACTGTGACTCCCTTTTCCATTTAAATAGCCTTCAATATTTACTGCTTGGAGTTGAAAAACTTGATCCTGAGGCTTGGCACACAGCAGATCAGTCAATTACAAAGCCAGAAGGAACTTCTGCTTGATACCAGCCATAAAGCTTCCCTGAATTAATTTCTATTTTAACTAGAGGATGCCTCTTAAGAAAAAAGCCCAGTTTTGATTTGTGGATTACCATCGATATTGACTCCAAACGATACTCATAGGTTTTAAGGTGACAAATGTATTTTAAAAAAAAAGAAAAAAAAGGAGTCCTCTTCCTTTCCTTTCAAAGCCAAGGTGCCCAAATGCTGCCAGCAAGCCCTGTTCAGCCTTCCCCTCCTCAGGCTGAGCGTACAGAGCTCCCTGCATGAGCCCATGGCCCTGGGGACCCTTTCCACTAGATGGATGTCCTTCTTGACATACAAGCACAGAAGAAGACCTGTTAGAATCATGGAATCATAGAACTGCCTAGATTGGAAAAGATCTGTAAGATAATCTAGTCCAATCATTTAACCTACCACTGACAAGTCCCCCACTAAACCATGTCCCTAAGCACCGCATCTCACGACTTTTAAAAACATCCAGGGATGGGGCCTCTACCACTGCCCTGGGCAACCCCTTCCAAGGCCTAATGACCCTTTCCGTAAAGGAATTCTTCCCAATATCCAATCTAAA
>JAVKLA010000040.1:21786117-21807103 GCA_034782735.1 Sagittarius serpentarius
TTCCGTTCTATTAAACTGTTCTTATCTCAACCCACGAGCTTTATTTTTTTTCCTGATTCTCTCCCCCATCCCACTGGTTGGGGGGGGGGGGGAGTGAGCGGCTGCGTGGTGCTGAGTTGCTGGCTGGGGTTAAACCACGACAATAATATAGGCAAGAAACTCTCCTGTCCTTTCCCAATTGTTCTTTGCTTCCTTTCTTCTCTACAATGCCAACACAGTCATGCTTTGAAGTCTTCTCTTCTGGGCTTTGCTGTCTGTGTTGCTCTGCAGAGCCCAGGGGAGAGAAAAGATCTAAGATTTTGTGGCCGGGGCGCAGGAATGGGGGAGGGAAGGGAAGGTGAAAAGACTCTGACAATAGGCAAGGCTTTCCAAATGATATCCTTTCACACTTCGTTAAAGTGAAACTCCAGTCATGGTTATTACACATAATGATGTAACTGTAATTTCTTCCCTGTACAATAGTATTAAATTAAATTCACAAAATGTCAAGGTCCTTTGCATTTAAGTACAACTCAGCAAAGGTTTTAATGGCTATTACTTTCAGTGGTTTAAATGCTTCAAATGGACTGATGTCAGTTGTCTGTCCAACTTCTGTTATGAAATGTCAAGACAACAAAACACTCCACCGGTGTGCCTGGGGGACGTCATTTCGTGGCGTTCAAAAACGGGAAGTGAAATACCCTCTGCCACAGGTGTCACACCTTGCCCTAGCCTGCTATGGGCGCTTGTACAAACGCGATGCTGTGGCAATAAATGGTCACTACCTTTAGACAGCGTGCTCACCACTGCATTTCCCAGGCTGATAAGTAGAATGCAGTCAGGGCTGGCATGTCAGACTTCTTCTCGTGACCTTGAAACAAAGGAGGGGTGGTGGCTCACACCAGAGCCGTGGCTGGTGACCCCAGGGCTGTGGGTGCAGCTGGGGCTCCACGCTCAAGTAGGTCTGATAGCACAGCACCGGTGAGCTTAGACGTCACGTCTTTAGTGAGTTTTCACTGAGTCTGACCAAAATTTAGATGTTGCTTTTCTATTGTTTGAGGTTATTGCGAGCAGCAGAGCAATCAAGGTAAGTAAAAATAATCCCCATGAAATGCAACAAGGTTTTTTTTAAGCCTAGAATAATAAGATGTGTAAATAAGCTGGGAGAAACATCTTTTTCGTGTGCAAACACTCATGCAAAAATGACAGACAGCTCCAGTGGCTCCACGCACGGATGGATGCCGATGGTCAGCTAAGTCTTTTTCACATCTTTTACTAGAGCTGACATTTTACCAGGGCCTGTAGTGACTGGACAAGGGGCAACAGTTTTAAACTGGAAAAGGCTAAATTTAGACTGGATATAAGGAAGAAATTTTTTACAATGAGGGTGGTGAGACACTTCAATGGGTTGCCCAGAGGGGCTGTGGAAGCCCCATCCCTGGCAGTGTCCAAGGCCGGGCTGGACGGGGCTTTGAGCAACCTGGTCTAGCGGAAGGTGTCCCTGCCCACGGCAGGGGGGGTGGACTAGAATATCTTTAAGGTCCTTTTGAATCCAAATCTTTTTGTGATTCTATCCACTCTGTGAAATGGTCTGTGAGCCCATCGGTGCTGACGGAGCACAAACCACCATGCAGCAGCAGGTCATGCGGGGCGTGCGTGAGACAGCTTTCTGCTCTCTTGCTGCAAATGCTGTGTAAAAACCCAGACACACAGAAGTGAAAGGGCGGAAGAACCTGTCCCTTCATGCTGCCTCTTCTCCACGCCCTTTGCAAAGCCCTTTTGGCTACGCCGTGCTGAACGGAGCCGCCGTTGCTGTGCCAGGGCTGACCGTCCGGCAGCTCCCGGAGGTGCCGAGCAGGAGCGATGGCTCTGGCAGGAGCGAGCGGCCGGTGCCTGTCTGCTGTGAGGAACGCGCTTTCCCGGCGGCGGGTGAGCAGCTGCAGGGTACGGGGAGGCCGTTTGACAAGCTCTGCCTGCTGCCGTCTGCCCACCTTTGGTCCTGATTAAGTCTTCACAGTAATGCGAGGCGAGGGAGCACAGTCCCATGAAATTACCTTTGCATTAAATGCCTTGTCATAAATGAGAGGGAAGGTGGTTAATTCAAAGCAAAGGTGAACGAGATAAATTTACTCTGAATCCCTCCTGATCTGCCCCTTCGCTTAAGTTTCGAGCTTGCAGCAGCCCATTATGTACCCTGCAGCACTGAAGGCTTTTGATCTGGCAGGTCAATACTTCTTTCCCTTTGAGCCAATGCTACAATGAATTGCTTCATCTTCCTCTGTGGGAATGCGCGCATCCCACTGAACCGGCCTCCCACAAAAACGCCCACTATTGATCTAATTTATGAATGAGGCCCTTGATTAATATGCCATTAATGGATACTGCGTACGAAGCAGAGGCAGATGTCAGGAGGATTATTGGAGTGGGGGGTCCTGAATTACTGAACGTCTTTTGTTGTCCTGGCAGCCAACACTGCACTCATCATCTGGGAGCTGGGGCTGGGGCCACCGAGGCCAGGGAGCTGGGAAGTCCCCGTGGCCCTGCAAGCAGAGGCGTTGGGCTGGGGCATCAGCACGTGCAGAGGCAGCAGCATCCTCGGGACGGCGTCTGCCTCCCGGCTGGCAATGCCTGGCTCCGAGCTCGCTGTCGGGGACGGGCTTTCCCTGCCCGGGGGGGCTCAGCTGGGCCCTGGGGACAGGGAAATTCAGTTTCGCCCAGACCTCTGCCACTGACCTGAGGGTTTGTCCTGGTGCTTCTGCCATTCCTGCTCTGAGGACATTTATTTCTGGCAGCTGCATCCCCTGTGCTGGGAGAATTGCCCCCTCCCTGCTTCTTGCTCAGGGGGAGCTGGCTTTTCCCTTTGCTGAGCAGCAGCCGCAGCCTGTGGTATTTCCCTGGCTCATCAGCAGTGCTCTGCAAAACCTTCTGCTGCTGGAGGCTGCAGAGAGCGAGGAAGATGCTGGGAAGCACAGAAAACAGTTCTGGCCCCGGCCCACGCGGCACGGCTTGCGCGAGCCCTCCGCAGCCTCTGCCCAAGGAGGTTTTGGTGCAGGCAGCTCATCTGCTGGGACAGACCTTGGGGACCACAGGGGCTTGTGGGGCTGGGCCACCTCACTGCACAGCTTTTCCCGCTTTCCCCTTGCATTCCCCACCACAGGGCATGGCACATAGTCCTGTTTGCTTGATTTCACGTTCTGCACAGTCTGTGTCTTTATCGGTCCAGAAAGCCTACCAAAATGTTTGTCCCCTGGCCGCCGTCCCTGAGCTGCCCGACGGAACTCTGCCTTGCCCCATCCCGCAGGCTGTCATGACTCCACTATTGCCTGCAAAATTATACTTCGTGTGGGAAAAGGAAACTTCAGGGTTTTTTTTCTCTTCAATAAATATTTCTGTGCTTCATGCATAATTTCCCACAGTTCATTCGTAATAGGTCAGGGTGCCAGAAAACTCGGGCGGTTTCTCCATGAATCTTCATTCGCAATTCTCCCCCATTCCTGCTTTTCACGACAGGGAAAGTACCTGGGCCACGAGAGGGCAGTTCGTGGACATTTATGTATTAAGAGGTCCCTCGCAGAGCTGGGGACCATGCTGCCACCGGCTCTGCCACCAGCAGAGGTGGGTATGGGGCACGTACAGCCGGTTCTGCGGATGGCAGCACCATCGCAGGTAGATGTTGCACAGCAGCCGTACCCGGGGCTCTCACCCGCAGCTCCCAGCGTGTGCCTTTGCCCCACGGGTCCGGCACATTTGGGTGCGGACCGCTATTCGGGCAGCTTTTGCCTGACCCTTACAGGTTCCTCTGATGTACCAAACCTGCTGGGTGTTGTTCTGCCTGTGGCAGAAAGCGCGCTGCTAAGTTAGTCCATTTGCATCAGAATGTTAAATACCGTCAGAGTATTATATACTGCATTTAAAGGTAATTTTCTGCCCTTTTGGATGAAAAGCATGGTGTGTGTATGTGTGTGCATCTGGATGAGTGGCTGGAAGGGGGCATAAGAATGTGATTGTATTTGTAAGGTCATGTAAGGATGTGGGGGACATCTCTACATTTTATCTTATTCCTCTAGTGCAGATGTTGGTTAGATGATCCTTTACAGTGATTCGAAAAGGCAAGTGGGCAGCTCAGGTCAAGATTCATCAGTTTTGGTTTCAGATTCTGACTTGCTATGTGACTCTGGGCAAATAATTTCATTTCTCTGTGCACGTATTTTCCACCTATGAAGAGGGGGTAATATCTTTAAATGGTGATGGTAACTTCTCCTGCAAGCACTTGTGACTGTTATGAGGCTGAATAAAGATGAAACACCCCAACCCTACGGTATTAGAGAGATGTACAGTATTGAAGCCCCATAAATATTTAAATGTAGTATATATTGGCACAGGCATGAACAGATAAAAGTTTGTACTGTGCACACACAGTGTAATCCTGTGGGATTGGTTTCAGCAGGTTTCATCACACTGAAGAGAAGTTAACAGCTTGAGAGCAGATCTCATGAAAAGGCAAGTCAAGGGTACATGTACGGCCAAGTGTCTGGAGGATCCCTCGTTTTCGGGATGACATGGGGCTGCTTCTAGCATGCAGAAAGAGTTGGAAGAAAGCATTGCCTTTAGGGGAAGCTGCAGGGTCTTAGCGCTGAGCCCGGTATTTGAGGACAGTTTTGAATCCTCTTCTCATCAGTCACACCACCAGGCAGTGGCGGCTGTGTGCGGCTTCCTCCCTCGCCGGGCATCCCTCCTCATCGGCGCCAGCCTGAGCACTCCCTGCAGAACACCTCAGCATTACAGCCAGGAACCGCTGGCATTCCTAGCATTTCTGAATGGTGCATATGCAATATATGTGTGTATATGCACACGCAGGGACACGCAGGCGTGCTTGCCCTTTTTATCCTGAACTCTTCCAGGCCTGGGTAATGGACCTTCCTTCCTCTCCTGCTCCAGACCTACCAAACTTTGATGATGCTGATTTGTTTTCTTCTGTGACTACAGCGGTAAAATTACTGAAGATGAGAAGAAATCTCTCACGTATAGCATCCATGGCAAACAGGCTAATCACCACCAAAACAAGAAGAAGAAATCTAACTGAAGCAGGGCCTGAAACATGGCATTGCCTCTTTAAAGACTGTTCACCATATGTGGAAAACAAAAACCCTCCAGGAGTTAGGGAGAAGAGGGGAATTGGGGCATATTAGAACAAGAGACAGAAAAGGTGCGGGAACAAAGGTCAGCAAACTCCTGAAAAACAGAAGGTCAGTAGCACGCCGAAAGCCAGGCGGCTTCGCCGCAGAAGCTCCCGGTCAGCGCTGGCAGGAGGAACAAAGCACTGCCCAGGATAATTAGGTGCATGGTTTTTTCCTCTTTCTTTGGCAGCAAAGTAGGATGTTTTGTTTTTTTTCTTGGCTTGTTACAGAAAAAGATTCAATACACCAGTAGTCAGAGAATACAGTGGAAGCAATTGTAAGCTGAAAAATAAGAGAGAAAAGAAAAAGAGAGAGAGATAATGTGAATAATAAATGAAAAGCACACAAACAGCTAAGTAGGCAGCAAATTGGGAGATAATTATATCATTTTAAATAGGGATAGTAAGAAAAGTTCATGCAATTGCCATAAAGGTTCGTGTTAGATTGTTACGCTCTTTCTAGCCCCTAAAAGACAGAAAACGTTCCACTAAGGGAAGCCCTGGGGTAGAACGGGTTTCTATAGACCTCCTAAATTTATGTGTAGGACTACAACCTGTTGCAGCCCAGGGGTAGTTACTGAAACTCTCTCCCCCAATTTTTTATTTGTAATCAGGGTTATTACTTACATTTGTAAAACATTACCAGATCTGTAAGTGTTTTTTGAAGAGAAATGTTATCACACTTAGGAATTTGATATGTTCTGCATATTTAGAACAAACAAAAGGTAGTGTCTGAGAGACCAGACAGACAGATATAATTTCTCATTATACTTGATGTCTTAATGACCTCAACGATTTAACAGGTTTAACATAACATAGTAAAGGTATCCTTCCAGGCAAGTTTCATATCGTAAAACCATTAGCTGTAAATTAAGGTGTCATGTGGAGAAAACACATAGCAAAAACCTGTATGCGGAGCAATACACCAGCTAACTTGTTAGCAAGTTGCGCTCTCTTTTAGCAATAAATAGCTGTCAGCAGCCTGACAAAAATGCTCTGGAATAAGAAAATTACAGTGGGAATAAATGGAAATGAAACTACCTCAGGGCACTGAGAAATTCATACTGTGAAAGAGAAATGTGTAAACTTTAACCACCACTGTGGGGCCCTTAGACTGTGAGAGCCTCTGCACGGTGTGACGTGGAAGTGAACCAGAAAACGCAGTGGTGGGTGTAGAGGATAAGAGGGGAGGCAGCAGAGCCCGGGGACGGGGACGCAGCACTGCGTGGGCGCAGGGGACAGGCTGATGCTGCTGATCACTGAAGTCCAGTTTTGGGAACGCGACAGGCAGGCAGGTGTGCAGAAGAGAGCAAGAGCTCCTCCGCATTGCAATGGCCAGCCCTCAGCCAGGGCTTCCATACGTAGCCCAGAAAATGCCGTGGTGAGCCCCTGCTCTGAATTGTCCATACCCTTGGCTTTGTAGGGTGACCATACAAAGCACTCACCTGATGAGCTTAATCCTTTAGGCCAGTGAAACATTGGCGAGTTGTAATCACACATTGTGTGAGAGTGTAGATTTTTCATTTAATAATTATAAACCATGTGGAAAAAACTGATAAAGTGCTTTTGAACACTGGATTGGCTCATACATGCTTCGAATGAACTGAAATAAAAAAACTTCTTGGTCTGAACTGAATGTGAGTGAACAAGATGTTGATCCCTCCAGAAAGGTGTGGAGGGATGGATCCTGTCAGATTCGCAGCAGGAGCCCTGGGTAGTTATGCCAAGGGGCCAAATGCTGGGGAGGCCACGGCTGCATCCTCGAGGTCAGGAGCCCGGACTCAGGCTCCGGCGCGGGTGCTCATCCGTCACCTCCAGAATTACGCCCCTGCAGTATCACAGAGCACACAAAGATGCCAAGGAGTCCCTACACAGCCCGGTCCTTTGTGCGTGTCTCATTACTTGTGAATGCTATCGCACGGAAATCTAATACCTATCACCTACAGCAAGGAAGAAGATTTCTTCACGCCACAGGCTGGATCCACGCGTGAGGATTCAGAGAAAATGCGGGGGCCTGTGCGTTACGAGGAGGCGATTTTGCATGACTGGACTTTGCTTTTATTGCAACCTAATGTTCTCAAACGCTTGGAAAAGTGCCTGGCACATAAACGGCTTTCAGCCTGCAGGCAAGTTTCCCAAGGAAATGGAATACATGTGTCTGCACTCTCCGTTTGTGCATCTCTGATAGTCGAGCCAGCATCAATCACATTTGCCAGAAAGAAGAAGGGAAGAGACACAAATTAGGAATTTTTTGAGGGAAATTTTTCAGTATGATGAGCCCAGCAGATATCTGCTCTGTTTGACCAGTCAGTTGGCTAGTGCGGGTCACTCTGGACTAGTCACCAAGCATGTTAATGCCTGCCAGTGACACAGGGGGCCCGAGGGAGGAGTTAGGGCACAAACTGGAAAGAAAGGGGCTCCATTAATACCTCTCCTCACGAAGGTAAAATGCTGCTGCTTTACCTGCCATCTCGGAGAAAGAAACTTACCGCAACGTGAAAGGAGCCCTCTGAGATCAGAGGGAGGGGAGGGGAGCCGGGGTTCCTGCCCCTCGGGCAGCGGGCCAGCTCGCCTGCTTTGAAAAGAAGCGGTCCAAGGCAGCAGCTCTTCCTAAAGCAGCCCCTCTAGAATGGGTAGCGCGGGTACTACCGCACGTTCGTTCCAGCTTTCGTCCGGATTCACTGCTGCAGGGCCGTACAGAGAGCTTGGGGAAGGAAGCAGGGTCTCCGCTGGGGCTGGCGGCGGGGCGGCGGGGGGGACGGGGTCTCTGTGCGGGGCTTGTTGCTTGGGCTCCGCGCAGCCTGGTGAAGGGATGAGTAAGCTCCTCTTAGGTGCAGTGATAAGCACCGGCATACGCAAAGGAGGCAGAGGGAAACAGGAGTAACTCCACTAGCAGCCTGTCCCGGCGGCTCCCGGCCCCATCAGAAAGGAGGCACCGGCCCCTCAGAGGCCCGTCTCCAAACCCCAGAGCGCACAGAGCTACAGTGGCAGCTGGGGGAGCCCCAATTACGGAGCCCAGAGGGGTGAATGACCTGCCCCCCCCCCCCCAAAGTGTGTGCTAATAATACCTGCAAAATCACGGAAAGAAACTGGGACACGCAGCTGGCATATACTAGGTTCAGATCTGCTAATACAAATCGAAATTACAATCGCTAGCAATAATCTGGCAGCAAAGTTTGCAGACTTTTAATTTCATCGCAGCTTAGAGGGAACTGGGACTCCTCCGTTTGAAAAATGACATACTTCATAAATATTTAGTGTGTCGGATTGGCGACTGCAGATGTGTCATAATAAAATCGGAAGAAAATTGGTCTTCCTCCAGCCATTAATAACTTCCAAGCAAGCCATCACAGTAATGAAAATTGATCAGCGCCAAATGACTAAACATGAAGCGGCAGCCAGCGGCCTCATCCTGCTTGTCAAAACCCGACCCAGGCGCCCCTCCTGTCACCACGTCCCCCACCCCACCCTGCCTCAGGCATCTGCAGGAGGATGGGTGCTGCCCGCTGCGCTGCTCGGTGCTGCAGGGGTGTTGAGGGGTGCAGGGATGCTTTGGGATGCAGGGGTGCTGTGGGTGCAGGGGTGCTGCAGGGTGCAGGGGTGCTGTGGGATGTAGGGGTGCTGTGGGATACAAGGGGGCCACGGGATGCAGGGATGCTGTGTGGTGCAGCGGTGCTGAGGGGTGCAGGGATGCTGTCAGATGCAGTGGTGCTGAGGGGTGCAGGGGTGCTGCGGGGGTGCAGGGGTGCTGTGGGATGCAGAGGTGCTGTGGGGTGCCACGCACAGCAAAGGAGAGGCTGAAGAGCAGGCGGGCGCTGCTTTGCCTCCGCAGCCGGAGGAGGAGGCGGAGGAGGAGGAAGAGGAGGCAGCTCCCGTGGCGAGGGCAGCCGGGGGAGCTGTGCAGCAGTGCTGCTCTGAGCACCCAGCCGGTGGGTGATGACGGTTTTCTCTCCCATATTTGGAATCAAGTCTTTTGACTATTATATTCCATGGGAAAAATAAGCAAGCAAACAGAAGTCTTTTCTCCCAAGCTGACGGTAGGGCAATTTTGCATAGAAAGAAATGCCTTTTTACACTCATCTCTAGATTTAATAGTAGCGAACCAGTAACCATGCTAACACAGATGTGCTCATAATGCATAATCATTTGTAGACATTTAATTTTTGAAACTATTTTAGGTAAATTACTGTTCTTCTAATGCACCCCTCACCTAAAATTTCTCTGCCTCTTTCTGAAATGTCATTGTTACAACATGTGAAACTTCAGGTCTGTGCTTTATCTTTCTTCCACCTCTTTTTTTCTCTTTATTTGAAATCTTTGATCAGATCTACCACCTCATCTTGTGTTAAAACTTATGTTACCAACTATATAGTATGTCTTTAGTACACACTATGGGTTTGCTTCAAAACTCACTGTAGTTAACAGGAGCATTTTCATTGACTGCTCTGTGTCTGAAAAGATGACATACCTACGTCTGGAGACATGAAAGCACCCTGAAGCCTAATTTCAAAGTCTACTTCCACATAGGAAGTCTTCAGGAGCTCAGATCCAAAGTGGTCAGTGTGTTACCTACATAAAACACTTGCAGCCATCCTGCTTTATATTCTCCCAAGTGTTCTGTGACCTGCCCTGTATTTCAGTTAATGCTTCCTCCTAGAAGTCTTAGGCAAGAAGATGTCGAAGGGTAAAACCAAAGTAACAAAAATTTAGGTCTGTTTTTCACTATATCATGGAAGTAGCCTATAAGGTTAAGACACAGCATACAATAACCTGGCCATCGGCTTTTCGGCCTGTTGGAGGCAGATGCTGGGCTGCTGGATCTGCAGTCTGACCCAGTATAGCCCTCCCTGTAGCAATAAACCCAGCTTTCTCTTCCCATAGCAAAAATGGCAGGAATATTTTGCTTAGTAACTTCTATGCAAACACAAGTTTTTGCACAAGATGAGGTGATAGATCTGATCCAAGGGAGGATACTCAGATTTCACTTTTAGTTCCTTCTGTCATATCAGAGTAAATATTTGAGATCAACAGATTCGTGTGTCCATACTGGAACGGAGCATTACCTGATTGTCAGGTTTCACCCAGTAACTGCCAGTTCTCAATAACTATGTAATTATTAAAAATTTAAAATAGGTACATGAAAGTGCAGCCGCATTTTCGCTCTATGGGTGGGGCAGTCCCGACAGATCCCAAACCCGTTTCTAATCCCTCTGCTCTCCGTCCCTCTCCCAGAGCATCTCTCTGCAATTCCCGGTGCTGAGAGCAGCTCTAGACAACCCGACACTCATCCCAAGGCTTTCCTTCACCTGCCCAGGCGGGAGCGACCTGTGGAGAGTCCTTCAGCCGGCTCTGTCCTGGGATGGGCAGGTTTCAGCATTTAGCAAGTTTTCCAGAAAAGTCAGACCGAGTCAGTTGGTTTTGCAGTTATTCTGAAGGCAGAGCAACACTTCAGGTTCAGTACAGCCCCAAAAGGAGACTCATTCTGCAGAGAACGACCGAATAACGGCAGAATAATGGCAGCTAATGGCTGTTTGGTTGCTGAAGGGTATTTCGGCGGTCGGAGCCCGTGATCCATGCGATTGCTGGGGCGTGCGGCTCTGCCGGCACAGCCAGGCAGTGCGGGCTCACGTCTTCACACCGAGCCCGCCTGGTCCCGCTCGCCCCCGTCTCCTGCGGCAGCTCTGCCCGGGGCTGCGCCCCTCTGCTGCGACCCAGCTTGTCCTGAGTGCTGGGTGCCCACAGCCTACTTTCCAGCCGCAGTCCCCAAGCCCAGCCCCGCGCACTGCCTTAACTTCCGAGCTTCGCTTTGAGGAGATATGAAGGAGCACTAAAAATCCAAAGCAGCAGGAAAGAGAAGAAAATGGTCTGAGGAAACTATGCAGTAGTAAAGAGATGATACGGGTGTGCTGTTCTTGAATTTTAAACAGAGACGTATAATCCAATCTGATTTGGAACAGGGCAAAGGCTGGCCGCCTTCCTGGGCAGGATGTTGCGGAGAGCAGCAGCACGGCTGCCTGGCTTTCCCACGGGGATGAAGGGAGTCCTCGGCGTCGGAGACGGGGGGTGAGTGGCTGCCACCTCTAGCACTTGGCGGGAAAGCACTGAGCCTTATAATCAGAATTGGAAGACAAGTTTTTAGAAAAAGAGGCTTTTTGGATGCTTAATAGAAATCATCACTGCGTATCTGTTTCATCAAATTCAGGAACAGAGGAACATAATTCGATATTTCTGTAGGAGGTTTGTTCATAGATCTTTCTTTAAAAATTTGGAGATGAACATAGATGACTGCAACATTTTCAGGTACGTGTAGACCACTCGTAACCAGGTTTTTGTCTGGGTGGGGGCAAGAAAACACAGGATGACTGAGAGGCTTGTCAGAAGAGGAGACGCTGGCAGGACAGTATCTCTGGGTGATGTCTTAAACTTTTCACTGCTGTAACCAATGCCATCAGTGGATGAAGGTCAGAGTAAACGACACCTTATTAAAATACACACCACATCTGTAAGGACTTGAACTGCAGGCATTCCTCACACATTTCACCACGCTTCCACTTCAAGGACAGCTTTTTCTGGGAAGGTAGTTAGAAATCTGCAACCCACAACTTGAAATGAAGATTAACTGGAGTGTTTTTTTGGACTGCAGCCTCCCACAGACCATTTATTGTTGACTGTGATGCTTCCAAATGGTGATGGACTTGAATCTAGAGAAACAAGATGGCACTGACAGATGCAAACCATTGCTTTTGGCAGCTGGAAGCTGAGCAGCTGAAAGGAATGGCATTTCGCTGCAGAGCTGGAATACTTGGCAGCAGCTCAGGCTTTAAAAGCCCACCACTGTTGCTGGGTGGATGGTTTATAGTCTTCACAGATCATCAGGCTCCATAATGGGAAGAGGCATGAAATTTGGAAAGAAGTGGCAAAACAGTGGTGATGTTCCCTTGCTAATTGCCTCCTCCACTCTGCCAGAACGAGGTGGCAAAAAGCAGGGTCTTTCAGCATTGCCACCACGGGGACGGCAGAGCCCTGCTGCCTGAGGAGAGGGAAGGCAAGCGGAGGAAGAGATCAGAGCAGAGCTGGAAGACATTTAGCTGGAAGCTCAGCGAAATCTCAGTGGCACAAATGCTGATTGTGGAGCAGATGTCCACATCTCCTCCTTCTTCTGGAGAGATAATGACAACTCAGTTAAAAGAGTGCCATGGAAAAAAAGGTTTTAAGTAAACACGAATGTAACAAGAATTACTTTGTGTGCCTGAAAGACATATTGGGCAATATTTCAAACAATAGCTTTTTTTTGTTAGTGTGTAAAGGCTTATCTGATGCGTGGGCTGTTTGGGGCCAGTCGGTGACCAGTGCCATACTGGGTAGCCATGAAGTGGTGTGAAGAGCTTTTGACAAACTCTTGGTTCGTCAGCAAGGGCCACGGCAGAGAGGATGAAGGTGATGCGTCCGCCTGAGCTTTAGTGTCCAACACTGCTTGACACACCCCTCCTGGGCGCGAGTGCCCCGTGTGCCCTGTGTCAGCGGTGCCTGTGTCAGAGGTCTGGTCTCCACAGCAGCTGGAGGACCGGCACGGACACAAGCGTTGCCCCTCTGGACACCCTTTCTGTAACACAGGGAATTCCACAGGCTCTAGTGGGTTGGGGTTTTTTTGGGTTGGGTTTTTTGGGTTGGTTATTTTTTTGCATAGCTGTGCAATCTCACTGCCAAAAGGTTTTCTACTCTTCTGTTTGGCTTTATTGGATTTCCTGGATGTGGGGCCATGTCAGTGGCAAGCCAGGGCTCCTGGGGGGCTCTACCACTGTGCCATGCGGTGCAGAGCCGTGGGAGCCCCTGCCCCTGCTCTGCCAGACCAAACCAAAAGACCCATCCATTGATGGGGTGCACAGGCCACGGGAAGGAGTTTGCTCTTTTTAACGTTCCATACCATAATGCGTCAAGCCCTTCTGTATTTTCCCTCACCCAGATGAGGCTGGCATGACGGGTGCGGCAGAAGGATTGCTGAGTCAGCGATTTAAGATGTTGGGTGTGGAAGAAAACCCCACTGGAAATGAAATGTAGACTTCACGCTGGAAGACAAGGCTTTGCCTTTGGTGAATTCTTAGGAGCAGCCCATTTCACAAGGCTGAAGGGAAAAGAGCTAAGCTCAGGGAAGAGCCGTCACAATAAGCGCCTGCTGCCAGGCTGCCGGCTCTGAGCCGGCTGGCCGGCGAGAAGAGGTACGGCTCCGAACCCCGGGTGGATCTCCTGCCTGTGTGGGTGGATTGGAAGGCTCGGGATAGGAAAAAACCCACTAACTGCAACTTACTAAGAGATTATGGGGCCAATATGCTTAACGTTCTGTGCACTGCAGTTCCTGCCCTTTTGTTTCTTCTGCTTCCTCATCGAACTAACAAATGTGTCAAGGTTTTTTATTATTTAAACTTCAAAAGAAGAAAAACCTGCACTCACTCCTACACAAAAGCGAAAAAAACCAATACACTTTCAGTCTTGAACTGTGTAAGCCATTTGTAAACTAGATTATGTGCTTTGCTGCTAATTTTCATAACATAGTAAAAGCTCATTATCTTTTTGGACAAATCTCGTGAGACTGGCGGTCGAAACACCAAAGGTACAAAACATTAGAGCTACGAGTGTTGTACGGCTTACTGTATCAAACTTATTTCTTGGTAGTGCTGACCAAACGCAACACTATTTTTGTGAAAAGGTCAAATAAATAAATTATCTTAAAATTTTGAACTTAAAATTGGATTTTTAATCAAAATCCTGTGTTTATAAAATGTGATTTAAAAAAAATATTTAACTTACTGTGAGTTCATGTGCATCTGTTCTTGGTTGGCACTTACTGCAAATCTCACAAATACATGAATATGCAGCTTTGGGCCTCCTTTAGAAGGTTACTAACAGCTTTCTATTGAATATATAAAATGAATCCTTAGCATTTAAAAAACCGAATAGGGTCCAGTGGTTTTGTTTTCCCCGTCCACCTTCTGCTAAAGAGCAGCTTTGCAGAATCACTCGTCAAATAAGAAATGATACTTAGAGTTGCTGCGCTGTTACAGAAGGTGATAGCCCTGAAAAAAGGTGTGAAATCCAAGATTGTTTTCTGGTTGTTATGTATTAAATTAGAGTAAAGCTTCCTGAGGTGAAAAGAATCTCTCTCCATTACCACACTCTGGGCTGTAAAATGTATAGGTTACATCTCATTATCACTTAAGAAATTAGCATCTCAAGGTCATGAATAACAAAATAGCGGCTGCGACCCTCTGCAGAACGGGCTTATTAAGTCAGAAAAGTGCAGGTGTAATTTTCTGTTTACGACCGTCACAGATTAAGGTCACTGAAATGCGTATCAACAGAGCATGTTTCTTCGGGGCCCTTAGTGCGGGATTAGGTTATTTAGAGGCATTTCACCTAGTGAAGGTTTTTGCGGGCTCTGGAAATTCTTGGTGCCAACTTGACTTGCGTGAAGGGATGTTCAGTTGTGTCCCATGGGGTTTAGGGCCGCAGGGTGGGAAACATGCAGGTGTGCGCTACCGAAACCAGTGGAGGAGAGCCACCGTGCCGGGGGGACGGCTGCCCGGGGTGCTGGCACCAGGGCTCAGCCCCCACCATCCCGTCGAGCTCGGCCCACGTCTGGGGGACACGGGCCAGCAGCAGTGGGGCTGCAAAGGGGTGGCAGCACACCCCCACGGTATATGGAGGGTCCACGGCATCACTTACAACTGCCTGGGAATCAATAAAATCACCTGCAAATGCTGAGGGCTACCTGCAGCACCTCTGCAAGAGCACAGGCACGGCGGGCTGGCGTTCAGGGGCTGTTTTCTGTTCTGCAAGAGAATGAACCCACAGCCGCAAGAGCCTGACGAAAACATGAATGACCCCGAAACAGCAAAGGCTTCTTCAGTTCAGTCGTCCACCCGCACTGCCGCGACACTGGATGTAGCCTATGGCCAATCTAAAAACACGTCTAGGTGTGCCTCGTGGGCTGTAGCTGTCTGTCCGCAGCAATGAAGGCTGTGACGGCAGAGCTTCTAAGGGATGTTATTACATTAGCATTACATTAGCAGTTTTGCTTATATCCTGTGGGATTATTTTGTTTGTTCATTTTTTTCCGCTCTCTTTTGCCTGAATCATTCCACACAATTCATCTTGTACAACCTACGTATTCACAGTTGTCTGCGTTGAGCTGTTTTTTCCCTTCTGCATGTAACCTGTTTCCATCGGTCAGCGCGCAATCAGCTGCGGATGAGACACTGCTTACATAAGGTGACTATACAAGGAAAGAAAGCCTTAATTTCCTCTTTAGAGTTAAATAAATTTTCTTTACAGAAAATTTGTTTTCAAGTTCTTTTTTTGTGTGTGTTTGTTTTTATCCCAATAACATATGGTACAGTGGATGTTGCCTAACTGCTATAAATAATTTAGCAGCAAGTAGGTGATACAAAATAAGTACCCTGGCAAATGTGCAAGTCCTTTTAGCAAAATTTGTAATGGGGCAATATGACAAAGCAGAATGGAGAAGACACTGAAATACGAAAATCCTTTTATATATCACAACTGATATCACAACTGTAAGTCACTTGTGTGCTATGCAATAATGGGCTTAGCAAACGGTGCTTGCAATATAAAGGTTTAATAAATGCCATAACTGCTTGCTGTATCCTCTTCTCTGGGCTGTCATCCAGTGACTTGCGATTGTGCCAAATTGTACAACAGTGCCAGAGTCAGAATTTTGAAAATTCTAAGTGATTTAGAGGTTTAAGCAACTAGGAAGCTTAACAGACATGGAAAGTTAAAGCAATTTCATGGGAAAGTTGCTTTTCAAGTTTTTATCCTGCACTTCCTACTCTGTGAATTAATATGCCAGATTTCCTTTGTAAGCTCTTGAAGAGGAAAATTCACAGGTCTTGGTTTTCACACGAAGGCTCAGAAAACTCAATGTTATTATAATTATTTTTATACCCTGTTGGCTATTATTTTTTCAAAAGAGGTTTCACACAGCTTTATTTTGAAAAAAAATATAACATTTGAAGAAAAACGGGATTGTTCTTGATTTATGTCTTATTGCCCGTGGTGTGATGCCCTGGTGTTAGTGACCCAAAGAGCACACGGCCACGGGCACGGGGCTGCGGCACGGGGCTGGCAGGTCACTGCCTCCCTTGCCTTGCTCTGCCCCCAGACCTGGGTAATAAAACCTCTTGTGTGTGCCGGAGTAAATGCCAGTGATAAAATCAACACAGGGGTAGAGTAGGAGCGTGGGTTTGAAGAGATTCTTTATGGCTTCCCTCACTATATAAGCATATATATAAGTATATTTACATATATAGAAGTGTATATATATATATACACACACACGTGTGTGTATGGGTATATACATACATACAAGCAGTACGTATCTATGAAAAAGCCCCCCTTCAGTTCAGGGAATGCCCATGTACAGCCCTGATCAATGAGCTACAGCCCTGGAAAAACTCCGGACCGCGTGAGGACAGCCCTTGCTGTCCCGGGGGGTCTAGTGACGTCGCAGACGTACCCACCAGCTCACAGGCCGCGGGCTGGACAGGGGCTGTGGTTTGCACCTCCTGCTTGCCTGAGCTGCCGAGAAGCAGAAGGTCCCGAGCAAATCTGACGCCTGATCTGTGGTTTCCAACCCGAGTGTCTTTTGTTTGCTGCCACAGCGAGAGTCGGAGGTCAAAACCCCTCTCGGTCTGCCCCGAGCCCTCGCTCCCTGGGCTGGGTGGAAATGCACGGCAGGTCCTGGGGCTGGCGGGATCCAGGTGGCTCCGTCGGGTCCCTGGAGGGACGCTGGACGCCGGCTCACCCACACCCCCACTCCTGGCGTGGGGATGAGAGTGCTGACTGCCCCGCAGACACCTCCAGGTAACCCGTAAGTCATGAGAATCTGGCGTGGGAGGGAGGAGGAGTGAAGAACACTGATTTTCTGATTGGCATTCAACCATTTGCTATGTAACTTCACAAACTTGTTTTTAAAAAACCTGCCACGTTTTCTTTGGCAACGCAGCATGGACAAACATTCCTGTTCTTAAGTAAGCAAATTAAAAGTTGTCTTGTCTAACTTGTTAGTATCTTGTGCGTTACTGCTTATTACCTCATAAATCTCCTACAGTTCTTGATCTCCACGTCCGTCTCCCCCAGTGCTGTCGGTAACTTTAGGCAGCCCGCCTGCCCGCTGCCTTATCTCACAACGCGAATGGGCTTTTCCGAGCCATCGCCGCCCGCCGTGCTGAAGGCGGCCAGTGCTGGCGTGCGCAGGCAGCCGGAGCTGCAGGCAGCGGCTCTTCCTCCCCAGCACAGGGCATGCAGGCCGGCTGGGAATCCCGCTCCTGCTCCTGGCACGGGACATCTGCAAAACCCTTTTAAGACATTCCAGGGACGTTACCCTTCTTAAGCTTTACACATATTCTTTTGACTGCCATCATGATCTTTAAAGCAGGGGGACATGTAGAGTTGTGACTGGAGATCAGTTTTTCTATTTTTTTTCCTGACCTTTGTCCCGTGCTTTAGTTACAGAAGAAAATTCAATGTGTGCCTGGAGGTGCTGCAGTCGTGGAGACGCGTGTGGCGGCCCTGTCAACTTGTTGCTGACTGACTCTCCTTGACGGAGAGATAAATCAAGGGGCTGTGTAATGATGTACCTTGGCACCGAGGTCTCCTGTGCCTCTTTCTCTCTCCCCTCCAGAGGTCCCACCTCCGCTTGAGGAACGCTGCCAGATCTCAAGCACAAAACAGCACCTTTCCCGGAGAGAGAATACGTTGAGTAGTACAAAATGCACTTCAGGCGGCATCTTCCTGTATTGCTGGTCCTTCCCCCCTGCCAAAAACCGGTCGGGAAACAGGAGGTTCTGCAGGATGGTTTGCTGGCGCACGCAGCGATCTTGATGGGGTTTTGATATCTGTAGTCCAAGCTCTGTGCTCAATGTATAATTTATACTGAAAAGGGGACATACAGATGGTGCCGCAGTATAAACAGACAATAATTTGCATCCGCCAGCGTGCCAGCGCGGAAGGGAACCGAAAGGGCTTTTCCCACTCATGCTTCAGTGAGCCACAAAGCAAACATGTCATTTTGGGGGGGCAGAGAGGGGCGGGGAGGGGAGGGGGGGGGCCTGCCGTGCAGCTCGTCTACGAACAAGCCTTCCTCGGACGTCTTTGCTGCCTCACAATTTGGCTGCGTATTTTGTTCACATGGCTCTATGGCGGCAGTGGGAACAAAAAACGTGCTTTCCTTTCGACAATGATTCCCAAAACAATGGCCGAATGAGAGTGGCGTCTAAACAGAGAAAGCCCTGAAAAAGCAAGAAAAATCCATGTTTTTAATAAAGTGCGAAGAACAAAATGAAAAATGCAAACCTTAAACAATAAAGATACATTTCCTTTTTTTAAAATGTGCCACGTTACAGCAAATTCTAAGGCAGTTTATACTCTTTCCCACAGGGCAACCTCTCTCCCTGGCTGCCCTGCCTCTTACAGGGTGCGTCAGGTTGGGTCTGGCTGCCCTGGCAGTGTTGTGTTTGAATGGGCTCATCTTTCCCAAATTGTTTTAGATGGGGGGGGGGTGTTGCCATTAACACCCGTGCCAGAAATGATTTTGTCATGCAAATTTTTTGTTTCCTCACAGATGGTTAATGAAGATACTACAGCAGTGTCTCTAGTACCGGGCATCACGGAGCCCTGTGAGGAGCACACCTGGGGACAAGGTCTCACTGACGTTTGCTTTTCTGTCGATCAGCTACTCAGTTATTAATCCAGCATGGTTTTTTTCTGGAGAATGCTTGTATTTTTAATGTGAATATTGAACATTTTGAGTCAAATACCTTGCAAATATGATTCATGTGCCCTCTGTTCAATTATTTTATATTACTAGACTAAAGCAGGACACATTTCTTCTGTTTTTTTGGGGAAGTTGGTTTGGGTTGGGGATTTTTTGAGATTCCACTTGTGTGAAAGAGCCTCATTTGTGTCACTGTCACTTTGTAGCAGGGATTTATAGGATGATGAAGCTTGGGCTCTCCGGATAAGTTTATCACTACATCCGATGTCCATAGCGCTCGTTAACCGTGCCCACAAAGCACCGGCCTGCAGCCGTCCTCATGCGGTGCCGGTGCCACCTGCAGCGATGGCCCTTTCTGCTCTGTCTGCTGACCCCCAAGGAGAGGGGCAGAGTGGGCTTTGCTCTGGAGAAGCCGACAGCTCTGCCTGATAACAGTTGGACAATGCTTGGGGTTGCGGACAAAGGGACTGTGGCCTGCTTAGCACCATGGCAAAATGCATTAATTCTTTGAAAAAGTGTTTAGCTTTGCATGAGAAACGAAGCCTAAAAGGCAAGAGCAACTCGTCTGGAAAGCGACAAGGCGTTCGTTTAGCATCCTCTGGTCCGGCTCTCCCTGGCTGGGCAGGATTTCAGAAGGCAGCACAGCCCGGCTGGCGTCCCGGCGCCTTGGTGTTGCCCGCCGCGGTGCAGGAGCTGCTGCAGCGGGGGTCCCACAGAGTCTAGGGTGAATACTGGCGTGACTCGAAAACCCATTGCAACGCACACTCTGCTGCGTATAACACGTCGAACTTTCCACCCACATACTGTTCTGACATTTTTGGCCAAAAGGAGGAAGACAGTGCTGCAGCCCCTGGGTGCCCCCTTCCCGCCTGTTCCCCTCCCAGCAGCCTGGCCCTGGGGAAGGAGGCCGCAAAGCAGCCACCTCTTCCTTAAAACAGTCCACAGGTCCCACTTCCGCTACGCAGATCAGCATTTACCAGTATTTACAGCATCAACATTTTTCGTGAAGTAGAATCGCTCCCTGGCCAGCCATTATTATGAGCAAGCCTTGACTCTTGAGTTTTCATTCTACTGACTTCGACAAATCTCATTTTGGTGAAGCAAACTCTGCAAAACATATGGTTTTCCCTGTTAAAACAATGCGTACAAATGTGAGATTTTGACATTAGAGTTTGAGGCTAAAACACATTTTGATTGGGTAAATTTAAAACCACTGTCATTT
Source organism: Sagittarius serpentarius (assembly GCA_034782735.1). NCBI lineage: Eukaryota > Metazoa > Chordata > Aves > Accipitriformes > Sagittariidae > Sagittarius > Sagittarius serpentarius. The sequence continues at coordinate 21,806,287 of JAVKLA010000040.1, forward strand.
GTCAAACACTTCTTCTCAGATTTGAAGACAGTGAAAAATAGTGATGGGTACGCGGTTGGGGACCGCTCCTTCAGTCTTCGCTGGCCTGTCGTTAAAAAAAAATTGCAGTTCAGCCCAGGGCCTATGCATTTATCTTCTGTGAAATTTTGCAAGGTCAAAGGACTGTCAACATAACATCAATATCAACAATATATTATACTGTATCTTGAGAACAAGTTCAGAAATAACAAGTTTGCTGCCAGGTTGGTAATACCAACTTACATCTGTCATTTATCAGGAGCTGGAATTGATAAAGAAGAAAATAACTTGTGAGCGCTGCGACTGTGTTGTTTTCTTGTTTGTTTTTGGTTTGGTTTGCTCTGTTGTTTTAAGGCTGTCACTAATTTCTTCAGCAATACAGCTGCTGCCAGTAGGAGGCTTGGAAATGTTAATTTTTAATTTATAAATATTGCCAGTTTAGCTTTAAGGTACACCAGGGAGTATTTTATGGGGTCATTAATTCTTGTCTCGAATGTGATGTGTTGGTGCCTTCATTCCCCTGGGGCACTTTATTAATAGTCCCATGAAACATGCCTTGAAGTATCTAATGGCAATTAAAATATGTCCCTTTGTTCCTAAATTAATCTTTCTAATTCTCTTTTAAAAACAATTTACTGAAGAGCCCTACATTCAGAAGAATGTGCACAGGCTGCCAACACTTCCCGAAGATGCTCTTAGGACCGAGGGTCCGCGGGTTAGGGGTGATTTCAGCTAACAGGGTCAGGAACGCTTATCACCAAAACAGACTAGCAGAATAACCTTTGGCTTCCCTTCCATC
>JAVKLA010000040.1:21807203-21829819 GCA_034782735.1 Sagittarius serpentarius
CACCGTTATACAAGGAAGAAAACTTTAGGCCTAAGAAGTCTGCTTGACGTAAATAAATGGCACTGCAGGGGTGCTGCAATCTGCCCGTGCAATGGCTGCAGCACCCAGAGAGGTCTGGTGCCTTCACCGGTGAGTGAGAGCGTTAGGTCTTTGCACGTGTAGAGAAGAAACTGCAAGTTGTTTGCTGAACACTGGGTTTTGGTTAATAATGAAGCGCAAGGTTAGGCAGCAATACTAATGTAATCAGAGCAGTATATGAGTAAGTGGGGCGTGCCTTTAACAGAAGTGGTTTGCTTGACACCTGTGCAATAGAAACCAATGCATTAGTCTGCGCTGCTAAGGCATGCTTTGAAATAAAACCACAAATTAGGCTAATAAGGTGCAGATGGTGTGTATAAATCAGCGATTTTGGGGGAAGCTCCCCAAATGATTTAAAATGCTGATTCTGCCTTTTAATTCCAGTTTGAATAAATCTGTGGTTGCAACAGTTCCGGTGTGATTGATCAAAATCAGTCTAGCAGAATTAGCTGATCTCAATTAGGCACCATCTAATCTTAATGTAAGCTGACAATTATCACCTGCAGGAGGGCTGGTGGCCCTTCAAAGGAGGGGGTGGAAGAGCCCCACCAGTCTCTCCTAGGCAGGCTGCTGGTGGCTCCTGGCTGTGAGGTAGGTGATTTAATGTAGAAGGGTTTGAGTTCTTATTTCTGTTCTTCTAGTCTTTTAGATGATAATGGGATTTGGTGGGAGCGTGACTAGTTTACCCTGGTTTAATACGGCTTTGAGAGCTAGACCGGAGAGGGAGGTGTAAGCACGTGTGAAAACCCAAGAAGCTGATGGGGATAAAAGCCTGCAAGATGTCTATTTGTGACGGGGTCTAAAGGCATGCGTAGGCTGTCTCCTGGTTTAGGACTGCGATGTGGGACCTGCGAGCTGCCCGCTCTCCCGCAGCAGCGGTTGTTTGTGGGGATTGTGGTGGGGCAGCTCTGTGCTCAGCGGCTTTAAACCACGGGCTGTATCCTCAGAGCTCCTCAGCGGGTCTGATACGGTCTGTCCTGCTTTTAGCAGGTACTTTCTGACCTCCTTGATGAGAACAGCGGTTGCTGTGTTGAAAGGCAGCATAAAACTTGGTGCAACGCTTTTTAGCAGCGGTGTGTTTTGCACGCTCAAGGCAACAAAGTACGGAGATACCTAAATCTATTGGGGGTGCTTCGTTTTGTTCTCCCTGTTACCCCAGGAAGCCAAGTGCTTCTCTGGGAGGGCTGAGCTGCCGTGTGGGCAGGGCTGCTGCTGCAGCTCCCGCTCAGACCCCAAGGCAGGACTGGTCTTCAGGCCCCGTGCTGATGGAGGGAGGGGGCAAAAAGCCCTTTGTTTTCTTTCTCACGCAACACTGGGGGTCACAGCGTGCACGGCGTGGTTACACTTCATAACAGTTAATCCTCTTCTTGTGATAATGGCAGTAAGTTTTTGATTTTCTTACTTCTGCTGTATTCCCTTAGACAGTTGTAGCAAGGGAGGAATGTTAATGATGCCCTTCTCATGGTCGTGCAGACTCCGTGTCTGCCTGTTACTATTTAAGGCTTTTTGTTGAGTTTGTCTCTGATTCTTATGCATTCTTATTTAAAATGGCTGAAAACATATGTAAACTGAGCAGTGTTTTCTGTCCTCTTCTGATTTAATTAATGGTATCTGCTGTATGAAAACCCAGGCGATCAACTGAACTTTTGCTGAATTACTGACCGATGCCGATGTGCGTATGAGCAGATCGGAGAATGTGAGAATTGTATTTCCAGACTGTGAATGATTTCACAGATGAAGCACAGAGATCCTGGATTTAAACTTGCACTCTGTGAGGATATTTTTGTTGCTGTTGTTGTTCTCTTGTTTTACTGTTTCCTTAATCTGATGCCTTTGGCCCCCACCCTCATTCCTGCTACTGACTTGTCTCCCTCTTCCCAAAGGCAAATCAATTGTAGGTGAAAAGGCAGCGCATGCTTGTGCTCCCTCTGGAGAGAGGATTTCATTCCACGTGGGGAGTGTTGTCTTTGCAAGATGCTTTTTCTCTTCAAAATTGCATAATCTTTATTGTGCCGATATTGATGTGCTTTTTAACAAGGTTAAAAGTGATACAGAGCAAGGCAGTGGGTGCATTGACTCAACGTGGCCGCGCGCCTGAGTTGCTCGTATGTTTTAGTTACTGCTGGTGGTGTGACTTGATGAAAAAATCTCCATCTTGAAGTTAGTTTTGGGGATTTATTATGGCTTTTGAATACTCTCTACGGAAGAACACAAATTTAAAGAAGTTATACCTTCTGTTTCAGATGATACAGGTAACTTTTTTCTGTATGTTTTTGAGAGACAACCAAAAAGTAACAGTTTAACCTGTCTTTAGGGTGTGTGGGTGCATCACCAGGCTGCCAGCGTAAAAGGAAAGAATAGGAATGGGCATTGTACGTGGGAGAGACCGTGCAGTTCCCACTGCATCTGTGGGAACAGAGAAGAACGATGTCACTGCTGCAGGTGGTATCTCGGGCTGACAAAAGATGTGGTGCCAGGGTTGTACTCCCAAGGCCCGGGCGAGACAGTGGTGGTGTCCAGATGTGTCCAGTGAGGCTGAGAATATGCAGAAATAGGTGGCTTTAACGGGAGAGTTCGGGTCTCCCCGACAGACTCGATGCGTGTCTCAGCAGGACAAGGTGTAAAGACAAGCTGCTGAAGCACTGAACGGTGCTGCCTGACTAGTCCTGAAATAAGCAGGGTTGCTGTCTTGGACTTGGAAGGGAAGCGAGTCTGGTTCAAGAAGTGTTTGGCATACTGGATAGTAGCAACCCTGATACAGGGAGGTGCAGCACAGCAGGAGGGCATAAGGCAAATACATCCAGATAAGCAATTTGAAGGAGGGGGTCTGAAGAAAACCTCTAGCAACTAGTCCTTCTCTCTTTTTTTTTTTTTAAAGACCAATGGAAAAAGCAAGGTGCCTGTGAGCAGGCTGGAGCTGCTTTCAAAGTTCCTGTTAGGAGCCTGACTACATGGTGTGCAAAAACTCAGTGAGAACACAAAGCTTGTCCAAGAAACTCTTCATGGCTCAGGGGAAAAGTTATCATTTAAAAAAAAAAAAAGGAAATATTCTAAAAAATGCGAACAGGGAAGCACAGCAGGGTGGATGTAGACAGGTGATTAAGAGGTCTAGGAAAAAGACTTTTGCTCTGGCACCTCTACGTGCAAAAAAACACATGTGGGGGATCCCACAACCCCCTGAGCAGTGAGACTGTGACAGCAGTGTCCCTGTGCATGGCCAGTTGGGGCCAGCAGCCTTCGTGACGGTGGCGGATGCAGAGCTGCCCTTCCCCGGAGGCTGCACTTCGCAATCCGGCAGGTGCATCTCGGCACTGCGGGCCTTCTAGAAGGGGTCTGCTGGTGCAGAGGCACCCTGTGCTCCTACCAAGTCAAGCTCTTAAGCTGCTGAAATATTCTCTTCAGTGTTGTCAGAGGAGTGGTTGTCTTGCTCCTTGCTGGGTTTTGACCCATGCGAAGGAGCTTTTCCAGACCTGCAGTTACAGCTGCCGGCATCCTCTGGTGAGGACTAATTGCCGTGAATGAGGCAGCTCCAGTTTTGTCTTTGCTTTGGTGTCTAAGTGCCCATCGGACTCCCCTTCTCACTGAGAGGGGAACTGCACTGGCATGTATGTTCCTCTGCCATTGCTTGTAACCCGCCGTAGGGGAAGGGGGTGACTGTGAAAATCACCTGGAGTGGGTATTTCCCTTGTTAAATTTTCTCCATCAGCTTTGTAGTAAGTGACTGGCCTTCTTGCTGTCACAGTGAGAACAAAACGCTTCTGTCTGCATTTTCGCCTCCTTTCAACAGGAATTTAAAGGAGACAAACCAGCTCGAACAGCAGTGTGGGAGGAAAGGGTCTTGGGAAACTTCTCTTAGGAGAAAGAATCCAAACTGAAGTTTGTTTATGCCCTTCCCAGAGGAGGGATGGAGCTAGCTGTTTAAATGTCTCTAGTCAGCACTCCCTGATGTTAAAGCAATTTTTTTTGGAGGGTCTTTATAAAAAAAAAAAGTAAAAAAAATCCAGTCTGTGCACTCCTGTCATGCTGGCCAGTGACCCAGCTGTCAGCAGAGTATACTGCTCTGCCAGCCATGAAGCTGCGAGGAGCTCCGTCCTCTCCTTGTGTCAGTCCTTGGGGAGGGTGTTTCTCTAAGCCGGATGGAAAAACCTGTGTGCAGCACTGCCTGTGAGCAGTGACACTGTCCTGAGGGCACTGCTTCAGCGGGACAATTGCCTTTTACTGATTCCTGTGCCACGCCGCTGTGAGGAGACCTACTCCTTGGCTTTGGTGTTGTCGGGTTTTTTAGCTAGAAAACAGCTATTTAATCTAATGGTTTTCTTTGTAAAGTACTGGGAAGGAAAGGATGAGAAAGCTCAGTTAGGGTGGGTTACAACAATGAAGACACTGCAGCAATTTTGCTGAAACTCCCATCACCACTCCGCCTGCAACCGTGCACATTGAGTTTTGGGGAAAGGTACTGGAGAGCATCTGTGCTTCAGCTAAACCCAGTCCAGTGCCTTGCTCAGTGACTTGGTACCGTTGTGTCTTTAAGGCAGCAGACTAAGAGGACTCTTGTGTTTAAGGAAGGAGCGGAGCAGACAGATCTGGCTTTTGTATTTCTAAAGCCCACAAGTTCCTCTTCTCTCCTCCCTTCCCCAAAACAACTGATGTGAGGCTGGAAGAAGCAGTTAACTTCCTATTTCTATTTCCATTGCTAATCTTCATATTTTTTGCCAGAATTGCACCTCCCTTGTCTGAGCAGTCTGACACTTTTACAGCCTATTTTCTTTCTGTCTGCTCTGATTTCTGATTATTTAACTCTAACAAGGAGAGACTGCTCCTACTGTGTGGAGGGTGCGTGTAGCTCTCGCCCCATGGTGCTCTGACCATGAATGAATTTCCCTGTTTCTGTCAACAGTTTTCTCTCTGCTCTTATCTAAAACTGCCTTGATCAGTATGTTCCTGCAAGGACCGTAAATAAGGAACTAACAGATCCATGATCAGGCCTATCTGGCCAGTCACCAAGAGCATCTGGTGATGCTGGGAAATGTCGTAGGGAAGGGAATGTAGACGTCTTCCTTCTGAAGATCTTCAAATAACTGAACAGCCCTGGTTTTCACTTGCCTTCATGCCTGTCACTGGTACAGAGTAAAAGAGGGTCTGTTACCAGGACATCCTGACAGACCTGCCCCTCAGGTACTGCTGAGTGCTGCTCTCCTCTGAAACCTGATCCGTTGTGCCAGCGTGTAAATTCCTGTGGAAATAACCCTTGAGTACCCTAGTAACTTCACATAGAAACATAAATGATCTAATCTCCATACTAAAATAATAGCCGTGATACTAAGGAGATGTAACTCAGTGGGAGGCTAGCTTTTAAGAACAAATTAATAGGTGGTATGAATAAAAGAAGCTGTGCTTGTTTTCTTTTGCAATTAAGATATACCGGGTGAAAAGTACAACTGAAAATTGCTTCTCTTAGCAAGTGCATGACTGGTGAAAAGGCAGATCCTTATACAGACTGGTAAGGAGGAAACTGTGAACAGAGAGAGAAAGCAAGGTGTCCGTCTCCTGTGTTATTAAGCTGTGTGAAGTATCAAATGTGTCAGACAAGTAGAGAGCAAATCTCATGCCTGACAAATCTGAATTTCATTAGGCCCATTTTTAGAACTACTTTGCTAGTCCTTCAGGAAATGCTGATGAACCTTTGCAGGGCCATGGGCACTCACTGCTATGTACCTGCTGCCTGCCCTCCTCTTCCCTGGGTACTGCTTCCCATTGCTCCCCAAAATCTGCATGTCCCTCCCCTGTCCTGTCACCTCGCTGGGGGGTGCTTGAGGACAATTAAAAGGAGCTAACGCGCACAAGGCGCAGGTCAGCTGCTTCTCCCCGCTCTGCAGGACTTGCTCGCTTCCCCAGCAGCAGACGTTTGTCTCGCGAGCAGCTGCAGGCAGCACCTGAATTGTCCCTCTGCTCGGGTCTGCCCGGTTTTGGTGGGTCCTGGCAGCCCTGGTCCCTGAAGGCTCAGCTGACCGGCTTTGCTGCTGGTCACCGCAAAGGTGTCTCCACACCAGTTGTGATGTCTGCTGTCCAGAGAGACTGTCTGCCCTCTGCAAGCAGTGCTGCTCAGCAAGCCTGGCCCAGGCCAGCCCAGTCGCTCACTTTGCTGCTGCCTGCTCTGCTTAGGCAGCCTGTGAGCAAACGCCCTGATTTGAAAATCAACAGGGTCTCAGATATAGATTTATTTTTTGTGGCTGAAGATAAACTGGAGGGACTTAGAGCAGTGTCTGCAGCTGGACAAGACTGCTAAATCTGACCCTCGCCTCCACCCCCTGCTCCGGAACGTGCTCAGAAGGAGCAGTAGAAATAACAGCTCAGGAAGGTCTCTGGGCATGACTTTGCTTGCCACTGGCATGAAGCAGCCTGCTGGGGTGTCTGGCTGGTGGCAGAGACCAGCATCATACTCCTAATGCCAGGGTTTCTCCTGCATCCCGCAGTGGGATTTTGCTTGCAGGCGTTTCAGCACGACCCCTCCCACTCCTGCCCTGGGCAAATGTTCTTCTTTGGAGATGTGTCTGCGATCTTTGCTTTTTCTGATTCTAGGTTCTTCAGGCTGTTTAAATAAATCAGCGCTTTCAAATTCATACGGAAGATGTGCAATAGTCAGGCACTCAATCTTTTTAGAACTGAACTTAATTACTACTCACTGTGTGCTACAGAGGGCACAGGTCCTTGCACCTTTCTGCTCTGAGCTTCCTCCAAGTTTGAATTTGAAACAGGAACCACATGCAATAAAGGCAGTTTTACACTGGATACATGTTTTCAAAAGGTGTTAGTTTTGTTACTAATCTCATATGGTAATAGCATTCAAAATGTCAAAAATTGGACACAGAGCTCCTGCTGATTTAACACAGCTCAGACTGGAGATGTTCCTTCTTGCCACTGTGAGAGATGCAGCTTCGTTAGAGCTATAATAAGAAAAGAATGAATCACCATGGAGTACTTTTCTCTCTATAGGTTGCCTAGTTCACAAAGCCACATAAATCTCCAGAGTGAAATACTTGCACGCTTCTTTCATTAGCTCAGCCCATCCTTCAGAGGATGCCATCTCCAATAACCTGCCTTGTGCCAACCTTCCCTTGAGCTGCCAATACCTCTTTTCTGCTGGCAGCACAAATCTGAATCAGCTGCACTTGATGCACCAGCATTAGCCTGGTTTGGCACATCTGTGACTGTATTTCTCTCCTGGAGAGACCAGAGCCGTACCTGGCAGAGAGCGACCCTGCCTCCCCCCCACCAGCTGGGAGCACTGGCCCAAAGGCTGCGTGTCAGGGTGCACCCCAAGCCATGCTTCTCCCTGGGAAACCTGCTAGTGCTTTTCTGGTTTTGTAGTGGAGCATTAAATACGCTGCAGCGAAGGTCAGAGAAAAGCCTTTTCTACCTCACACTGTGCTGATTGTGCCCCTGGAACAAGGAGATGAGGGGGGTAAGACTGGTGAGCAGATGCGCCCGGCTGGGTGGGATGTCTGTTGAGGGATTAGTGGAGATCAGCTCCCAAGGGCTGCGCTCTGGAAGCAGGAGGATAATCCATCTGGTTTGTGTGGCAAGGTTTTGGTATGCGGGGTTTGTGAGCTCCCTGGCTGATAGGAGGAGGCAGTCTGGAGCAAATGGTGCTTGCTGGTCAGAGCTAATAACTGTTGCTAGAATAGGCGAGGTGCTCTGATGAATACTGGGTAGTAGGAGAGATGTAACCTAGTGAGAAATGCCTCCGGTGCTGCTGAAAGTTGGTAATTTGATCCTCTTACATGAGGGAATCTGTAGTTAATAAATGTTGATTAATATTAAGGAGAAGAAATCACTTGGTTTTGTAATGCCAACAGCTTAATCAGGAAGGCTTTTATCAGTAGATATTGCCTTGTGATTTTTTTTTTATGCCTGTGCTTTGAACACCAGTGCAAGGTACAAATTGATTGAATGACTCTGACGAAGCAGTAAAATACAGGGGAAAGATCCAGAAAAGCTCCAGCTGACCAGAGTCCATCCTTCCCCCCTTACCTTTCCTTCCCAGCACTACATGGAGCAGATCCCTTATTGTAAAAGCCTAGCAAGGCAGGGCAAGAGCTGTCTTTTCCACATAAAAATTCCCCAACAGACTGATCCAGTTATGGCACCCCTTGAGGTGAATGTGACACGTTTGTTCTTAAATATAAAAGAAAAATTTAATGAACAACGCATTGGGCAGAGTCCTACCGCAATACACGGTTCTAGAGGGAGTCTGCCAAGATGTGTCACAAGCAGATTCCTTATATCCGCTTGCACCAGCACCAATCCCGAGAGCATCAGTGTGGGGCACCTCAGCCGGGCCACGGGTCCATCCCCCAGCCCAGCTCTGCTGCCCAGAGGTGGCCCCTGAGCCCTGGCCTTCCGGGAGGGCTACAAGACAATGCTGAGGCTGTTTCTTATCTCCTCACCGAGGGACACTTCACTCCCTTCCCGTCTCTGGCATTCCTGCTTCCAGTCAGTCTAACCCCTTCTTGCAGATGGGCCTCCTCGCCCTCCATGCCAGATCATTCCTCAGTCACAAGTTATCGCTGCTGAGCAGCTACAGCGAGAATTTCCCCTTCAAGGCCTTCATCCTTCTCACTGCTCTGGAAAAGCCATGCACAAGAAATACATAACTTGAGGTGATGCTCCTTGCTCGTGTCTGTTGCTTCAGTTGGGATGTCTTCTCTCTTGTGTAGGAAGGCTGATGTCACCTTCCAGTTTCAGGAAGAATTGTAGGCACATTACTTGCATTATCACACAATGAGAGTCTTTGAAAGTTTCCTGTGTGTTCCAAGATCCAGTTTAAAATTGGTCTTCTAGACTGAAAAACTAGACAGACTTTGTCATTCTGCATTTCTAACATGTGGCAGTCCCATCTTATGGTCTTATGGCTGGCAAAACCAGGGCTTTTCAATAGCTTTAACTTGTCTGGATCACTCTTTCCAAATTTCATATGAGGATACCTCTACGCTTAGGTCTTTCCACAATGATTTTTTGTTTCAATTTTTAGTACCTTTTAAAATATTCTCAGTAGGAAGTTTGTATACTAATACTGATATTGTGCACACTCCATCACGTAGCAGCAGCGTTACTTAGATGTGAAGCCTCTGCATGACACTCCTGCCCAGCTCAGCCTACATCAGCTCGCCTGCGTGCCGTACGGAAAGCCAAGCCACCAGCCCCGTGCTGCTCTGTATCCTCCGTACTTCTGGACCCAAACCAAAAGCAGCAAGTGCAAACGTCCAGTGAACACTCAGTGGCAGCACTTAGGGTGAGGATTTTTGTTCGCTTACAGACTTATGGCTTTAAAAGTAAGGGAGCTGCACTCATGGATCTGGTGGAGAAAATTAACCCGTACCTCTGTCCTTTTAATGCAACATAAATGAGTCCCTGTTTTCTTGTAAAGATTTGCTTTGCTAGTTGGCAAATTTGAAAGAAACAACAGGAAAAAAAAAACCTCATCAAAGAAACCAAACCTTTCTTGGCAGTTGATTGAAAGAATTTTATGCCTGTTTGTATCTTGATGAACTTCTTAAACTAACGTTTTATTGCTGTAGAGTAATTCTTATTTTTATCACTGTGAAGTGCCTTATCAATGCACTTGGTAACATGAATTATTTGCGATATTAACTTATGTTCCACAGCAGTTAATAGCAGTAACTGCCCTCCACAAAACGGCACCGTTGTTCGTCTTTAAGGGTGTTACCTGAAGCGGAGGAAGAACCTGTTCATTTGTGGGGTGGGAAAAGAGCGAGAGAAGCCCCTGGGGGGGACAGTGAATTTGTTACTGCTGAAGCGGGGAGGGTTATTGATGAGCATCCCTGCGCTGTGCCTCTTCTGGCAGGGCAGCCTTTCCTCAGCACGTTCCCCTGCTCTCTTACAGCTGTGAAGGTTCTGGAGCAGCAGAGGTGTGCTAACCCAAGAGGTGTTCATAGAAATCAGTGCGGCACCAGCCTGTCGCTGCAGCACGGAACCGGCAGCAGTAAACCATGAACTCGGTGAGAGTGTGCGTGGCGAGCATGTGCCATGCATGTCAGGAGCAGAGCTGTCTTGTGAGTGTCTGGAACAGTGAAATCAATGCTGTCCAGGCTGTAATTAAAGGTACTTAAGGACCATTAGCAGAGCTTGTAAAAATGCTTTTTAATCCAGTTTAATAAATGGGAGTCCTAGTTTAATTGGCATTATGAAAATTACATGTGGGCTATTTTCTATAGAAAATTATAAGTGGAATTGATATCCCTGTGATATGAATCGGTGCTATCCAGACTTCAGATTAATACTGTGTACTGAATATCACATGGTCTGTTGACTGTAACAGTGCCATGCATCACAGTTGTCATCAAATGCAAATGCTCTCTCAAGATTTGCCAAAATATGGGAGTCAAGTACTATCTGTTCATCAGAAGCTCACCCTCCTGTAAATGGAGATTTCCATATGCAAGATTTTACTGAACTGTTAAACTTCTTAATGCTGCCACATATGGAGCCAAGGGTTTATCCATCAGCACTTACAGGACAGCCTAGAATGAAGGAAAGATGATGTGGTCCCACACTGGAGACTTCTTTTTGAGCCCCACCACAGTACTGATTATTTTTACTAGAAGTCCTTGCCCGCAACTGCCCCGTGTTGTCGTGGTTCTGCCACTTTCTCTCATTTGTCTGGTATTTTAGAAGTCTGAAGGACTGTTGACATTTCTCTCCTTGGCTTAGCGTGTTGTGCTGAGCTCTCTCGCCTGGCTGCTGGGAAGCTCCTTGAGTGATACAAGGTCATTAATGAGATGACACAATTACACCTTCCCCTGCAACCTCTTCTTTTCCTGACATGCCAAGTGAAGTCTGCTGTAGCACAGGATCTGGATGAACCTGTACAACCTAATAGCAGTTAGAATTGCTTTTCGCATCCTCTCTAGTCCCTGTTGCATGGATACCTGTTTGGTCGTGGGAATTACTTTGAGAAGGGTGTAGCAGCTGTGAAGAAGCAAAATCCTTTTGTGACTTTCCCGCACTGCGCATCGCACAGCGACTCAGCAGAAGCCCAGAAATAAATTGCATTGGACTGATCCCTTCTTGTAGCCGGTTGCAACCCTTGCCCCTTGCTTGCCTGTACAGGGTAGCAGGCAGGAGCCGGGGAGGCAGGCAGAGGCGCGTACTGGCAGCATGGTCCTGGGGTCTCCCCAGACTATGGCAGTGTGCACGTGTGCGGTGCTGAGCAGGGATGTTCCCCAGAGCATGGGGACATTGGCAGGCTCTGACCCTAGGGCTCAAAGAGGGACTCGGGTCAGTGGCTGTACACTGAGCTCTCCTTTTTCCATAAGGAACCCTTGTTCTATCTTGTTCCCAACGCATAAAAGAAAAAAATGGTTGTGTTCATCTTCCCTCCTGAAGAACCTTCAGTGATGTCTCTTCTTCCTTGTGTTTGTCTATTCTCTTTCCTGTTCTATGGGTAAAATCCTGACTTTAATGAAGTCATTAGGAATTTGGCCACCAAATTTGAAGGGAACAGACATAGCCGTATCTTCATAACTAGATTTCATGTTCTTCTTTGCTGCCAAAACAGCAAACTGCAGTGGAGAGGAATGAATGCTAAGAATTTCTTTCATACAGAAAAGAGAAAGGACATCGCTTACTCTTTTGGTTATTCTCTCAGTTTAAGACAAACACTCTGAAGCATTGTACTTGAGTCAATCTGTTACCTTCCCTACCCAAATATAGACCTATATTTTTATTTTTTTATATTTTTTTGCTTTGCCAGTGAAAGTAGAGTTGGCAATGCCTGAATTCCTGTAGGTCACAGCAAGAATTTGATATCTCGGTGCCTGGAGCAGTGCTCGGGGTTGCATGTTGATGCTCCAGGTTTGTGGTGCAATGAAAGGGTTAAGTGATGGACTTTTTTTTGCAAGACACTTCTCAATGGCTATAGCAGCCTTAGGCATTTTCTTGCTTAATATTACTGTCTTTTATTTTAAAAGCACCTTTATGATGATTGCTTTTGTATTACTTAAGTTGTTCTTCTGTGTCGTGTCTTAACTTGCTTTTAAACACATCATACTCAAATAATCTAAGAGCAGAAGAGAGCGAAACGCAAGGAAGTGGGTGTCTCTCCTGGAGCTGCAAAGCTCCCCAGGCAGGAGCCTCTGGTCCGGGGTCAGCGGAGGAGCCAGGGAGGGAACCGCAGCCGGCGCGAGCTACAAGCCGCCAGATTTACCTGCCCTCTGTGCGCTATTGCTGCCGCGTGAGCTTACAGCCAGAGTTTAACACGGCTACAGAGGATTTTGGAAAACCAAGCTCGCATTTGTATGTAGATGGCTAAATGTCTGGGGTTCTCCCAGCTGCACTGTAATGCTAGAAGAACAACCGAACCCTCTTATTTTTCTGTATTGAATTTCCTAGAGTCCCTGATGCCTGATTCCTCTTTCTCCTGATAGCGCTACTGCAGAAACACGCATCCAGACTGAAAACATCACAGTTCAGAGATCACTGCGTGTACTGCTGACATCTTAAAGAGAAAGAAAAATCTTCAAAATCCAGCCCCGCCGCTCAGCAGGAACAGCTGGGGACTTCCAAAAAACCGAACCCAAAACAAAACAAAGCTGAATGTTCTTGGAAAATCCTCTCCTGCGCACCATTTCCAAATTTCATAGGCAGTGTTTTTTGCTGAGCCAAAGTGGCTCAATATGGTTGCCCCAATGTAGGGATGGGGGACTCTATGTCGAAACCGCCTTGGAGCGTACCCATTTTCAGGTGTGCTCCTCTTAGAGCACGTAGGCAAAGAAGCAGATAAAGGTCCCCAAATCTGCGGTGTCCAGCTGTATTTGAGTAACGTGACTATTTGGGTGAGGCTCTGTGACAAGGAAACACCTCATTAGGAGCAATAGGAGAGGAGAGCTGAGCCTGCAGTGACTCACTGCAAAGACCAATTAAACTCAGGAACTCGGCATCACTATGGAAAAGAAACCAAAAGCTAATTCAATGCTGTTTACACCCGCACCTTTGCTGAGCAGTACCGGTGTGAATGGCGTGATGCTGTTCCTCTCTCCTGCAATGTGATGTCTTTAATCTTGCCAGACACAGCCTTGATTTGACTGAGCTTGTCCTGGAAGGCAAGGTGTCTCCCCGCTCATTAGCGGGGCACTTGTTGCTGTGGTAGCGGATGATATAATTCAGAATTTTGGGAGGGGTTTTGTAATTACTGTTGTAATTTATTTTGGGTTAGGTCAAACTATAGTTCAGTTAGTCATGTGAGTCTTGGGACCATTTCTACTCATAACTAGAGAAAAAAAAATTAAAGCAAAGGAGAAAAATGAAGATCACCAGAGTAAAATGATACAGCAACCTGTTAAAAATAATAGTTACTTCTGAAGAAAAGTGTCCCTTAAAGTACTCTACTCTTAGTGTTCTGATTACCTCATTCATTTTTAGACAGAAGGGTGTTTTGCAATACATTCAGCCTTCCCACTGCCCTCGGGAGAAGTGCTGAAGATGCAGGAGCGGGACCCCCTGTGAAATTGCCTCCATTGCTGGGGGACGTTTGGGGTCTGAAATGGCGAAGTGCGTCCTCCTTCAAACTGCTCTCGCCTTAACTTCCTTGCTAGGGTATTTTTGTGGCATTATTGTTCCCATCTCAATTTCATCTTCACTTGCTCGCCTTCCTTTTAAAAGGTAAAATGTAAAAATCACATAAAGACTCTTTGCGGCTTGCATTCATTAGACTTAATTTTTTAAACTGTGGCAGCTCCCCGTCTTTTCTGTAAGCGTCTGTCAGTGCTGCCATTAATTTTTTAAACTGTGGCAGCTCCCCCTGTCTTTTCTGTAAGCGTCTGTCAGTGCTGCCATTGGAAAATCCCTTTTTCCCCTGGCTTTGTAACTTCGCTGTGCGTATCCATTCTGGCTGGAAACTTGTTCATCTTTAGCTCCTCTGGAGCGATTGTTTTCTTCTTCCCCGTGGACATTAAGGCAAAGTCATTCTATCATTCTTAAACTTGATTTGCACCCATCCCCCCCTTCTGGTTCTTGGGCTTATCTGCTTCATTTTATTTAATCTGCTCTGTGCTTATTAACTTTTTTAGGAAGAGCGATAAATATTAGAGCCTACTTTGTGGTTCTGTAGACAGAGTAAATTAACTTAAACCCCAAACCAAAACAAACTGCCAACAAAAAAAGAAACCCTTAAACCACATATGCTTGGGGGGGGCTGTGGTGTGTGCTTGCAATAAAGCTCCTATCTCAGTCTGTGCCTTTCAGGACTTTTCCTACAGATTCATGGCTGACAAATTTCAGTGGAATGATTGAGCCTTGATTTTACAGATTTATGCCATTTATTGCTCCCATTGACTCTGAAAGTTTCACCTGGACACAGTATTGTGTGAAGCAGCCATTCCTCCACACAACACTGACTGTTGAACTAGAATTAAAGTATGAGAAAGATTTCTTACTAAGACCGCTGCAACATCCCTGACGGTATGAAGGGAGAGGTGGAAAAAAAAACCAACCCAAAGTCCTCCAAAAAAAAAAAAGCAAATGATCAAAACCTAGCTTTTTGCACATGTTTTATAGCCAATTTTCTTTTGTATGCCAGTCCCAAGCTTTCTGGACCGCTCTGAGCCGTGGTGCCCGCGCCAGGCTGTGCCAAGGAGCCCTTCCCGCTCCTAGCTGCAGCTGTGTGCCTGCTGGCCCCCGGGGCCGGTCTGTGGGTGCGACTCATCCTGCAAAGGCTTGAAATGGAAGCCAAAAATCATGCAGGAATCAGACTCTGGGTTAGGGCCTTGGGGGGCGCGAGCAGAGCCCTTACCCTGGTCCCATCAGAGGGTTACGGGGGTGCTCAGTTCCCACGTCTCAGCTGAGGTCGAGGAGTTTGGCAGGAGGGGTGCTGTGCCCCCAGACCTCTGGCTTTCAGTCGCACTGCTGTCCCCAGCCTTTCTCTCCCGTGTCCACGTTCAGCCCTCACCCCCCGTTGCACCAGCTGCACCCTGTGGGTCTGGGGGTGCTGCTGCCTCCTGCTCTGGGGGCTTTGAGGAAAGCGGAGGGTGGAGGAAAGCAAACCGATGCCCTTTTCCAGCCCCGCTGAATGGCGGAGCGGCTGAGCTGTGCCCTGGGGAGCTGTGCCCACCTCTCCGCTGCGGGTGCCCCGGCGCGCTCCCCCGGGCAGCGGAGCGCTTGGCTCCTGCGGCTGCGCGATCCCGCGTAAATGGCTTTTCATCTCCGCTTTCATCTCCCAAATTATTTTCCCGAGAATCTAGTCGCTCGTAATTTCTCGCCGCTGCGGTGGACCGGTGTTAAGTTTCCCAGCTTTGAAGCTGGAAGAACAAAGGCAGATTCCCTTTTCCTCTTAATTTCTTGCTTTGCGGTGGCGGGGGATGATCCTCACACCAGAATGTTTTGCTGTGTCGCCGTTTCACGCCTGAGGCTTAAATGTTCTGGGCCAGCTGCTCTTATGTGTGGTCTCACTAATGTTTCTAATGCAATATTTATAATAACCTGCACAGCAAAGAGAGCCCACAGACCCCAACAGCTGCTGTTTCCCTTTCATTTTTCCTATCTGCTTGCTTCTGGCAAGGCCAAAAATGAGGAGAAGCAGGAGATATGCCAGTGACGCTCTATCTTGCTGTTCAAAACATGGGTTCACTTTCTGTGCTAATCTGTTCACTGCAGCCTCCCTAATAGTCTTTATATGGAATTATTATGCATTGGCAAATAACCTAACCTGATGAATGCTAGTATTTAGAAGGGCAAAAATTCAAGCTAAATCTGTTTCAGGAACAAAATCTGTCTCTGCATAATGTCAGGTCTGCCCTGATAATGTGGTTTTGTATTTTATTTAGGTGATGCTCAGCCCTCTGAAGTGCGTCATGCCCTCAGGCAACGGCTGCTCTGATCAGCTATGTTTTTCTCTAGGTAGAGCAACACCATTTGTCAGGCACACTCAGACAAAATTGGGCTTTTTCTCTTCAATATGCAGTTTGCACTGGTAGTTAATGACTGAAAATAAAACTAGTACAGCTGACCTCATGGACCCAACTTTGTCTTTCACCACAGCCAGGATTCAGTCATGTAACTGCAATTTCAAGAGAGTTTCCATTGAAATAGTAACAATAAAATGGATGAATGACGATGCTAAAAAGAAGATGTATCAAATGTGATCTGCATTCTAAATAATTCATGCAACTAAATGAGAAAGCCTTTTTGGGGAGCTCAGCTTCTTTCAGTCTGTAGTTCTAGGGGATGTTCTCCAAGGCCAGGGGTGGGAAGAGGAGGAATTCAGTTTTGCACACCAAATTCAGACATGAAACCTGTTGTTGTTTTTGCCAGGAGCAAAACACAGTGTGTGTTACTTACACACCACAGGTACCCCCAGTGGGCAAAGCTCGCTGGATCTCTTCCACTGTCCCTTGGGTTTCCATGGAAGTCTCCCGCTTGCAGCCACCGCACTCCTTGACTGCCCGCCACCACCTCGGTGGCTTTGTGCTGCAGCAGCTCAACCGTCCGTCTTCAACACGTTGAGGTTCTGAATGACCGACTTGTGCGTGCACCAGCTGGGTGCCTGGAGCTCTTCCCTGTTCCTGCAGATGTGGTTTCAAGAACTGAGCTTCCCTCTGGGTGGACTCTCCTTCCCATGAGGAAGGTCACTGGGTCTCGGGGCTCCTGGTTCCTCCTGTCCTGGGCTGCGAGAGCACAGGCTGGGCTGCCAGCACGGCGCTCCGGAGGTGGTGGGGTGAGTCCGGAGGTGACCCTGGGATCCGGGAGACCTGCAGCACGTGGCTGGAGCTGGGAGAGGAGCAGACTTGGGAGCCCATGGCCAACTGCTTCTGAATTTGCAGTTTTCAACCTGCTCCCACCAATTCCAACAGAACAAGTGAAGCCATAAGCAAAATGTGCCGGAGTGAGCTTGTGTCTAAGATATGCCTCAGGGTCTTCGGCACTCTGATCTGTCTGGTTCGTGCTTCTGGGAAAAAAAAAACATCTCCTGCAAAAACCTGTGCTACAAGTAAAAACAAGAGAAACTTTTAAAACATGTACTTGTATTAAGTAATGGTTTCATTTTAGGATTCCTTTATTGTTTCCCTTTTAGCCAAAACAGGCTTTTACAGGGGAAAACTGTTGTTTGATAGTCTAAGAGAGCATTAAAATAGTTTCCTTCTTCAAGGAAGGAAAAGCTGGTTGTATGCTGATTATTAAATCTGATCCTATTTCCTTGAGGACTGAACAAGACAAATATATTCATAGAAGGGAAAGAAAAAAACAAGAGCAAGGTTAAAGGCGGCTTCCATTAGTCCCCATCTGAATCAGCACATGGCTTCACTGGTTTGTCTGAGAGGAGGTGAAGATGAATCAATGTCAGGCTGTACAGGAACCGCTTCTGAAAGGCGTTTAAGGCCCAGGAGTGATGCACAGGAAACGGCCAGACTGCATCAGCTTTATAACTATCTTTTTTTAAGTTAAGAAGCCACAGATAAAAGGTGGAATAGAAGGAGTGAAGACAAAAATAAGTGCAATGCTCGTACGTGATCAGATCCGAGCAGAGAAGCCGTTCCCTGTTTGCCCTCCTGGTGGGATGCTGGACTGGGTGCGGGGAGGTGGGGGGCAGAGCCGACTGCTCTGTCTCCACGGTGGGCCCCGCGTGGTCCTGCTTTGCTGCTCTGTGCTCCTGCTTTCCAGGCACAGCAGCAAAACCATTTCTGCAGGTTGGACTTCTGTTGGCTTGGCTGGTATATGAGTTAATAAATAACAGCACCTGCAGGCACTTCCCAGCCTCCGGATCTCTGGTCCTCGGCACCCTCCACCTCTCCCTCTCTCCCCAGGGAAACCGTGATGCAGTGGGGAAGCCGAGCGAAAGCAGGCTGAAGCGGAGCTCCGGCATGCTCCGGCTCCACCCCTGCTGCTGGGGAGGCCCCCGGGCATGGTGCTGAGCAAGAGCATCTATGGCTGCTCCTGACTTTGTGGGGAGGGAGTCAGAAACCTTTATTTAATGAAAAAATAATACATCATTTTACACTTGCTGACACATCTGAAATTGGGCCCCAGTATCTTTGAGGATTTAACATCTAAACCCGAGTAGAGCCGTTGGCATGTAGTCAAATTTTCTGCTCGAGAGGGATGGGTTTAACAGATGTTTATGCAAATCAGTGGAAATGAGAATTAAAAAGCGATTAAGTGACTTAGGAGCAGAGCTGGTTTTGAAGGTGTTTGCTGTAACCCTCTGGATCGGGTCACGGCGGGGGGAGCGCTGCCTGTCCTGGCACGGGATGCTTCCAGGGCATGTGGGCTGCGGTTGTGCTGGTGGAGGGGACGCGGGGTCCCGGCCCCGGAGCTGGGGATGAGGGAGGCGTGGGGCTGCTTCTCCCACCGGCCTGCAAAGAACCGCCCTTTCCTGGCAGCATCCTCGGCAGGTCCCCCTGAAATCCCTTCCGCTGCACTAAGCATCTCAGAGCAGATGGGTCTCTCATCCGCATGTGTATAATTAAAAATCAAAGTTTAACAGCAAATTTCTAAACTTCAGATGGTTTTGTCCTTTGAATAACATTACAAAAAAAACCAACCCCGAAACCCCTTCAACGTTCATGGTATCTTCCTCTTAGAAAGACCCACTTAGAAATATTTATTCAGCGGCTTGTTAAAGCAGCTATAAATAATATATTAGTGTTGCAGAAATGTCCGTTAATGTTACCGTATTAACGGGAGGTGTACTTTCTTCCTGAGCCAGGGATTTCTTCTTAACTCTTTAATTCCCAAAATACTGTTGTGTGGGCTATAACATATAGCATATATACAACGTAGGCTATAACGCAGATCACGCTACAACTTAGCAAAAGTGTGTCCTGAGGCTTCTCTGATAGTACACACAATGCTTTTTCCCTTAATTATCTTGTTGTGGTAATTCCCTTTAATTATCTTGCCATAATAAATTCAACGGGTGAATTAATGCAGAACAGCCACTGTGCGACACTGGTATTTTTCACCAGCTTTGGATTTTCTATCAGTGTTTTTGCTGACAAATCAGAATCCTTTTGCTTCCTCAAAGAGCTGTTCAATGTTAATAGTGCCCCATTTTTCTTACGTCCCATATTTCTCCATTACAAAGAAGAAGGCAGAGCAGAGGGAGGTGTGCAATGAGTGGCATAGCTATTATTTGTCTCTGTTAGGGCTGTGGGAAATAAACCTTTGTGGTAGGTAAATGGACCAGAGAAGTTCTAGCGAACTATTTCAACAAAAGTTTGCTACTGCTATTTGATTCAAAGGGGTTTTCTGGAGGCATTTTGGGGGGTTAAAAAACCCAACGCATCACAATACTTCTTTTCTGTATAAAGATCTGAAGGATTTAAGATATACAGAGAGCAACTCAAGTTGAACAAAACAGAGTGTTCTGACAGCCCTTGTTTGTGGTGGTGGTGCCACAGCAGGAGCTTTAATTTGGTCTTTTCTTCCCAGCAGTGCTTGGAGTGAGAGCGAGGGAGAGACTGGAGCTGGGGGGGAGGGGGGAATACCTTATCCCACCCGGCTGGGGGGCACCTTCCCCGCCGTGCTGCTGGGGCCAGGATGGATACGGTGGCCAACGCTGCGGGTCCGGCCGCGGCGCCAGCTGAAGGCAGCTCCTGCAGAGCTGGGCTTAACCCCGCTTTTCTTTACATAAGGCAGAGGCAAAGCATCTAGCAGTGATCCTAATTCTCTGGGACAGAGGAAAAAAGACCTGTCTCTTTCTGATCTCGTTAGCCGAAAAGTGAATCTCGGTCTTGTTAGCTGGTGCTGCAGTGCAGTGTGCGCTAGCCCATCAATCAGGAGGCTGCAGTTCAGCATCCTCAACAGAGCTGAGGAAGCTTTTAAATACAGGCAACCTACATAAAGCCCTAACATAGTCTGAATCAATAACTTTAATCTTTTTTTTTTTTTTCCCAGAACTGGCTGATTTAGGTAGGCACTGTCTTATGCACAAATTGTTGATGAAAGCTATCATGTTAATCCTTAATAGCCCAAGGGGTATTTATGGTGGCTGTGTGCAAGCGCTGATGGAGGAGCTACCAATTCTTCACGCGCTGCCCGTTGCCTTTTTACTGCATCTTTTGCCTTATCTTGCTCTGTAAGTCTTCCAAGCTGCAAGGCTGTGCTGTTGATACCATTCTCCAAAGCTGATAAAGCTTTGAGGGTAATGAAGTGTCCTGGCATCTGCCAGAAGGGAAAAGAGGCAAATAGAACCTTGCAGACCATCTCACTGCTTAGAGACTTATTTCATTCTCTTAAACAAAATCCTCTTCTCCTATAAGACCCGTTTTTGTTTCACACCTGCGCCGTGGTCAGTTCTCTCCCAAGCGGCTCTGTCCTGCTGCAGTGTTCAGAGAGTAAATCCCACCCTTGCCTTTACTTTTACCAAAACGTGGGGTTTCAGTGCTTTGTTCCCGCAGCACACTCTCTCTCTGAATTTCAGACGGGGCATTAAAAATTCATGGCTCACGGCATTCTGTTGTAAAGCTGATAGTTATAATGACATTTATTCTGAGGCAGCACAGCTCTCTGGACATGCAGGAAAAGAAAAACCGGGAAAGAGTAAGTGGCTGGTGAAACATCACTTTGAACCATGTGAAGAAAAAGTAAGGCTTATTTACAGAAAACATCTAGATACAGTTTTCATTATTTTTAGGTAACTAACCTGTGGAAGAACTCTATTTTGATTTGGTTTCACATGTATCTATACATGGACACTTTTGCTGAAATTGGGTCTGAGCGCCAACACAGCGCTGTACCGAAACCGTCAATTTCTTCTTTAGGCATGAGTTCTGCAGCGCATAATTTTTTATTATTTTTATTTTAAGGGGTCAGTGAAGCCCAGCTGATGTGCCACTGGCAGAGGGGGTTTCCTAGGAACTTGAGCTCTGGAAAAAGTGCTGTTGTGCTCTTCCTTTTTATTTTTGGTGCTGTTGCAGAAGTAAGCCCAGGCCTTGGCAGAGCCCCATCAGCAGCACTGATGCCCAACATACCTGTCACTGCAAGGTTTCCGTCTCCTAAAAGCCGGACTGTTATGCTGCCACGTGCCAGCAATTCATTTTGGTATCTGAGGGCGTTTGGGGCAGAGGTGTGAGAATAAGTGAGGAATTGGAAAGTGCCTTGCAGGGAAGGAATATCCAGAGCTCATTCAAACTGGGTTATGCAGGAAAGAAAGTGTGACTCTGAGTGAGGATGACTTAGGCAATTATGTGGGAGTCTATACAACCTTCTGTATTGAATTTTAAGTAAGTACACATCTATACCCTCAAACCTTATTCACATCTTTCTCTGGTGCCAGATTTTGCAGCACCCACCCTTTGGAGCACCCCATGTGTGTACACCCAGCACCCCCCCGCAGTGCCCCGGGGCAGGCGCAGGCTTTCGTACTTTCGTGCTGTCTTCTGGAAAGGCTTGATAGTCTTCAGCTAGGTAGTAGTAAAGAAAAAAGTCGTTTGTGTTTCTCTCGGAAACAGCAGGTTATACTACGGAGAACTGAACCTCTGAACAGCTCTGTAGCCTGTAGTATGGTGGTAAACCACGGAGACGTCACGGACTGCTGTGCTTCCTGAGGCAGCCGTCTGTTCGTGGCACTTCTGTGCACGCTGGCTCCTCCTCACCCATAACTGATGCTACTGTGCACCAGTGGCTCAAATTTAAGGTATTACTACTACGGCGAACTGCGGGGGGGGGTGGGGTGGGGGAATAATTAAAAAATTGTATTCTAGTTCAGCACACAAAGTGCAGACACATGTTCCTTTTCTGGACAGACGTCATCTCAGAATATAAAAAAAGCACTTACCCTGTTCTAGATGAGAATGTTACAGAGATATTCTCAACATTAATACATGATTTCACAGTTGTCTTAGACAATGTGAATGCATACAGCAACCTGATGAGATGCAGCAAAGAGCTGAGAAGCACTCTCAAGCAGCTTTTCTTAATTTCTGAGTCTTTTAGGGTCTAGCAGAATTTCCTTCTTAATTTGATATTGAAGCTGAGAATTTCTGAGAGGTCCTGTCCTTCCCTCCTGGGACTCATGTAACCAGCTCTAGCAGCTGCTCTGAAAAAACTCTCAGCGTTGCTTACAATTAACCCTTTATGTTTTAATGGCTACAGAATTACAGTCATGCAATAATTTTCTAGTTTTTATTGTAATTCATGCCGGTTGAAAGGGAGCACCAAAGGCAAATGAGGATGTTTTCTGCACTCGGAAATACCTGGCGATAGGGGAAGAGCACTCATGGACTCGGCGGGTCTGTCGTGCTTGGTTCTTGTAGTTTCTGCAAGCAATGCAATTTATATGTAACGTGAACTACTCCAGCATGCTAAGGCAAATAATTTTATTAGGAAACTATGTGTGTACAAGCACTGTTACTTATGTACTGTCGTGGTTTAACCCCAGCCAGCAACTCAGCACCACGCAGCCGCTCACTCGCTCCCCTCCACCCAGTGGGATGGGGGAGAGAATCGGGGAAAAAAAAAAAAAAGTAAAGCTCGTGGGCTGAGATAAGAACAGTTTAATAGAACAGAAAGGAAGAAACTAACAA
>JAVKLA010000040.1:21831958-21855954 GCA_034782735.1 Sagittarius serpentarius
GTTCTTCGGCACATGGGGACGGCCTGCTCCTGCACCTTTAAGATCTCCTTCTTGAAGAATGTCCATCCTTCCTGGACTCAAATCTTAGTCAAGACCATGCCCCTAAAACCAGTAGTCTTATCAATGGATGAAGAACAGACTTGAACCCAAAATGCATGAGAACAGTAATGCAAAGTTGTCGTTTTCGCTTGTTATTCCAGAGATACTTGGATCAGGAAAGGAAGCAATTAGAGCAGAACACGTGTAGGCCAGGGTTAAGTGATGATGCTATTACTAAAAGTATATTCTGTTTTTCACTCTGAGTTTTCTAAGGGCTAAAGGTCAAAAGAACCTGAAGGTTTTATTTTTGTAAACAGGGTAAAGAAAAAAGAATTTGTGCTTATAGTAATGGTAATAACACTCTTGACATCTAGATCCTGATCCATCATCTGTTTATGCTAATGGATATTCTTTAATTCTTTGCATTAACCTTACTGACCATGGGATTCAGGCACATAAAGCTGGTGTTATTCGCACTCTCGTATCCTCACTAGAAGTAATGTTGGAAAAGCATGTTTGTGGTTTGGTTTTATTATTTTTTTTTTTATTTTAAGTAAACCAAAAAACCTTATCTACAGTGGTTTCTAAGCAACAAAGTACAGGAAAAAAACCAACCATCTAGTAATTTCTGTTTCCTTGCATGTGCCTTTTAATAATGTTAAACAATCGTGCTGGTTTCTCCTGACAGAGGTAAGGATGCTCGGTGTAAATTGGTGTTAATTCCTCTTTGCAAACTGCAGCTCCTCAGAGTGTTTGATTAAAATGTTACCGACTTCTCTGGCCCTTCCAAAGCATTAGAGAGAAGCGCTGGAATACGACTAATTTAGCCACATGCATTGAACAATAGATCAAGGAAACATCCAGTAAGTTATTATCCTGGGAATACGGCTCTGAGTTATTTACAGACCAGGCATGAATGAAGTTGGGAGAGCCACTAACAAAACAGTGTGCTTAAACTGAGCGTAGCCCTACAAAGCGGACAGTAGCAATTGCCTTTGAGGTAACAGCCTATAGGTCATGGCTGTTTAAGCATCTTGTTAAGCATATTGTTATTGTATAGTGTTTATTCGCAAAAAAAGAAATCCTTCCACGAGGCCCTGAATTGGTGTACAACTTTGACATCGCTGGAGAGACAAACCAGAAGATTTTTCTTCTGTTTAAATCAGTGGTAGCATTTTAAGAGCTGCACGAAGGTCCACCTGCTGCAACATCCAGTCTCAGGAGTGGTGGGTAATGAGTGCTGAAGGAAGAGTACAGTGATGGTGTGTCATCCTTCCCCAGTCTGGTGTTCTTCCTTCCCGCTTTTCCTGGTTAAACACATGGATTTTGCTGTCTTTTTTTCAGTGTAATAAGAGTTGAATTTTCAGGTTTTCATTTTCAGGACTTTAATGACTTTAAAGCAAGCAGTCTTGCCCAAAGTGCCCAAATTGGAAGCAAGGGTTTATAAAAAGATGTTATGAGCAGATGTTTTCTCTGCTAATTTCCTCCATGTAATGCTAAATCTGTTCAGCAGCATCAGCACGTGACAAAGCCCTCTCCGCACAGGATCACTGGTGTGAAAATTGCTGTGCTTCTGCACCTGTAATGCAGCACCCTACGCCTGCACCTCCGGGATGCCTTGGCTGACGGGCCATGCTCCCCGCTCCTGCCCCACCGCGTCTGGTGATGGCGGTGTGGGTCGTGGATGTTTGAACGCTCTGACCAGCATCTCCTCGTGCTGATGCTCGAACAGAGGCCGGATCGGCTGTTCCTGCCCAAAGCAGAGGACCGGGAAGAGGGGAAGCGCCTCGCAGCGTGGCGGGGGGGCAGCAGGGTGAGCGGGGGCTGCAGTGCACCCCCTGCTCCTGGCCACTATGCCGGTGTCCTCCTCCAGGCTAGAATTAGTTTTTACTGTCAACAGTAATATAAAAGAGGAATTCGACAGTGATGGATTTTCGTGGTGGGGTGATGATGTGAAGGCATTCATCACGCCGGCAAGGGTCTGGTTTGCTGCCATCACGGCTGTTTTCAGGGTACCTGGCTGCACTGAACAGAGCTGTCCAAAGAGCCTTGCTTATGTCTGCTGAAGATGTTTTCTTGGAGCAGTTTCCTGCTAAAATATTTTACTGCTTTAAAGGTTTCTTTGTACAGGACTAATGGAAATGGTTCATTTCCATTTCCAAGAACATGTGTTTTGTCACTCACACCGGCGTGGTGCTCAGAGCTGCAGCATCACGCCCTAACCCCGGGTGGAGAGGAGACCTGGATGTCCCTGGTCCCACCTCCTGCTCAAGCAGAGTCAGCCTGAAAGCCAGATCAGGCTGCTCAGCCAGGGCCTGTCTGCTGGAGTATCCCTAAGGATGGAGATCCTAAAATCTTTCTGGGCCCTTGTCCCGGAACATTACTCTTCTCATGGTGACTGCCCCCGCCCCTACCTTTTATCTGGTCGGATTTGGCCGTGTTGGAGTGGGTGCCGGTGTCTCTTGCCCTACTCTGCCCGCGCATTCCCCACTGTCTCTGGAGTGACCCCCGAACCATCCTGAGCCAGGGGACTGCCTCAGCTTCCAAGCTGGCTGTCTTGTTGGGAATACTGCACCTAACAGCAGATGCTGGCAATACACCCTAAGGCTCGTGGATGTGCTCCAGACTCCAAAGTTTTGAATTTCCTGTGTGCTAGTAAAGATATTTCTTAATACTTCATCAGAATAGCAGTTACCTATAGCTCTATCCCACCCCAGATATTTAATAAAAATCTTTTACTGCCTTGTGGGGCTTGTTAGGCTCCTTGCTCCTCTGGCTGCTCCTGTTTGCATTCCCTCCCTCGGAGGGCCAGGAGACAAGGGCAGTGGCTGCTTCTGCTCTCCTGCCTCTTGCGGGGTGTCTCTTGCCGAGGCCGAAACCTGGATTTTGGCATTTCCAGGCAGCTGCCTGGGTGCTGGTGCAGACCTCCCGGCAGCCAGCAGCAGCGCTGGGAGCTGCGAGCATCGTAGCGACCTTGCAGAAGGCGAGTTCCTGCCCTGCAACCGCCGCTCCTCTTCGGGGGCTCTCCCCAGCGTGTGAGTGCGGCAAATCCCTTCGGGGTCTGCTGCCGCTGCTCCAGGCGAACGTCAGCTCCGGGGGAGCGGACCCCTCCAGCAGTCATCCTGTAAGAGCTGGTGCCTTGGGGCTACTCTGTGAGCTTTGATGCCGCGTTAAATGCAGAGAGAGAGGCAGGCAGCAGAAGGTAGTTTATAATCACACTTGACACGTAGCGCTTTGTCCCTCCAAGCACTAAAGCATGCTAGTGAATACCATCCCAGGGCTGTGCGTGGGGCTGTCCCTGGGAGCTGAGCTGACCGGAGGCATTTCGTACACCCCTCTGGTCAAAGGTTTGGTCTGAACGTCTGGATTGCAGCCATCCTGACAGGCTGGCGGATGCATGCCTGTCTCTTGGCAGCATCGCTAGCCTCCTCTTTCTGCTTGGGAAATTTTTCCGTATCTGAGGATCAGTTGTGAAACGTCTTCAGCAAAGCTAGCCCTGGGCAGTGCTGCCAGGACCAGGCAGCTCCTGCCTGCAGGCAGGACGGCTGCCGGGGCTGGCGGCGCGGAGCAGCTCGCCGGGGCTCTCTCCCTCACCGGGGATGCTCTGGAGGCACGTTGCAACTGCCGTGCCCTTCAGGGCTAATCAGGGCTAACACCCCCCCGGTGCTGGAGAGAGGGTTCTGCCCATCTCTGAAGCTCTTTGCAGCGTGCACAGCTGCTGGGAGCACGTCATTCACTCCAAAGGCGTTTTGTTACCCTTCCCGATCAGTGGGCAGGGGGTCTGCAGCGGTGCCGGCCAGGGAGACCCCCCCAGACTGGCACCGACCCCAGCGGCTGTGCTGTGGCTGCTGCCGAAGAGTGGGATCGCCCCACCCCGGGCACTGTGGGAGGGCATCAGGGATGGAGGCCGCCGTGGAATTTATTTGATCGGTTTGGGCCCGGTACCTTGTTTTGTAGCTGCCAGTAGCAAACAGCTCAAGAAAGTGACATTTAGATTAAAAAGGGACTTTGATTTTTGCTTTTAGGGTTTAAAAATGCTGTTAGCTTCCCTCTAAGTGCATGTTGTTCAATTTAAATGTATTGCTTGGTCAGTGTGAATGTTTTCTGCTTTAACGTATGTTGTTAAAAACTTGCAACGAGAAATTAAAAACACCTTAAAAGAGTCAGAAATCATCCATCAGTCCAACCCATCTGTGGACTGCGGGAGCTACAGAGCTGTCCCTTTCCTTACGTTTGTAAGGGTAAGTATGTAAGACTCGACAGTGACTTCAAAATTCTAGTTTTATAAAAACAAAGTGAAAAAAGTGACCCTCGACAATTCCCGTAATTCATGCCCTGGATATAACTAAACACCACTCATTATTTTGGTTCCCTGTTGGCAGCAAAGTTTGCAAAATGGCAGTGTTTCCCTCAGAATAACGTTCAGATTAACAGCGTGAAATCCTTAATGTCAGCTTCCCCAAGGTGGCCGGCTGTGGCTGTACTTCGGGTGCATTGCCTGCTTTTTAAACATTATGTACATCTTCCTAGCGGAAAGTTTCCTCTTCAGGAGGGGACAGGGAGATGTTTTCATCGGCTTTTTTCCTGTAGAAGACGGAGCCCTGCTTCCCAAGCCCACCGACCCCTTCCTTGCTCTGTACCTCTCCTGCTTCTCCAGGTAGTGTCCTTTAAGGAGAAGCAGATACAAAATGTTTGGCACGGAGGATGCTCGGGGCTGTGTAAAGACCGTGGAGCTGGGCTTGGTGCAGACCTGACTCGAGGGGGTGAGGGGCTTCGGCAGCGTGGGGAGGAGGGGACAGGGGCTGGCACCGCAGCGACACCCGACAGACCCGTCTGCTCCCTCCTGTGCTGACGCCTTCGCCTGAAGCAGCACTAGGATGTCGCTGGCAATCCCTGAAGAGCCGCTTTCTTCCTTGTCTGAGGGTTATCGTGGCATGCTACAACACACTGGGGAATGCAAGCTGTATTGTCTTAAAATCGAGGGTGGTGCTAGAGCAGATGTTGAGGTGGGAAATGCTGACGGTAAATGAAACTTAACTTAGCAGGGATGCCGTGGTGCAGGGCAGCCCGCTGTCCGTACACCAGCCACCTGCCTGGGCCCTCTGCCCTCGGCAGCCCCGTGCCGGCACGGAGCGTTCCCTGCCTGAAACGGCAGCTCCCACCTCCTCAGCCCCTCTTTGCTGTCGGATACACTGGTGTAAGGCCGTGTACTTTACCTCATGTTTTTCTTCTGCTTTTCCCTCTGCAGTAGTCTTTCTGTCACGAGGAATTGGGACAGTGTGTGTAAGGATGCTTTGTGTTAAAGCAGCGGTGTCAAGCGTCAGAACGCCTTGTGGGGAGAAGTCATTGTTTCCACCAGCATGTCAAGGTGGAAAATACAACATTATTCCATTTTTTTAATAGAACGTACCCAAATTTTATGTTCATATATGGAAAACATTTCCTGAGCGTGGAATTGTGGTACTGAAAAAAGTGAGCTTGTTTCCCTTTTTGTTTGTTTGTTTAACATAGATGTACTTGGGCAGTCATAACAGGGCGAGGAGAAACACCAGGTACTTCCCACAGGTCTCTCTTCTAGCCCCTGCTAATTGCATGACAGCTTTTTTCTCTATGTTTTTCCTTACCTAGAAGTATCAGCAGAGAAGTTGTTCTTTTTTTTTTTTTAATTCCTTGTGGAGAACTTAATTACTAATTACTCCAGGTCTTCTGTTGCTTGGGTGTTTTATGATGTGGGAGTTCATTGCCTACCAAAACACCAGCCGCGCTGCTTTTTCCTGGGCTTCCTGAGTATGTCATGTTCCACCGAAGAGCCGCGTCTGCTTGTTTCTTCAGGTTGTATCAACGCAGAGAAAAAGACTTGGAGAGACAGAAAAATAACCTCTCATTTTCTCTTCAGATCCAGCTCTAGCAGATATAGTAGGGCAGGAATACAGTAATCTTCCCAATGGCAAAACTGCCACTTCAGGCCACTCAGAGGCCATTTGACTTCGAATAATAGACATAGTTTTTGAATTGCAACCTTTTCTTCAGACGTGCCGGGAGGACGCGGATGCGCAGTGTTGCCCACTCATTCCTCACCACCACCCGTACGCCTTCCCGCGGGTGCAGGGACCCGGGGAAGCCCCTGCCAACCTGCTGCAACCTCCCCGCGGGACACTGCGAGTGAGGAACGACCACCCCTCACTGGTAGGATTTAAAACGCTAACCTGATGGCATCCAAAACATTTACAGTGATGCCAGAAACGCTTCGGTGTTCATCCCACCGTGCAGCAAGAGGAGGTCAGTATTTCCAGGTGATTCAAAATGAGGTGAAAAGAGACAGTAGAAGTGGCCAAAATTGGAACGTATTACAAAATGGGCCATATTGACTCCAGGTTCAGTTCTGTGAAGCTAGAAGAAAACAATGTTAGGGTTTTTTTTGTTTAAAAAAATATTTTTTTGTTTTAAAAAAAAATTTAAACAAAGAAAAAAATTAATTCGCTGATGACAAGCAGAGCACCGAACACCAGTAGGACAGGGAATCACATGAGACTTTGCAGCGAGTCGCAGGAGCAGAAAAG
The DNA here is from genome assembly GCA_034782735.1 of Sagittarius serpentarius. Lineage (NCBI taxonomy): Eukaryota > Metazoa > Chordata > Aves > Accipitriformes > Sagittariidae > Sagittarius > Sagittarius serpentarius. The sequence continues at coordinate 21,838,558 of JAVKLA010000040.1, forward strand.
CCCACTGTGAGCTTCAGCATCAGCAATTCCCCCAAAGCCGGGGATGTGACCGCACCCTTAGCAATGGTTAAAATGCTGGAGCATTATTATTTAGCATATTCTAATAGATGCACAATTAAGCTAGGGAAAATGTTTGACGTGCCAAGTAAAAGATAGGGAGAGGTGCAGAAAGAGGCATCCACAGGTTTCCCTTGGGGACGACACGAGACGAGCGGCCATGCAGCCTATTTAAAGATAATATGGAAATGAGAAGAGAATTGATGTCAAGCAATTGCGTGTCAAGTAAAACTTCTACTTATCCCCGAGACTGTGGGAAAACTCTTAAAATTTGATTCCACCGAGCTATAACTATTTCTGGAGTTAATCGTATTCTGGGGCACACTCATGGGAATTGAGTGCTTTTATTTTGCAGAAGTTGATTTCAGACGTTAATTTCAAAATTCTGACAATTATTTAGAAACAAAGGAGAGTTTACTAGGCATTCACTAATGACACTTTCTCACAATCCAATAAATAAGTTGATGTGTAATCTTGGTTTTTCACTAAAATAAAAAAAAAAAATTTACAAGCTGCAAATCTCTGAAACTTGCTTAACTTACAGGCACGCGTACAAGGAGGCATCCTGCCCGTGGCTACCTCAGGCACTAACAGAGCAATTTGTTCCTGTAAATTCACTTTTGCTGGTATTTAACAGCAGTAATTTATAGCTGCAAGCTACTGAAAAGTAAAGAAAGTTTGTAAACAAAAGAAAGCTCCTATTTTAATGTAATCCGTTTAAAAAAAGTATAATTCTCCTTAATTTCATTGTAACTGTCCTTTAAATGTGAGACTTAAAAACTGAATTCTTTCTACTGAAAGGTTTAGCTTCTGTGTCTTCAACGTGAATGTACGCGTATGGTCTTACTTGCTGTTCAGCACGTACAGAAGGCTGAAAATGAAGTCAAAGGTGCCTGGACGTATAAAAAGTATCAGCAGCAAAAGCCAGGCAAGTCGTGAGATCAGAGTGCAGGCGCTGGCTGTCGCACGGGAAGGTTGTTCAGTCGTCCGAGTGACGCAGCTGACGGGGCCGAACGTGCCTTGGATGTGGCTGGAAACAGCCTTCAGAGCTTCCAGTCTCCTTACGAAGCAGCAAGAACTATTCAGACTTGATTTTGTGATTAAACGCGAGAGAGCGAAGGCTTCCTTTTCTCGTCTTAGGGCGCGGGGTTTCCTTGACTTTGTGCCAGCCTCGAGCCCTGCAACGCTCAAGCGCCTGGCTGGGGAAGGGCGGAGGGGGACGGTGAGCTCCCGGGGGGCCGCCCGCCTGCGCGGGGCGGAAAGGGGACAGCTGGTCCAGCGGGGCCTCGGCAGCACCAGGAAGCTGGCGCTGGAGCTGGCCGGAGCAGTGTCCCGCTGGGTGTGCAGCGCCAGCCGCGGCCGTAGGTGGGTGCCTGGGGAGGTGGTTACGACAAGCAAACGTGCAGGGGATCTTGCTTTCATACTCTTCCGGCTTCTCGTCCGTCGCGGCTCAGGGCTTTGTCTTCTTTTCCAATGGATGTCCTTTCCGTGAACTCGCACCCTTTCCCCTTTCCAAGCATCATTCTTCATAGAAAATATACTTTCAGTAACATGGCTACTCCTTTCCAAACTTTGCCTTTCCTATATCTTTAAATCACAGTGCCAACACCACCACCACTACAAGGTCTTTATGGAACAGCATGCTGCTACAAATAATAGAATTTATGGGAACAATTTCTCATTTTTATTGAAAGCAATCATAAAAATATTTTTTTTCTTTTGTTTTCTTTGGTCACAAGATGAACATTGAGAAAAGCTTTTTCCTGCAAGTCCGACGTATACTTTTTATTCCTAGGAATCTGGCCAGACATTTAAAAGCAGTGGAAGGAATATTACTTAATTATCATGAGATTCCCATTGCATTGCATTAGTGAAATAAGTTTTACTTATTTACCATTGTTCCAATGCTGTTGTCTTCTGCAAATCTGATCAGTACTGATTTTATGTTTTCTTCCAAGGCCATGATTAAAGCACTCAGCCGCCTAGAGCTAACCATCAATTCCTGCAGAGACGAGATTGCTCAGTGTGCTTTCCACCCTGAGACCAATCACTGAGATAGCATTTAATTGTTTCAAGACCATTGCATTGATTTTGTATTTTTCTACTTTCTTAGTTAAGAAACTGCATGGTATTGACTCAAATCTTAAGTATATTATGTCAGTACTCTTTCATCTGTCATCAAAAGGTGTAACCTTCTTCAATCAAGAAAGTTGTTAGGTTATTTCTACTGCAATTAGTTACCACAAACTAGTGTTAACTGTCACTCATTGTATTATTCAAAAGAATTATTTAGCTATACTTTTAGCCTTTCCATTACTTGAATCAATTTTACTCAGATCAACAAGAAACTATGTTTTCTAGATAATTTTTTTTCATCCTTTTAAAATAGCAATAGATGGTCAGTTTTCTTTCTGTCTTTCAGATTTCTCTGCTATTCCATTTTTTCTGTTATTTCCTAACAGTGTGAAAGTATTTTATTTTCATAGATGCTGTTTAGCAGCCTGCTCGGTAACTGCAGAAAAGGATAAGTAGCCTACCAGCTGTTACGAGCACATGCATCTCTTCAAATACTAAGGAGAAATACATAGCAATAATGTTTTTTGTCTTATTGACAATTGTACTGTTTCTGTCTGTGTATTGATGAATATCGTTTTCAAGATCCCTAACTAACTTTTAAAACAAAACCCACAGTATTGTCTCTTCTGGCAGAGGTTTGTCAGGTATATCTTCTCTTATCAAAATTCCTCAGAATTCCTGGGTTTACACATATTTTTATATTTTCCTTCTCTTCCCTCCTTATCCAGAGTGCAGGGCTGGTTTCTTGGCTGAGATGCTCTTTTGGGCACAAAAGCTCTTTTGAGCTGTTCTTAAACAGATCTTAATTACCACTCTAATACTGACGATAAAGTCCTTTCTTTAAACCTTTGTGTCTCATAGCAGGCCCCTCTGGATTGCTACATGTGCATCGCTGCTTTGTTCTTCGCTCTGTTTGCATTTGCCAAATGCAATCAAGCCACGGTCACCTTGTGCTGAGCGACCACCTCTTGCTCTGCTGAATTCTCCTTTGTTCACGTATGTGCAGTGTTCTGGGTCTGGATAGCACCTGTACACATGAATTCATAAGTGATTTCTGACAATTTATCTGACTCTTCTCTTCCTCCTCTAATATCTTCTTGCTCCTCCTCTCCCCTGTGCAGCGCATGTTCTGGTAGATCTCAAAGTTGCACCTTTAAATATCAGCCAGTTCAGATACTGGAGAATAGTATTTGCAGCCTAAAGTCAGACATGTGGGTTTGGAAATGCTGTCCTTCGCAATTCCTGTAAGTGCCTGTGTAGAAAACACAGGCTGAAACTGCAGAGCAGCCTGAGAAGCTTCTCTCTCATGTGGCTTCAGTGGGAAACCTTTCTATTCATTTCTGGGTTTATGAGCGAGAAGCCGGGTGTGCTCACAGGGGGGGAGAGGGAGACCCCGCTAATCGGAGCAGCTCCTCTAATCGGACGGATTGAAGAAAGAGGCGGGGGGTGGGATTAGGCTTGTTTCTAAACTACCTTTTCAAGTTTGGGTTTGGTTTGTTTTTGCTGAGTTTCACTTTGTCTTTCTGAGTCATCTGCATTATCTAAAGAAGGAATAATGTTCTTGCTTTGTCGTCAAATTTTCCTGACATCCGTCTCCTGGAGCACTCGCAGCCAGGGAGCACAGAATGGGAAAGTGACAGTTACGAAGAAAAGCTGGTGGCATCCACGTTAGACTGATTCGTATCATCAGTGACACCACAGACTCGCCCTGCACGCGCGGGAAGCCGAAGCGCTTCAGACAAGCGCTTTCCTCCGCCAGCGGACATGTTGCTCGTGGCACACGGCGCGGCGTGCGGGGGTCGGCCGTGCAGGGATCTTGCCCAAAAAGTGTGTTTGCGTTACCGCAGACACCGTTACTGCTGATTTGCTTTTGCAACGTGCTCTAGCCTAAGGTTAGCTGTATTTTAAATAGAAGTAATTGCTCCCCAGAGTTTACAGAACATGCCAATTTCTTCACCCTGAGTTTCTTTTCACTCTTGGCGATCCATACCTCTTCTATAGAAAGCAAAGAGTGAAACAAAGAGCACCGAATAACAAAGTATGTGCTAGTACTCAGCTAACCATGCTGGGATGGAAAGAGGCGTTTCCAGGGCACAAAACACCCCTGTAACTTTTCCAGGCATGACAATTAGATGATTTTTTTTTTTTCCCCTCCTCTTTCTTTCCTGTTTTTAGCATGCTGCTGAACAATTCAGTGTCAGAGTGGATACAGTGCTGTATTGATTTCCCTGCTTGTTCAGAGCAGCATCAAGTCCTGGTGGGCATGCATAAACAGGAGAGGAGGCCCGTAGCACACCGGGCTGCTCCAGAATTGCCGGTACAGGGATTACCACTGCCTGAAGAAGTATTTGTAACTTCTATTGAATAGGAGTTCAAAACCACCAAGCATTTTGTACGGTCTAATAATCCAGCCTGGCTCTTATCTAACCACTTTGTGCCACGAGATAGCAGGGAGGAAGGTGCACTCCGCCCTCCCCCGCACTGCAGCAGTAATTAGGCAGACCAAGATGTCGATACTCCCTTTTTTCGCTCCAACACTTCTCAATGATATTTGATGAGAAGATGAACGTTGCAAACCAGTTAAGAATAACAGATATCATCTGGGTTTCTGCTGACTGCTATGGAGAATTAAATTAATTTTAGATCCAGCCTTGAAGTTACAGGGTTTCCCAGACCAGGTAGTTTTCAAACAGGTACTCTACTCTACTTTTTTTTTTTTTTTCTTTTCTTCTAGTTGCACTTAGGACAGCGATAGGCTGGGAGCTGGCTGTAGCATCTCTAAGAGAGACCCAGGACATGGCATGGGCTGTGGAAGGCCAGAGTAAAAGCCCAGCTCTGGACGTGCCCTGGGCGGGGGCTGGAAGCAGGACCCCTCCGGGGTTCCCGTGCCCCCTCCTCTGCCTCCGGCAGGCGCTTCCTGGGCCAGGACTTGTCCTCTCACAGCACCCTCTGCCCTGCAGTTAATTAACCTGAACTCTGTTTTACTTCTCCAAAGTGCAAACAGAATTTGGCTTTGAGGTCTCCGGGGCCTTTCTCGGACCTTCCCTGCTGCTGAAATGCCATTTTCATTTGTGTCCTGCACCCAGTTAGGAGCATGCCTTGAAAATCCCACCAGCTAGACTTCGCTTGAACACGAGACAGGCCGTAGTGGAAGGTACCACGTGGAGCATCATGCCCTTTGCATTTGTGCCATTAATGGATGCATTGAGGGAGAGAACAGGTTATTTCACTGGACAGAGAAACCTCTCTCTGTGAAGTTTTTCCAGAACCTTCATTTTCAGTAGCCATTTAGCGTATCTGAGCTAAGAAGTCCTGAAAGATGAAGCAGAGGCAGCAACAAAGCCAACTATTGCCAGTCTCGGTGTAGCTCTGCTGCATGTGGGAGCCCCTTCCCGGGCTGTCCAGGCAGCTGTGCCCAGGCGGGGTGCAGGATACGGGGTGCAGGATGCTGCCCCATCTGTCCCAGCCAGCAGATGAGGTTGCATGTCTTCGTGCATGCACGTCCTGAGAAATACAGCTTGGCTTCCTAGTTCAGCCTACAGCTGATGTAGTTAATTAATGGATATTATGGAAAAGCAGCTACCATCTCAGGCAGGTTAGTGAAAACCGTAGTGATGGTGAACCAACGTCTTCCCTTACAGTGCCTTTCTCCTGAGAACGCAGCAGATATTAGCAAAATAACTCAAAGGCTCTGCAATGGAGACAGGACTTAGGCTCATCTCTTGATTTTTAAATGATTAAATATTTGGCCTATGCCATAGGAAGTAAAGATTTTAAAATCTGGTAATTCAGAAAAAAATACATTGGTACTAAAAAATAACTTTCTAATCCCATGAATCCAAAGTGCTTCTCAGTCAGACAAAGATTTTAATATATTATAATCTTTTACCTGGTTAAATGTTTTTCAGACCTTAAAAAATTTTTAGTTTGTGGTTTAAACTGCAGTTCAAAGTTTTGAATACAATTCCAAAAAAGAGAGCCTGGCAAGAAGGGGGGTTATACGCAGTTAAGTACCTGTGAGACTTGCGATCACATGTGCATCTGATAGCCTGGACCTTACGTCATAGTTTCATGAGACTGGGACAAGAAGTATACTTTTAAAATTAAACAGGAATTAAATAAATGAATCAGCCCAAAGCATTCTTTTTAAAGCTGCCTGTAAAAGAAAACGAATGAAATGTTTGTAATTGCAGTTATGTGAGAGCTTATCCCCAGGTAATTTTTGAATGTTGTCTTGTACAGAAGAAATTCATGTTAGCAGTGATGATAACAGACCTGCAGCGCAGTGAAAGGATTTCAGCGTGCTATTTTCCACTGGAAAGGATGACCCTTAGAATTCAACATCCCAACAACCAAGATTGTTTGTTGGAAAAGAGGCGTAAGGAGGTGGTTTCTATTGCACAGCAAAAAATAGATGATTATGGGGAAATTTTCTAGGGGAGAGCTGCAGCCTGGTTGCCTGTGGAGCGGGTGGGGGGACCTGAGCCCCCGGGAGGTCCCCATCTGCCCGGCTGTGCTGGCGTTGGGCAGAGGAGGGAAGGCATTCCTGCAGCGAGGTCTCCGCGGTGCACCGGGCAGTCAAGCTGCAACGGGGAACACCAGAAAGAGCAGAGGCAGAGCTGTTAAATGGATGAAAGTGGCATGGTCATATTTCCTCAGCTTTCTAGCTGCATCTGTGTGCTTTGTATTAATCAGCCCTTAGGGCTCCCACGTTTATATTTACTCCATTTTAATTTTTAATGTTCTTTTGTAATGTGGTGCTTTGGATATTCCTTTCTCCCTCATTTGTGTACACATCAAAATACTGTCTCTTATTATTTATTTTAACCGTTGTGTTCTCAGTTAGTATTTGAGTTTAGTTTTGCATGGTTTAATTTCGCTATATTTAATACAGCTATAGCTAAGAGATGTTAAATGTGAGGCAATATGACTAAATGGTTGCATTTCTGTCTAGTAATATTCTTTTCATATCTCTCTCCGCTTTTCTTTTCCCACTCTATTCTCCCTTTAATATGTACTGAAAATACATCAGTAGCATGCTTCAGATCTGGCAAAGGTGCAATAATTATGTCTCATTTGTCGAATTCCTTTTGCTCTTTCTTTGCCTACAAACAACTTCTTACCAGTATTCCCAGAATGGTGCAAAACAGTGCTAATATAAATAACAAAAAATGATGCACAAAGCTGAAATTGAAGCTTCGGGTGGAAAAAAAAAAGAGATGGAAACTAGTCCGTTGTTAATTTGGCAACCATTAAAGACAGAACAAGACACCATCTGTTTTGACTTTTCACCCAAAATACAAAGTTTGGGGGAAAGGCAGACACCAGGTCAGTGCTACTGTTGCTGCTGCTGGTAGACAGATGCCGTGTCTCCCGGTGGGACCCACCACCAGCTGTGGTTCCTCGTGTTCCCATCACTTAGTTACCTCCTTGATGTGGAAAGACAAAAGAAAGACAAGACAAAGCAACTGGTTCTTCTAGGGCCACAGGGACAAGTGACTGACGTGCGGTACCAGCGGTGCTTCCCAGCTGCACACGTTTGCCTGTGCTGTAGGTTGCCCATGGTGCTTCTTCCCTTTGTCTTAGGAACGTGTGGCCGGGAGTGGTCAAGGGTAGCCACGCCGGGCCACCCCTTTGCACGGACTCGAGCTCGGCAGTGCAGGCGCTAGGTCAGGTCGTCCTGTTTGGACAAGAGTAGGAATTCAGATGTGTGTCATGGACCCTCAGAAGGGCAAAGGCATGTAACTTAGCTTAGCCCAACTGAATGGATTAAGATCCACTTAATTAGCTCAGGCTGCCAAAGGCTGGGAAAGGACCCATGAAAAGTCCCTGTTTGACATCTCTGGTACCTTATTGAACTGTGAAAATGTGCCTGTGCAGCTGAGCCACTCTGGCTGATATTAGTCTGAACTACACAAACAAATCAACAAACAAAAACCAACATAAACCAAACCAACTCCCTGCAGAAAACAGATGAGGATTTTGCTGCTTCCTTGGCCAGCCTGCTCTAGCACCCCGCTGGCCCTAGCGTTATCCCTGAAATCCAGCCTAAATTACCTGTGCTTTCACTCAACCTTATGTGCTTTCACTCAGCCTTATGTCACTTTGTCATTTCTCAGAGGACGCAGAGATGAATTTGTCCTCCTTTACACAACAGCCTTTTGCACATGAAACAAGTGCCGCCCCAGCTGCTGTGGTCGCCCCTCTGCCCCCGAGCCCCAGCCACTGTCTACACGTGCCCACCACCGGAGCGGGACCCCCCCGTGCCCGTTTCCCTGCTTTGCCCCTGGTTCGGCGATGCAATGTCTCTGAGCCGCAGCACCCTCCTGCTCCCACCAGCAAAGAGACGAGGGGCTCGAGCGTGGCCCATTTTAACAAGAGGGGTTTCTGAACCCTGGTGCTCCAAGGACAAAAGCTTTTTGTAGGAGGTCACCACCGAAGACAAACTAGTTGGTGGCCGATGGGAATTGTACCTTTCCTGTGCAAAGGCTGCTCTTAGTGCCAGCCTAGTGCTACAGGCCGTCTTATTTGTCTACCACCTCTATAAATGAGGACAGGCAAGGAACGTAAGGAAAAGCCACTTTCTTCAGCAAACGCTTTCACGTGATAATTTTGCAAAGCACATACTGTCTTCAGTGTGTCCTGCTAACAGGACACGCTTATCTTTTTTACTGACGTACTGTAGCTGACAAATAGGAACCGACTCTTTTCCCATTCTCAGGAGTCGGATTTCTAGGCTTTGGATTTTTTTTGGCTATTTTCCTGATACTTTATTGACATTCCATAATAAAAAGGAAGTTTGATTTTGCTTTCACCTATTCCATGATATAGTGAACTCCCAACCCAATTAAATATTTTTAAAACCATTTTTGTTTTGGTGATACCTGGATAATTAAGCCAATCGCATCTTCAAGTAAGAAGCTAAAATTTAAATTAAGCTAGGGCTTACCAGAGTCTTTTTAGGTAAAAGTATTTTGAAGGAAATTGTTTTGAACAAAACTGTTACTTTTTCACATATCCATTTTTAATACTTTTCCTGCATGTTTATTAATTCAACATGTAGCATGGATGGATGAACAGGCACCAGGAGAAACTGGAAAGCCAAACTCGTCTGTGGTTTTTCCATCTATCAGAAGTTTGAAGATGTGGAGCTGATTAGAGAACATTTGCTGGTGAAAGGTTAGATCGCAAAGGCCAGTCAGGGCTTCACAGACTTTTCCCAGGAAAAGCAGCAGTTATTTAATGAAGTGAGCTGACGTTAAAGATCATGTGTTGCTCACCACAGCTGCACAGTTTTACTTCGCTTTGCCAGTTCCCAGCTCTGGTCAACCGTCCCCAGTCCCAGAGGTGAGTGTTGTGGGCCAGGCAGTGGTAGAGAGGTCAGAGGCACGGCCGGAGCAAAGCAATGCCAATGCTTCATCAGAACTGCCAGCTGCAGCCTTACAAGTCTATTGTTCTAAACCCCGTGTCCTTAAAATGACAAAGCCCTTCGCTTCTAGGCAGCAAAGCTCCCAGTCCTTGGCTGTTCAAAGCCTCGGCAGGTCAGCTATTCAGGCTGGAGGAGCTGTCATGGCCAGCCCAGGTCTCGCATCCCATTCTCCATAGCGGTGGCTATCGGTCCTCAAAGCTGAGCAGCAGCCTCTTCCACTGCAAAGATCAGAGAGTGCCCAAAAGTGCACCTGGGCTCAGGAGCTAATCGATAGGGAACAAAACGGAAAGCTGTGCATTTCAGCAGCAGCCTCTCCCTTACAAGACGTGGTGGCCACGCTGCTTAATTTAAAGAAAGAAACTTTTTCTGTTATTTTCCATTGTCTGGATGTTCAGAGCTCGCTAGTTAAGTATCTGGAGGGAAAATGAGAAAAGGGTGTGGTATTCTACAAGTTCCTCACCGAAGCAGCATAGCATATACATTAAATAAATATTAAATGGCAATAATTACTAAGATATGACTGAGAATATCAAATGTAAAATACTAATCTACACAAAAGTACTTCAGTGTTCTTTCTCTAATTGATTCATTTAATAAATCCTTTAGAAAGGACTTGGAAGGGCAGTTGAATTGCAAAGGTAAAGAAAATGCCACAGGGAGGAAGAAAGGTGGGGAGATTTCACCTACAGGTGAAAATCTGGACCTCGATATAGACAGACAAACTAGCCAGTTATTCAACTCAAAAGTCTTACATAATAAAATAATGGAAGTTGTGAAACAGGAAAAACAAAAGATCAGGTCTGCCCTTCTGCTATCTCAAGCTGAAAATTGAAATATCCCAACATAGCTACTTGTTTTAGAGACTAAAAACGCAGATATGAGCATGTTGTGTAATATCATCTGTCACTACCCATATGGTCTTTTATCTCTGTCTTAATGTTACGCTCTAGTGATCACACCGAGGAGTGGGTTCGGTATGCACTTGCTCTTATTCTTGTTGGATTTTGACCCCTGTGTTTCTCCTGTGACTTCCACTGCAAGGCTTGGTCTTGAGCAAAGGCAAGGTCGAGCAGTGGCCTGGATGGTCTGTCCCCCAGCCCTGTTCTCCAGACTGGTCCCTAGGGAGGGAGCAGGTCCGGGGCCAAGCTGGAAAGTTCAGCCTGCGGGTCAGGATCAAAACTAAGGCACTGGCGTGGCTGCAGCACTGTTGCAACACAACATATTTTGCGAAGTTGTTGTAAAGCTGGAGGTTTGTCTAAGATACCAATCCAAGGCGTTTCAGGATTCCTGAAATTGCTCTTGTGGTTCTGGAGTTTCCTATGATAGTGCAGCATGTAAACTGAGAGAATAGGCTTGAACGACATCATCTGCCCTCTAAGCGAGGAAGAAGCCTTCTAAGATGAGGTCACCATTGGATGGAACATCTCCGTTGAAGGAACGAAGTTCTGATGGTTGGATTCTCCACCCAGACTCTCAGAGGGACCTCCTCAGTGCTGCTACTCCAGCCTGTTGGTGTTCAGGGACAAATCAGGCAAAAGCAAGAGTGAATTTAAATCGGTATAACACCCACTTTAAAACAACACCAATAATAGTAATAATACGCATCAGGATCCACTTGATTATTGGGAAACTAGTTCAGAAATCTTCTTCTACCCCAACCATATTATTTTGACAAAAATCTGAGCTTTCCATGAAGACATTTGTTTCAGAAGTTTGGCAGAAACGCACCAAAATGACTGCAGTGCATATGACTGCCAGTGTCCCTCCTCTTCCTCCCAGACCAGCTCCCTCCATTGGTCTCACATCGGTGAGACGAGCAAGCTGCGAGGAAGGACTACCTTTGCATTTTGGGGCAGCAGCAGAGGACACGTCTCGTTACTGGAATACCTCCGTTGCTGCACATTGCAGATGACACAAAGCAGCGAGGAGCCGCGGGTGCTCAGAGGGACGCGGGCGGGCGGAGGGGAGCTCAGCCAGGGCAGGTGCAAAGTCCTGCCCCGGGAGGAGTGACTGGTGCCGCCAGCACCGCGTGGGCAGGCAGCACAGCTCAGCTTTCCTTCCAGGCACTCTGAAAGGGACCGTGACAAGCACTTGCTGCAGGAGGAAGTTAGCTCTGAGCTGTTAGATCCTTAGAGGGAGGGGCTTTTGTTTTTAAAAACTTGTGTTGGTTATTTTCGTCATGTTGGTGAATGAACACGCGACCCCTCAAGCGCCCATCAGCAGCACAGTGCACAGGGGTGCAGAAACCGGCTCTATAGGTGATGGGTAATAAATCATCCAAAGGAGTTGTTTTTGGAAGTGTTCATTGCCGCTTTCTGTTGGAGGTGAGCGCCCGTATGGAAGATGTCTTTACACTGTTGTTTGTGGTCAGGAAGCATTTTATATGATAATTATTAGGTTAAAATAGCAGCAGATTCATATATGCTCAGGCTAAAGTGCTTTGGTTGAAACCTGTGGGAACAAATGCAAGCGGCTGGAGAGGACATTTATTTTTAAAATGGAGTGTGCAGAGACAGTAATTTTACTTACTAAAAAATAGAAAGTAAGATTTCCATAAAGATTTTTTTAATAACAACAATGACTATGAAAGAACATTTTGATCTATAGGGAAAACAGAACTGCAAACGCTACCTCCATGAAAACTAATGCAGGAAGAAGTGCCCACTTAATTCCGGCGATGACACTGAGTTACAGCAGCAATGTTCCTTTCCTTTCCACTAAAGGGAGTTCTGGGAGGCTGAGAAAGTACTCTCCTTAGCACTGGTTTTTAGAAGACTTTCAAAATAACTATAAATTTAGAGGCCTTGGTGAACTGTCGGTGATGACTTGAGCTACTCAATGAACCTCAAGTACCATGAGCATGAGCCACCGCACCAAGCAGAAGAGACTGGTGCTCTTCTGAGAATTTCAGAACTGATTTAAACAATGTAATGTTTAAGGCAATATACTTCAGGCTTTTTTTTGTTTATTCTTTATTACATTAATGAGGTTTTAAAGTATAGCTTGCAATGTTTTATTCTCAATTATACTGAGAACTCCTTGGCTCTGCAGGTGTCTTGTTCTACTCTCCTATTTTAGTTTTTGCATCTATTTTTGCTTCCTGAGATAGACATACTTAAGGAATTATGTTCACTTTCTCTCCATGAAGACCATCAGAATTTGGGAATTCTTCGGTTTAGAGTTTTGAATTAAAAGGGTACGTCTGATAATTTTTACAAGCTTATGTATTGCTTCCATTCCTTTTCAATTCCTTTTCTGTTACTTTGCACATGGGTGTCAAATCACCCAGGTAAGACACTAATTTGACCCCCTGGCAGTGATCTCCTGAGCAGACCTTGTTCTCTGAGGTCTGGAGACAGCTTCGCTTTTGAGGTTTTCCTGCTCTTCCTTTCAGCGTAGGGGAGGATGACTTGTGCACGGCTTCGTGTCTCAAGAGAGAACTCAGAGGTACTTCAGTACAATCACGCTCCTTCCCTGTGTGAGCCATGCTGCAAAGATGGACATTACATGTTTTTACGTGATTTACAGTTCAGGATAAAGAGCAATATTCTGTATACTGTACATGGGTAAGAGGAGGAGTGCTGGCAGGGCATGCCTGGTAAGGGCTTTAAAGGGTTTGAAGGGTTTCTCCACCAGGCAGGCGGTTCCTGGGCTGCTTCCCACCCCCAAGTGCTTAAGGCATGTTCCAGACCGCAATTACCAGGGTCCATACCCAAAGCTGGAGGTGGGGCAGAGGCAGCACGGCGGGCTCAGGACGTGGGCTGCATCCAGCCCTTTCCCCCGGTGTGGGTCTGCTGGGGCGAAGGGCCTGGTGTTCCCTGGGCTGGCCAGCCCCGCGTGTCCCCCCCGGCTGCGGGGGGACAGGGCTGCAGGGGTGGCTGCTCGAGTGCGCTCAGCCCTTCGTGTTCCTCTTTTCCTTAGATTTAAGTTGGGAAGGTCAAACCACGGTTCTGATTCTCTGTTGGATCCCAACTGACCTCCTTCCAGTTTTTCGGCCGAGAGCATTATTCATTTGTGTACTCTGGGTTTTGGGGAGCACAACAGCTACCCTCCATTACCCAAACCTGCCGACAAGGCAAGCTGTCCTGTCAATTTAGTGATGTCCATTCAGAGGAGCTGGCAGGAGCGTTCCCACGGCACGGCCAGCAGCCACAGCCCAGCCGAGGTCTGCCGCCTCAGTGCCGTAACCTCTTTGGGGAGCGGGAAACCACCGACTCGTCGTTTCTGTGGCTCTGCTCACACGATCAGTAATGAAAAGGTGGATGATCTGTGCTGACAGGCTTTGGCATGGTGTTTGCTGGGACAGGCTGCGTCGCTTGCCGCGGGGCCAGGAGCAGCGAGCCTCCCCCCGTGCCCTTCCCTCGCCCTCGCTTTGCAAGGGTGCTGCTTGCACGCACTACTCGGATCACAGGCTTTGATTCATCTGGCCCACACATGAATTAAAACATACCAGAAACGTGTTAAAGACAGAAAGAAGAAACACTGGGGAGAGTATACTAGAAGTTTCTTTAATTGTTGGAGCAGCCCAAAGCCAGAATCCTGGAAATTTCCAAATCCGAATCCCCGCTTCCCTGCATTACAGAGATGCTATGGCCAGCTCAGCACCACAGCTCGAACAGCCACGCTGCAGGGGATCTGCATCCAGGTTCAGACTGAGATTAGAGCCATATTTTCGGTTGCAAAGTACAACCACTTTATTAAGAGAGCTGCAGTGCAAAACCCTGTCTTATTGCTGGTACGGAGAAGCACTGACCTTGTGGAAGCCAGAGTGTTTAAGAGAAGGCAAGGGTAATCACCGGTAGCCAATTGAGACTGGTAGCAATTATAGCAGTAACTGAAAGATTACAAGATATTAGCTTTCCATATTAAAGTGCATCTAAGCCATTGAAAATGCTCTACTGGGGACATTTTATGACACTGTTTAGCTCCTGTATTGTAACTTGCTGCACAAGGATCTGCACAGGACAGCTGCAAGCAGGAGGAAGGCGTTGGGGCTTACACGTGCTTCCAGTTTCCGCCCCTTTGCTGTGGGATCGGGGCTGACCTCCCCCCCGGGGGGGACGGGCTGGTGGAAGCTGGCAGCACATCACGAGGGCAATGAGGGGACACGGGAAGGGAGGGATGGGGCTGCCCACAGGCCCCTGCCCCTGCTGCCTGCTCTCTGCCCAGCCCGCGGGGCTCTGCAAGGTGGGGGGGTCCCTCTTTCGGGGGCAGTTTCTGAGATCTGGGCTAATGCCACTCTGTGCTCCTACCCTGTAGTTTAATTGTTCTTGAATCAAAAAGATACTGTGAAGAGCCATAATTATGCTGGGTGTAAAACTCACAAATATTTATTTCTCATTTATGTTACTGACAAAAGGTGTATCTTAGAAAAGGATATCTCTGTAATACATTATAATCTCCTTGCAGAGTACAATACAGGTATATGTAGGAGGATCACTACACTTCCAGTTAATATTAGGGCTACCACAAATAAAACAAAAGCATGTAAGTATGTAGGCATAACATTTCTATGAAGCACAAGGACTTTTAGGCAAATTTCCTCATTTAAAATAATGCTCTTCCCCTTCCTCCTGCAAGGCTATATATGAAGCATGCATCATTTCAGGCTCCAGAATGGTTTATTTGAAAATTCCATTTTTTACAATGATCAAAAAAAACCCCAACCTCAAACCCTGGATTACAAAACAGGAAGAAGAGGCATAACAACTTTTGATATTTAATTTTTTTGCTTATGTGTTTGATCACACATATTCCCTTCACTTCCCTCCAGCTCATGTCTTCTGCTTTCTTGTCTCATCACAGCACGTGTCTTTAAAATACACCTATGAACAGGAAAGGCTTGTCAGTAATTAGCTTGACATTAAATGCTAATGTGACTGTGTCACCGGGATCACTTCCACATCCATCAACCAGGCAAGACACTAGTAAGGTGATTTAAAGGCTGTTTAAAATCCTGCATGGGGTAACAGTTCTTGCGGTAAGGAAAGTGCTTCTCTTTGAGAACAGCCCCCAGGTGGGGCTGCCCCCTTCCCACCCCTCACCCCACATGGGGCTGCCTCTGCTTGCCACTCGGGAAGGGGCTCTGGGCAGAGATGCTCCTGGAGAAGTTTGCCTCCCCGTGCAGCACAGCTTCCTTGCACGGGGGAGGACCGAGCCCCGGAGCAGTTTTGCTCGGGGGCACCGTGCTGCCGAGACGCCCGCTCCCGTGCTGTCAAAGCGCAGATTTTCCGTGCATCTCAAATGTTTCGAGTGTGTCATCCCCTTTGACTGGCCTGTTTTCATCTTGTCCTTGGAGATGCATCTTAGTTCCTCCAAGGCAGGCAATGAGTTATGATTCTATTTCTTCAGATTAATTCAGCATTCGCCCTCTTCCTCTTGACCATTGCTGCTTTTTCTAATGTTTTGAGATCCTCTTTGAAATCTGTTGCAAACCAAAATAGGAATGTCATGACCCCTGGCTTGGAATGCGCTGCTCTGGGCACTGGCAGTTCTCTGGCTGGGGTGCGTGCAGGGAGGTTTGAGGCTTCTTGTGCGAGGAGCTTCAGCTCCTCTGGGAGATCTGTGGGATTCTTCATTTGGGGGTGGGGGGGCAGGAGGTGCTTTGTCTTACACTGGACGTGGTATTTGCTGCCTGGCTGCCTATATGAATTGTTGCTGGAGATGGTGACCAGGGAGCCCCCTTTTGTCTTTGTCCATTTTCTACAAGACTTATTCCAAGATGTTGGAAGGTGTAAAACAAACACGGAGGGAGTGTTCCCCTTAGATATCTATCCACAGTGCAGACAAGGCTTTTCTCCCCATTGTGCAGAGTCCTGCTGGCAGCAGCCCCTGCAGCTGACATGCTCGAGGATGTAAGGCAGGCAACCAGATCGTGGCAGCTCAGTTTCTCAGTGCAAAAGCGATATAACCATGTGTGCACTTCATTGAAACTTCCCCTCTAAAGTGACATTTTCCAGTGGCGAAGCACCACTGTAAGAAACACAGAGCTTAATCCTAGTTTTACAATGACTTACTGCATGACCTTTCGAGCAACCACTTAACTTCTCTAAGCCTCCACTTCCCCATGGAGATAATACTGTATCAGAGGGCTTTACAGATTAAATGTCTCATTGGCCTGAAAATCACATTTCTTCCTGAAAATCATTTGCCTACTGGTTTTTTCCAAAGGACAGTGGGGATACCCCCAAGTCCCTTGGATGGCGGTAAACCCCAAGTTGTTCCCCGCATCTGCCTGCTCAGTGTAGGACCGGGCGAGCCCTGGCAGCTGAGATGCGCGCTAGGATTTGGGCATCGCAGGCAGATGCTGCCCGGCCGGCTCCATGTAAGCCTCGGGTTGGAACAGGGGGGCATTGGTCACCTCCTGTCTGAGAGAAGCGAAGCCTTGGGGCGAGCAGAGAGATAACGCTTACCAGCTCGGGGCTGGGGCAAGTCCTGGCGGACTGTGAGCTGCACTGTGGGGCTTCTGGCACTGCCTGACCTGTGCCAACATTGGATTTGGGATATCTGCTGTGCTTGAACTGCCAGACCCACCCAGTATCCTAGATAATTCATGTTCATGACTCCCAAGACCCTAAGTCCTTTAATGAGGCCATTTCTTTAAAACTGCCAAAGAATTAAAACAGCAGACAAAATGAGGGTTAAAACCAAAAGAAATAAACAAACAAACAAAAGAAATAAAGTTGTGATAACTCCTGAATGATAAATTCTAGAAGTTTAATTTGCTGTTATTATCATCACAGAATAGAATCACAGAATCAGAATCGTTTAGGTTGGAAAAGACCCTTAAGATCATCGAGTCCAACCGTTAACCCAGCACTGCCAAGTCCACCACT
>JAVKLA010000040.1:21862384-21872712 GCA_034782735.1 Sagittarius serpentarius
AAGGGAAGGGAAGGGAAGGGAAGGGAAGGGAAGGGAAGGGAAGGGAAGGGAAGGGACGGGAAGGGAAGGGAAGGGAAAGGTTCTGTTCCTTGATAACTGGTCTCGTTCTGATCAGTGTTGTACTAATGGGAAACTGCAGGACTGTAGATATAGGAAGGAGGGATGTGGGTGAGGCTGACAAGCTGGGGATAACATTTTGGAAAGGCTCATACTGACTTTCACTTGGAGGTTTCCAGAGTCTCCCCTACCCTTGGACACCAAAGGAGTCTGTGAATCTACAGTGTAGGAGTCACACTGCAGAAATACATATTTTGGTTTTGCAGTCTGGGAGGCATGATGGTAAAATAGGTCTTTTCAGGTGTCCTACACGAACTGTGGTTAAGAGAGGTAATGTTTGGTGTATAAGTAAATATTGCATGGTACCATGGAGGCAACTATTTTCTCCGAACACCACATCAATAGTTGTAGTTTGCTGCTGCAGCTGTGATGATATAAGGCTATAAAAGAAGCCAGGTTTATAGGGAAACATAGAATCTATTATTAGTCTCAGATCTGTTACACAGATGTGAAAAAAGGTTTGTATATCCAGAAGCATTTTTGATTTTTCCAGCTGCATCATTTGGCCTAACAAAACATACTACGTCTCTTTCCAAGCTTTTCTCCCCGCTGCTGTCACATCTGTAACAGAACACCTTGTGGAGATGTGCACAAGGGTTTGCATTGGCTGGTCTAACAGAAGGTGCTGCTCCTCCTTAAAAGAAATTGCACAGGGTTCATAAAAACAACAGCCCCTGAAGTTATCTTCAAAGGAGAGACTTACAAATCTTGACCTACATAGTTTGTCCGAGGGATATTTAGTACATACCTTGTTTGCAGTCTACCAGTAATTGCATGGAGAACAGCTTTTCAGTGGTAGGAAAACTCTTGGCATGTACAAAAATGCCGAATGAGAGGGAACCCATGTAGAGGTTAAACCACAAATGGAGAACCAACCCCAGCAAAGAGCCCTGTGGCTGAGCTGGGCACAGCGGTGAGCAATCGTGCTCAGCCACGGGCTCTGCCTCGTCCCCCGCTCTCCCGGGCACTGCCAGGGAATGGCTCTGCGCTGCAGGTGCCAAGTGATGGGGGAAGATTTTAGGGCAGTGATTATGCCAAAGTGCTTTCTCTTGGGTCAGCTCGAACCATATTTTTTTTTATTGGCAAAAAATACAAAGTGATTTGTGATAGTCCAGTGTTGACACATTTAAACCAGTAGATGAACTGCATTTTTTGTTAGCATAGGGAACTACCACTCCCCCCGTGCTCCGTACCTGTGCTAGCCACACTGGGCACCTTCAGATTCCCTGAAGCTTTCAGCCAAGACATGCAGTGCTCTCAGTGTAGCTACATCTTACTCATCACCTGACGAAGCTCCCAACACAAAGGGACATACAGCGCTGTGAGACCCACTTCCACACAATTACCTAAAGGCATTAATGTGGCCAAAGACGAGCAGATCCAAGGCCATCTCCAGCGTGCTTTGCGCAGGGGGCTCTGGAGGATCTTGCTTGGCTGATTAATTTGAAGTTGTGCTGTGCATTATAAAAGAATAGAGATCAGAGTTTGTTTTGAGCAAGCTTTGTATTTCTATTTCTGTATTTTGTTGGAAAGTTTCTTTCCTCTCCTTTTTGAAGTTTTTAGTGGCAGTAAGATTTCAGGCAACTCGCGGCAGTTCTTAAGATGTCCCCATAAATGAGTGTAACTGTACCTCTGACCAGAAGGCCACTTGAACACTCTCCTGCACCATGACGCTTTCACCGGTAAGGCTCGCAAGCCGCCGGTGGCACAGCCGCTGGTGAGCCATGCCGGCGGGGCCTGCCCTGCCGTACCAGGGCCCTGCTGCCACGGTGCTTCACTGACCTTTTGAGCACGGCGTAACGGCAGTCCGTGCCAAAAATGTCTTTTCTGTCTGGGAACATTTAATGGCCATAGAGTTATAACCTTTAATCTGCCAGTGTGTGCCCCCTCATCTTGCCAAAAGGCACAGAAAATGCCAACGCTGCTAAAATGCAGCTAATTTCAGGTTGTTAACATTTGCTTTGTCTTTTGCCTAGGAGGAGGAGCACAAGCTCCTAGTCCCTCTGCCATCCAGAGAAAGGCAATTTTTCATGACAACAACTGGCACAGAATTGACTAAACTCAGATTTGGATCTAGACCCCTAGATAAGCAGCTCGGAGCCCTGACAGCTGGGTGGACGCACTGTTTGTGGATGCTGTTTTTAAGCCTCTTGCAGCGAGCCGGAGGAACCTTATTATTAGCAGTTTGTTGCATGTGCTTAGTATTCATTGCAAATGTTGATATTTTTAACATCAAAGTGCTGACAGCAATCTGCAGCTTCCAGGCTAGGAACTTTAAAATTTAAAACCAAAACCAGCAACAAGAAAAATCTTGCCCAATAATTGTACTCTTTAGCTTTTGACAGCTCTGATTTTGGCATGATTGCACCTGTATCTCTCCACAGCATGACTGCCCTGGAGGACTGAGTTATTTTCTCTCTCAGAGGTGTTGTGTACGTTGTCCTGGAGCCACTTGGTGATATCAAAGCCATGCAGTGAGTGGGTGCTTGGAGCGTGTATCCCAAATTCAGAGAAAGGGCTTTGAATAACTGACCATGCTTCACTGCATCCAAACTAGGGTTAAGCAGGGATTATTTAATGGCACTAGAAAACACTTCTGCTCAGTCGGTGAGCAAAAGAAGAGGCCAGTTCGTGCTGAGTGTTTAATGCTGCCTGGAAGGCACAGATGAGAGCCAGATGGAATCGACAGTTTTCTACTCAGACCTGCAAGGTGGATCTGAATATATATATATCCTACATACGTATCCTGTAAACACACCATTTGGGTGTCCGGGCAGAGATAACCATCCCAGTGTGCCTTCCTCCCGTGCATGCCATTTGCTGAGAGCCCGGATCCAGAGGAGGGGTGTTACTGGTATTACTGCATGCTCTCAGCAGCCTTCACCCCAGGATGATGCCAACACCTGCTGGGGTGGAGGTCAGGAGAATTTCCAAGGGGATTTTTTTGGCACATATTTTGGGGTGCTGCTTCCTCCTTCAGGGTGGGTGACCTGAGCATCCTGCCAGTGCAGTGGCCAAGGGTCTCATCTGTAATGAGGTGTGGTGTCCCAGCATCTGTTTGGTAGATTGAAGGAAATCAAATACAGCTCTTTTTTTCCTACTTCACAGGAGACCTCCAAGAATACAAGGAGACTAAAAGCAGCTGAGGCATTTCTAAGTTCTGAAATCCTATTCTAAACATTTTCAGAACTTAAAAAATTATTTCTAGTCTTTTAGACAGTTCATTTTATATGCTTTTTGTTATTCATGCATTATTTTATGATAGCAGTCAAACCAATGACTTGTCATAATACGACATTATTGCTGAAACATTCTCTTATTTTAATGTCATTTATAAAAATCAGGAACTATGACTGATCAGTGCTGATTAAAATACATAATCTTCTTTTCTAGATCCAGATGTCTCTGCCGTATGGAGCAGTGATGGAAGAGATGGGTGTTTTGTTTGTTTGCTCAAAGTTTCTTCTGCAGTGGACAGTCTTAGAAAGCCATGGCCAGGTAATGAGTTGTTTTTTTATGCAGCTAGCATAGAGCCTGGGCGTATTCCACACTGTGTGCCCTGGGTAATTTTCCAGAAATTAAATGTAGTGCCCATTTCTGATATAGGTCATTAAAGATTTCCTGGGTGACCTGATGGTAACCGTACCGAGTATCTATGGCCAAGAGATCCCAAGATGAACTCAATTCCCTCCTGTGAAACGGCATTGCCTTTTGTTTCCAAGACAAATGAGTGTGTAATTGTGAGCTGTTCGGGTAACAGGGTAGGAAAGCTGTATAAGAGCCTGTGTGGTTGTGGGGTTTGGAGTCCTGTGAACACACTGTGTTGTGTTGTCTGTCACAGCTGGAGGTCAACATCTAGAGTGGGGCATGATCTGAAATGCCATCAATGCATTGCTGAGTGTCTCACTGTAGATAAAACTGGGACAGTACAAACAAGGAACCTAAACTGCTCATAGTTCAGAGATACTATGCCCTGTTAGCATTGCCCTCTATTTCTTGGGATGTGAAGCATGGGGCTGGATGGGCTGCCTGCTCCTTGTACTCATGGTGAGTGTAGGATGTCCTGCACAGCTACGTGCTCGTGACTCCATCACTTTTTTTTGAGGTGAGTGACAGCATGAGTGAGATAAACACATGTTCGTGGTTTTCTTTTTGAGGCTGCACCACGCTGAGAATCTGAGCTGTTCAAAAGCAACTAAATGAGAGATACATAATTGATCCTGACACTTCTGTTCCCAATGTAAGCAATGCCCCTCTTGTCTCTTGACTTGGTAGCTTGCTTTGATTTTCTGCAAATCTGTTACCTGTTTCTGTGATACGTTGCCTCATTTGCTAAAAAAGGTCTTGCTGCTACACTAATCTGCTTCCAGTCTTCTCAGTCTGCAGTTTTTAGCCATTTTTGCTGTTTCACTGCTTTTGGGACATAGGTGGAGTGCCAAGCACTGCTCTCTATGGAGGTATGGAAGAGCAAGGTCAAAACATGACACCAGTTCCACTTCTTGTACCTTCTCCAAGACAGCCCTCCAAGGGCTCATTCTGTTCCTTCTTGGGTTATGAAAAACAATGCATTTTTTGGCTTTAAAAAGCAAAGTAGGCACTACTTCTTGTCTTCTAAGACTCTAAGACATATGCATGCTCTGATTTAAAAATGCCCTTGTGTCACAATTTACACCCCCTTGAGCTCAGCTCTTTATGAGTTTTTCATATTAGAATATTGCTGTTATTTATTAAATCCCTGATAAAGCTACACTTAATGCTCCTGTAATAGAATATGCATCTTTGAATCTGCTGAATGTGTGGTTTGTCACCGATGCAAAGTGTACTGATTAATTAAATAAGACTTAGAGATTCATAAAGCAATTGCTCCAAAATGAAATATTATTTACATCTAAGTGTATTAACAATTATGGAAACTTAATTTTCCCGTATACAATCTGTCTTGAAATTCCACTGATATTTTAGCAGTCTCATGATTTAATGATTTAAAATTAATTTTCAATATTAAACACATCTGCAAAAAAAAACAGGAATATTTTTCAAAATAAGAAAGGCTGGTATTTTGCATAATGGCAATTTTACAGTTCTTAAGGGGGGAAGAGAATAAGGGAATTAAAACCATATGTGAATTTCTGTCTGATTTCTAAAGGAAATATTTTAACTGTCATAACTGTAGTATATAGGTCTTAAAATGTCCTTGTATTATGATGAATTTTTGGTAATGAAAAAGTTGCCTAACTTGCTTTCATGGGTACTGTCTTCTGGATTCTCTCAAGTTCTGCTGCCACTTGCTTATTGTCTATCAGCTGTTTACTGGGCAGTTAATCAGCCAGCACCAGACAAATTCAGTCCTTTATCAAATACCTTATCAAGGGCTTATCAAATGGCTGGGCGACTGCTCAGTTGAGACCTTACTGCCACAGCTGTATTAATTCAGCTATAAAAGACAAAATCTCATTCACTTGATTCCCATTGTTTTCTCTTTTTCATGTAAATGGGAAAATGAATGATGCATCAGATATCTGAGTCTCTCCTTCACCAAGGTGCTTGTCTGTATGTTTCCTTTTTATGTAATTAATTTTTTAATAGAGGGCTGAAGGTCTGGGAAATGTTCAGGATTTCTAAGACCTGATGAGAGTTGATGGGTGGTGTCATTTAGAAAAACATTAACCCAAGATTTGGTCTCTAGCAGAAGAGTACCATGTCTGCTATTGAATGGTTCCCAACATCTCCTTCTGCTGCATCGCTTACCCAGTTACCAGTTAGAGCTCAGAAGTTCATTAGCAGCCTAGTTCCCAGGGCCTGGCTTACAAAAATCAGTGAAATCCTGTAGAAACTGTTCTCATTAAGCCTATAGTATAAAGATACAACCACACTCAAGCCATACATAACATAATTTAATTATTTAAAATATTTGTTTATTAAATTAATCAATATGGCACAGTTCTGCTTGCTTCTAACCTGTCCCAGCAGTGCTGCTACCCTTGTTCTTCAGATCTTCTGTTTTTACCACTCTCCATGTGGGGACCTGGCGATGTCCTTTGTGCTTTTTCTTCTTTCTTGGTACCGCCCTTTGGGCTCATCTCCTGCTTTGAAAATATTTCCCCACTTGGGTCAGGAATTACTGCCATGTGTGTTGCTCCATCACCCTCCTTAAAACAGGTTGTGTCGTTCGCATGTTCCCGCTGAGCCCACCACTCTCTGGACAAACGCCCTTGACTTCCTGTGAAGGTGGCACAGTTCCACCTGCAAGAACAGAATAGAATATTTTAAGTTGGAAGGGACCTACAATGATTGTCTAGTCCAACTGTCCAAGAAGTTTACAATTACTTCTATTGCTGTGTCTCATTACCAACTGTGAATGAGTATGCAGGCCAAGAGGCTGTTTACTGGTTTTTTGGTTTTCAAAGCCAGATAAACCAACTGTGTGCTCTGACCTTAAATTCTCTGGGGAGGTGCTGGTCTCCCCCAGCTTTGCCCTGAGGGTTGTCCGCAGCCCAGGCACGTGGTCCGCTGGCTGTGCCATGGAGAGCTGTGCCCCACTGCCTTCGTGGGTAAGGTATGGGTGCATTTCTGCCTCTGAATGTTTTTTCCAAAGTACTCAGTCCTTCTCGGTTGGACCTTGTTGTGAGACGCTCAATACCAGTTCTCCATGGGAGTGAGCTATGAGATTTGAGTGTTCTTGAAATTCCCTTTCCTGTTTTCTGTATTAGGGAGAAGAATTTTCCATTGGGGAGGTGAAATTTTAGAATTGTTCAAAGTGATTGTGTCTTGGCTAAATGTTTTCAAAACCACTTGGAAAGCATTTTAAGTTCTCTGAACGGTGATGGTGTGTAACACGAAGTACTTGAGCTTTAAACCACTTTAAGTACATTGAGCTTTTTAAAAAGGACTTGTCTGAATCTGTGGGTCATGTTTTCTTATCCCCATGCAAGGAGAAAGCTGTGCCAAAGGCACATGCTATGGATGTTCTCCTGCACAGCAAGACAAACCTCTCCTGCCATACAACGTGGCAGGGAGCAGTGGCATGCACCAGCACTTGCAGGACCTGTTAGAGCTGGAGCGACAAAGGGTTTGCAGGTGAAAGGTGCTGAGCACCTCCATGATCGGCTGAACTGCCCGTGCTCCCTTCTCTGCACCTACCTCTCCAACACCTCAGCCCTTTAAATCTCTTCTCTCTTATGCGAAACATTGTGCTGCAAATGTGTACTAAGTAAATCTGTCATAAGGATTTTTATTATGCAATTCTGATGTGCAAGAATGGTATCTAAGCTGTTTAGAGTCATTGATTGCTATTGAGCTAATGAGCCAAGTGCTAATCAATTCTCTAGGAACTGCCATGAAAAGCTATTACACCTCCCACAGTGCCTGCATTGACTGCTTATTGGCAGAGTGATTGTGTTATCTGCCTCAAATTTCACCAGACAGACTATAATAACCTAGGAAAATAATTTACCGTCAATGATACTATAAGGCATGTCTGAGAGTGATGAAAGAGGACGATGCCAATAAACTGCTGCATGGAGCCTTCTTTAATTGTAGATGTGTATTTACAGACTGCATATTCTGTCGCCACCGCCTAATGCTTACCAGGGCACATGAACTGGATGGGTATCTTTACCTAACTGATTTTCTAGTGCAGGAAATGCAGTGGATCTATGAGGCTTCAGAAGAGCACTTGGTACTGTATCCCGAGGGAAACTGGCATGTAACCTGGGGGAGGCATGACTTGGTATGCGAGGTACCAAAGGCTCTGAAGTGTAAAACGGCATTAGGTTGTTCCTCGAATGGAAGGAACCGCTAGGCTGGCTGGGGCAGGCTGGGTTAGGCTTTTCAGCAGTGACTCGAGCACATAACGATAACAGGAAAACCGAGAGGTTTCACCAGGGTGAGGGAAGGGAG
This sequence comes from Sagittarius serpentarius, assembly GCA_034782735.1. NCBI lineage: Eukaryota > Metazoa > Chordata > Aves > Accipitriformes > Sagittariidae > Sagittarius > Sagittarius serpentarius. Next base: position 21,870,401 of record JAVKLA010000040.1, read on the forward strand.
TGCACAGAAGTTAGGGATTAAGAAAAGGATGGAATTTAATAGTGAAAATAGAGGACTATGCAATTTCGGAGTCATGATATATATATTCATGCCACCAGCTGAAAGTGAATTAGTTGGATACAATTGGAGGGGAATACAGGTATCTCAATCGATCTCGGAGTAACTATGAACCAGCAGTCTGATCCTTGAATACATTACGTGCGGTGTTTCCAGACTGACAGGATATTGACAGTCAATAGTCAAAAAGCAGCTCTGTGGGATCTGGATTCCTGAAAATATAATTCCCATCCAAACCGGCTTTGGGAGGTGCTCCCAAGATGTCTTGGCAAAGGCTGTCAGAGAGCTGATGGTCTTCTCAAGTCTGCTGGAGCAATGGGCCATGAGGATAACCTTTCTGTGTAGGGAGCCACCAGGAACAGTAGACAAGGATGTAAGAGGGTAATATCTGAAAAGAGGATTATAAAGTGGTAAAAAACATAGGCTGAAAATTACAAGACAGACAAGCAATTCTGCTTTTTATTGGTATCCCAAGAGATGTCAGTGTGGTTTTCTCTTCTCCTTCCTGCAGTGCTCCCTCCTGCCAGAGATTTTTTTTTTTAAGCTGGATTTGCCTCTACCCCTGCTGAAGACCGGAGCCCTGCAGTACGTCTGTGTGTCTGTGTCCATCCTCATCCTCCTCCCTGCTCTTCCTTGCTTTTCCATCCTATGGGATGAGGTGTTATGGCACAGAGCTCCCTGGGATCACGCACTTTTCCCTGCCTTGCTCTCTGGGACAGCATCATGCTTGTGACGTGTCCCTTATTAGCTCTCTCCCTCTGGCTGAAGTGCTTTTCACATCACTTACAACATTTACAAGATTTTCGCTATATTTAATAAGCGATATACCATAAGATGTATGATCTATACACACTTAACTCCACGTATAAGTTTATTCCAGCTTTCCATACGGGCCACGTGTGACGTGGCTTACACAGATGACATACAGACTTGGCAGTTGCTGTTTCCTGGGTGTCTTCCATCAGCCTGCACTCCTCAGTCTTCTCCTACGCCTTGAAAGCATCTGTTAAACTCCCCCGCTGTATTACAGCGTTCATCGTGAGCTAAAGTCTCTACTGATAAACTGCTAAATCAAACCCAGCTGTAACTGTATTACCATCCCTCTTCTATCGTTTTCTCTTTATTAGCCAGGATCATTAAAACCAAAACAAATTGATGGTGCATTTTCATTGATAAATATATTTAAATTTGTCTTAGCAGCCAAAACACCAATTAAGCTTTACACAGTTTTGTACCTCAGAGCTTAATTTTACTAAACATTGCTATAAGAAAATTGAAGTATAATGTCATTTCTTTGCTAAGACAACCAAGTTTTCCCACCCACAGTTAATTGCATTGTGTTGGTTTTGTTTATTTTTTTAACAGAAATGGAAAAAATACGCTGGCTTGGCTGAAATGACCTTGTGCTATTCATGTCCCCAGCTGATAAATCCTAGGACAGCGGCAGATACTGTCATGTATCTTCTCAGCAGCCAGAAGGACAATGTTACATGGCTGGAGAGCACGCGGCTGGGCTTCCTGCTGGTAGGAAAGCACGAGCCTCGTTGAGATGGCAGTAATTTTCCCGGACTGTCGTACCTGCTGACACCATCTGACTGGTGTTGTGGGATGTTGCTGTAGTTCACTGGCTATTCATACCTTCAAAGCACTTGCCTTGGGAGGAACCACCTTGTTCAGTTCTCTGCCAGTGCAAAGATGAATTAGTGCCCCAGATATATTATTCAATCAGTGAATTATAATTCTAATGTAACAGAATTACAGAAGAATGGCACAATCAGAGTGGGATTATGGGCAGATCTCTGCTGAGCCTGGCTGCCCAGGGTGCAAGGCTGAGCAAGAAAACCACCTCCTTGGGTGCCAGTGCAGGAGGCCCTTGGGCTGCAGGACCCAGCTCAGCCTGAGGCTCCTGGCACCGAGAGAGTCTGAGAGGAGAGAGGGTCCCAAATGATGACCCCTAGCACCCCTGCCTCAAACTGGAGCTGTCGAAACACTCAGTACCTTGTTACTTCCCCACAGCAGCAGCTGTAAGAGTCAAGGAACCCAGGTAGTTTCTGTGACACCACGTACTGACCTTTCAGAAGTTATTACTGCTTCTCACAGAGAATTTTCCAATTGGAAGAAAATAAATTCCAAACACAATTACTGAATTATAATTGTGAGATACCGAAAGAGCGAATGTAGACCAGGTTCAGAAAATACTCTGCTAATTAAACTGCACTTGAATCTTTAACGGACTTGTTAGCTTGAGAGTATAT
>JAVKLA010000040.1:21877008-21918615 GCA_034782735.1 Sagittarius serpentarius
GTTCTTCGGCACATGGGGACGGCCTGCTCCTGCACCTTTAAGATCTCCTTCTTGAAGAATGTCCATCCTTCCTGGACCCCTTTGCCCTCCAGGACTGCCTCCCAAGGGACTCTGTCAACCAGTCTCCTAAACAGGCCAAAGTCTGCCCTCTGGAAGTCCAAGGTGGCAGTTCTGCTGACCCCCCTCCTTACTTCTCCGAGAATCGAAAACTCTGTCATTTCATGATTGCTGTGCCCAAGACGACCTCCAACCACCACATCACCCACAAGTCCGTCTCTGTTCGCAAACACCAGGTCCAGCTGGGCGCCGTCCCTAGCTGGCTCCCTCACCAGCTCTGTCGGGAAGGTCTCTTCCACACACCCCAGGAGCCTCCGAGACCCTTTCCTCTCTGCTCTGTTGTACTTCCAGCAGACATCTGGTAAGTTGAAGCGCCCCATGAGAACAAGGGCTAGCGATTGTGAGACTTCTCCCAGCTGCTTGTAGAATATTTTGCCTGCCTCTTCATCCTGGCTGGGTGGTCTCTAACAGACTCCCACCATGATATCTGCCTTGTTGGCCTTCCCTGATTCTTACCCATAAACACTCAGCCCTACTGTCAGCATCATTAAGCTCTAGACAATCAAAACCCTCCCTAACATACAGGGCTACCCCGCCGCCTCTCCTTCCTTGCCCGTCCCTTCTGAAGGGTTTATCGCCATGCACGGCAGCACTCCAGTTGTGCGAGTCGTCCCACCATGTTTCCGTGATGGCAACTATATCACAGTTTTCCTGCTGCACAGTGGCTTCCAGCTCCTCCTGTTTGTTGCCCGTGCTGTGTGCATTGGTGTAGACGCACTTCAGTTGGGCTGTTGATCCCGCCGCCTTTTTTTGGGGAAAAGCCCTAATTCCTATGTGACCACTCTTAGGCGCTCCTGTGGTTTCTAACACGTAAATAACCTTTGTGTCTTTGCTGCCGCATGGCTCTCCATCTCGTACCCCCACTGAGATGGCAGACCGAGGGACCTCACTAGCACACCATCCCTCAAACGCTGGCGTGCTTCCCCCAGGCTTATCTCTATTGCCTCCGGTTTTATCCCTTTCCCCCTTCAAATCTAGTTTACGGACCTAGCATATTAGCATAATTCATGTGATGCCTGTTACTCGTTGGATGATGGCGTATTTATAGTGCAGCTTTTCAGTTGGTCCTGAGTGAAGCTGGCATCCCCTGGAATGCAGGTGCAGCTCCAGGGCAGGGGGAGAGAGGAAATGCTTTGCCGAAAGTTAAAGGGAAAAAGCTTCCATCTCAATCAGATTTCAGACACTTTTTTTTTTTCTTTTTGTTTCCAGGTTGGAGAGAAATGATGAAGGCAGGATTTGGCTAGTTTCTAAGTAAACACAACAAGCTTTTGTGTGTAAACAGCTAGGACTTTCTGTTCATTTAGGGGAGCGAGAGGAACTTGCATGTGTGTGCTTGGATGCTGCATGAAAAGAGGGGCAGATTTCTTGAGTTGGGGGGAGGCACGAGGCTGCCTCCCTCCCCAGACTGCAGTGGTGGCGGTGGTCCTAGGTGTGCAGGAGAAGAGCAGCTGCGTGCACTCTGGCTGTCCCCAAGCCCCAGCATACCCAGCGGTGGTACGGACGTGGTGCACGCTTGTACCGGATCCTGGGGATGACGAGGGCTCCGTGTGCTGCCAAATGCCCATGAGAGATCCAGGTGTGGGAGTGCCCTCCCAGCCGCTCTCAGCACCCGACTGCTGTTTTCCCTACGTCGGGTCACCACTCGATTTGGTTTCCTCTGTCGCTTTAATGCTGTTTTCCACATGGTGACACGGGCAGTTGTGTTAATAGGATATTAATGAGAACAGCAACAAAACTCTCTTGTTACTTGGAGCTATGCAAATAGTGATTATTTTGTTGTTAACAACTTTGTTCTACAAAAAGCTCTACACCATTGCATTTTCTCCTTTGGGTACCACTTTCCAGCAAGAGCTGACTCACATAAGTATGCTTCAGTTAACTTGTTTTTTCCTTTTGCCATAGGAAATTCTGAAGAAAAATGCTGGACAACAGGGTTCAGGGAAAAAGAAAGTTTTAGTCCTCTGTTCAGCTGATGTTGCCAATACAGGTAAAACAGGCACCTCAATTTAGCAGCCCACCTTGGTTTTTCATCCTTCTGCCTCTTTTTGTTTATGGTGGTAATGGTACACGATTCAGTTTAACACAAGACAAATAAAATTACTAAAGTAAATAGGTTTGTTTTCAAATTATGAGACATCCTCTGACAATTTTTAGGAAGTGCTGAAATGTCTATTTTCTTTATTAACAAAACTGCAGAGAATGGTAACATTTTTTTAAGCCTTAAGAAATTAGAAGACAACTAAATGGGAGGAAGAACAGGCACATTTTTCATGGTAAAGGAGGAGGTTTTTAGAAATCAAGGAACTGAACCATGACTGATGAGTTTAACCTAAAGTTCTTGTCTCTGCCAAGGGCTTGTTGTGCAGCTCAGATAATTAAATTTCTGTGTCTCATTTTGTCCATCCACAGCTTTTCCTTCTGAGTTTGTATTTGTTGAATGTGACCCACTGTTAAAGGCTGAATCACTTTCCTTAGGACACCTTTGTGTTTTGTCTTTTGCTGTGGGTAGCAAAACACATCTGAAATGGGTTGGAAAAAAACTGTTGTGGAACTTCTCTAACCCAAAGTGCAAACTGGATGACTGGCAGAAGACTTGGGGCTCCTCCAGCAAAAGTCACCTTTTATTTAAGTGTATCCTTATAAACATGCAAGAGTCTGCTGCAGGTCTCATTTGCCTCTCCCAAGTAAAAAAAAATTAATTACCATCAAAGTAGCCTTACTTTCCAACAATTCTCCATGTTTTACTTCTAAGACTTGATTTTCCAGTAGTCCGTGGTTCATTTCTTCATGATCGTAGACAACGTGCTACCACAAAAAATTTTAGTTTCTCATTATTATTGAAATTAGAACTTATTTTTGATGTGTGTGGCTATTCTTTAAGGGGCAGGGGGAAGAAAGAGTTAAAAGGTGAGATTACCACAGGTTGGGGAAGCTGTTTATCATGAGAAGTTTGAAATGGGAAGAGAATGGCTCTAAAGATTTGTGTGACAGCTCATCCAGGAGTGGTGAGTTTAGAGCAGGCAAGAAGCTCTGTGGCCTCCATTCTGCAGGAGGCTGGAGCAGATGGTTTGGATGGTCCCTCCTGGCCCTGCAATCTGTGCATCCGTGGGAGGAAAAACCTGCTTTACAAATATGCAAAGTTCATGTACCTCAAGTTTCAGTGGTTTTTACATTAGCTTGAAATAATGGATGGTGCTAGTACCAAGTCATATTTTCAAAGACTTGATAATATGATACAAATTAAGCATTTTAGGCAAAAAAAGAAATACAGCATATTCCTATTTTATTCTCATTAGTTCTCTTTTTCTATAAATAGTAACCGTACAGCATGTAATACATTCTCTCATGTCGGAATTTATCAGGGAAGTGCTTTGGCTGGGCAATTGCTGTGTGAAAAATTAAGGGGGTTGCCTCAATCTATCAACATGTTTTGGTTTCACTGTTGAATAAAAATAGATTTTGAAATAACAGTTCCATAAACTAAAAAAATCCCAAACAGAGGCCATTTTCATTTCAGAGATGGATTCAGCGTTGTTTGATGAAACTGGAATACATCACTTGGTCACTCTAATTACTAAGGACCATTATTACAAATGCAACCAAAAAACCTAATGAATGTTGTCGTAATGCTAATTTATACCAGCCAACTGTGACACATCAGCCAGCTTTTCTGTGCAAATGTGTTGAAGGGAAGAGGGTAAAACAGAGTTACATTCCATTCTGGAAATGCAGCGGCTGCTCCTGGATACCGTGCGAATCCAAAGTGACTGAGACCAGACAATTGAATTTGTCTAGCAAAGAGTCTGCAGTTCAGAGAGCAGCTTTTTCTTTTTTTTTTTCTTGTTGGGGTGGGATGTTAGGTTTGGTTTAACATTTGCCAATTAAAGCAGACTCTTTTTTTGGAGGCTGTTTCTGCTGGCAGAACTCTGCAATGGGATCACTGACGTGCTGAGATGATGCAGTCCAAAGCAGCCATATGAACTAATCTCTTCTAAGTGAATGCACAGCATTCATACCACTGGCACATTAAAGTGCTGTGTGGTCAGGCAGCAGACTCCTAGCAAATGCCAGGCTTAAGGTCTGAGTACCTGGAAAATTCAATCATATTTGACCCTTGTGCTCCCAGGAGACCCTTTGCGACTCCTTGGGACACAGGAGGCTTCCCTTCTTTGGTAAGGAAAGAAACTGACCCCTAAGGAGGGGTTATAGGCATGGATGTTGCCATTGCACTGATCTAATCTATGTATTTATTAGTTTTCCACGGTGCGTGGTTGATTTCTGGCAGTGGGGAGGCCAGTTATCTGGAGAGCCGAAGTGCTCGGCAGGGTGCTGATGGAGCTGGTGCAGGAGAAGATGAGCAATCACAGGCAGACAAGCCGGTATTAGTCGGATGTGCCTGCGACCGAGACGTGATCGATGCCATTAGCATCACCTGGCAGAGCCCTGGGAGAAAGTGCTATTTCTGGCAGGCACCTTGATTTCTAGAGAATGGAGATGATTTATGATTAGGAAAAGCTGCTGGTGGACTGGCTCGGTGCTGGAGAAGTTAATCATTTGGTATGAGGATACCGTGATTTGTTTGACGTTCCCAACTTGTGTTCTAAAGATTTTGTGTCAGGCAGCATTTATGCAGGAGCGAAATGAGTCTTATTCTCATTTCACTTTATTTGTACCCCGTAGGGACATGTCTTAAAACACCTTTGGTGGCTGAAAGCAGGTGAGGCTTTGGGGTCCCTCAGCGCTGGCTGATGGGGGAGCATGTGTTCAGGCAGGCAACTTTATGAATCCCCGCAGAGCAAAGGGGAAAAGGCATCTTGACACTGTGCTTCTGGACACAGGGGCAGTTCTTATGGCAGTAGATGATGTTCTGCTTCAGGCTGGTGGAGTTTGCTCCTTCCTAAGCATCCTGTACACCATCTCCTGGGTGTAGGGGGTGGGAAGGGAGCAGAGTCCACTGCTCTTTCAGAGGTGGGACATGTTCTGCAAGGAGGCAACAGCCAGAGCCTCCTACCTGAGCTCGGCTGGGGTGGTCCCACCTTTGCACCACACCACCAACCCGAACTGCCTCCTGCATGCTCGCTGACATTGGCAGCTGCCACAGAGCCTGTCTCTTGGTGAAGATATGTGGTGAAATGCAGTATAACAGGACCCCTGCGTTTTCTAAGGGTCTCAGACTGGCATGGCTGGGAGGGGGAAGCGACCGTGTGTGACTTGCCTTCCTGGTCTCCAGTTTGTCTAGCATGGCAGTGTGGTGAGGAGTCAACTATGGCTATGATTTACATGGAGTAAAAGTTCCTTCGCTTCCCTGGAAAACACTGAGGGAAAAATCTCAGAACTGTTTCCCAGGGAAACTTTATGAACTGGTTCACTGTACATCACAAAACAGCATGATATGAAAATGGATCTGGAGATACTTCATATTTAATGTTGGAAAACAGTGGCACAAGCTTTCACTAAAATGAAAGCTTCTCATCCAGAACTACAACTTTTCGATCCGATTTGCAGTGTATCGGTATAGTGGAAGGAGACTAGATGGAAGCCAATGCACATTAATTAATTAAATCAACACTCCCTTGCACAGGAAAAGACTGGGATGCTCTGTACCCTGTGTGTTTTATTTTATAGAAGCAAGTGTTTCAAACACCTGAGTTTCCACTCCAGCCATGTGCTTGAGCACCTAGTGAAGTTTATCTTTCTTACGTTAAGAACTTTAGAACAAGCTGAACGTCAAGAGGCGTCCATCTGAACCATTGCATGACTCATCTGAAGACTGTTATTTAAACATTTCAGCTGAATCAAGAAATCTGTCCATCCCAAAGCAGAAACAACGGTTAAGTGTTAGCCTGTCCCTTCTGGGAGCCAAGCCAGGCAATGTTCAGTACAAGGTAATTAGAGCCAGTGAAAAATTCTGAACAGAGAGGCTGCTTTTAAATTCATTGGGTGAGTGCTAACAACATCTGCAGGTCACTTCTGATTGCCAAAGTGGAACCTGTACCCACAGAGCATGCTCTGAGAGGGGAGAAAATAGTTTGGTTTAATATGAGTAAGGATGAGTTTATATGAGTGATGTAAATACCTTACAGAGAGCATGAAGAGCTGGAATCAGTTGAAGAGATAATAGAATGCACGGACTTGAAAAATGAGTGAAAATGATTGTATGTGTTTTTCTGGCATTGGGAGTCAATGGATGAACCTGGGAGGGCTGGATTTACTCCATTTCTGCCCGCACACATGTGCTTTCAGCTCCCTGGCTCTGTCAGCCGGCTGACCAACAGGTCTTCAGGGCGGCTGGGTCTGATAGTGTCACCCGCACTTCAGTCCCAATTACGCAGGTAATCCCACATGTTTGTATTCAGCTCTGTGAACGTATGTTGACTTATCTCAGTTAAGAAAAATCGCCTGAAGGTCTATTGGAAAAGCATTATAAAAGGGCACAGGCAGCTATTTTAGATTTGATATTTACTGAAAGAAAGGCTGCTAGAAACTGAAGGCAGAAAGTAATTTCGGTGATAATGACCGTAAAACAATATAAAATGATGGAATTTGTTATTCTAAGGAAAGGAAGGAAGGAGAGCAACAGAATAATGATAACAGAGTTCAAAAAAGCAGACTTCAGTGAAGTCAGGGAAGCAGCAGCGAGGGCCTCCCAGGAGGATATTCAAAGACAAAACGAACGGCAACAGAACTGGCTGTTACCGAACAAAGCTGCTTTAACGGCATGACAACAACCTCCTGTTGCAAAGGAAAGACAGGCATTCCCGAGACTGCTTCTCGGCTCTCTGAGGACGTGCAGAAATAAAAAGAAACCTCCAGAAAACCAGGAATAAGGACAGCTGACTAAGGATGAATAGAAAGGAATAAACTCCTGCCTATAAGGATAAAATCAGAAAGTAGAAGGCATAAAATGGGCAAACAACACAAAAGGCAAAAAGGCAGGCATCTATAAATGCATCAGAAATAAGAGGAAGACAAAGGCATGTATGGGCCTGGTACCGAGCAGCGAAGGGAAGCGAATGAAGGCTAAACTATTCAATGCCTTATTGTTTCAGCCTTCAGAAAAAGGTTAATTGTGACCAGACACTTACTGCAATTAATTTTAACAAGAGGATAACAGGGAAAGAAAAGATTAAAGTGTACTTAGATAAATTGGATGTTTTCAAGCTATGGGAGCCTGATGAAATCCACCCTAGAATACTTGCTGAGTTGCCCCAGAAAACCCCTGAATCAGTGGTGATTATCTGCGGGGAGGTGGGGTGGTGAGGAATACATGGAGAGTGCTGGAGGATGGCAAACAGAGCACCTCTCCCTCAAACCCACATGGAAAATGGTAGAGCTGGAAGCCTAAATCAAGTACCTGAGAAGGTACTAGGGAAAATGATTAAATAATCAGTTAGTGGGTATATAGAGGATATTAAGATAATAAGAAAGAGCCAACAGGGATTTTTCAGGAAGAAATCACGACCAAGCAGTGTGATTTGCTCTGACAGGATAACTGGCTCAGAGGTGGGGGGAGCGGCTGAGGATGCATCTCCAAGTCAGTGACTTGGGAACTAAGCCGCTATGGCCTGGATGAACGTGTGGTAACGTCTTTCCAAACTCCTCCTAAAGGCTGCCGGTGGCCTTCTGCCAAACCAAGGAGCATTGTACTCAGTATTTTTTCACCTGGTTATTAAGAAATGCTTTAAGTACACAACAGCTGACAGTGGTGCCCCTTTTTGAAGCATTGACAGATTTCAGATAAATAACAAAAGAAAAGCAAACCTGAATATAGAGAGCTGACCTCATGCTGGGCATCCCATCTGAAGACTGATATATCTGATTGCTTCGTTTTTCAAATAACAAAAAAGTTAAAGGCAAGTTTTAATTAAGAACACTTTTCTAGTCTTTCTTTGCCCTAGCTCAAGAGGAGTTACACACACACACGCATGCACATCCATTTCTGGTAATTAATGGGGTGCTTTGCTTGAGGGTGCAGTAAGCCTGAAAGAGCAGCTCTGAGAGCTGAGGATTTTGGTGCCTCTGAGAAGCTCTAGTTCGGGTCTCGGACCCTGCTAACAGCATCCCAGTAGGCTAAAAGGCTGAGTCACCTCCAACAAATATATCCCTGCTTGGCCACAGTAAACATTAGCTCCTCTGCCACTGGTCTTTAATTGGAGGGATGGAGATGTGGCATGTCAAGGGTCCATCCTGGGCTGTGTAGGTGTGTGTGTTGGTGTGCACCTGCTCTGCCATGGGCATGTTGGGCTCAGGGATCCTTCACCTCCTGCCTTTTAACTTCCAGGATGGAAGAGCTGGATCCCAAGTAGGGGTGGGACAACCACCACAGAAGGCTTGAATAATTTTGGCTGGGAGGGACCCCTGGAGGTCCCTGGTCCAACCTCTTCCTCAAAGCAGTGTGAGTTTCAGAGTTAGGTCAGGTTACTCCAGGGCTTGTCTATTTGGATAGTGAATATTTCTAGAGACGGAGGATCTACAGCTTATCCAGGACCTTGTTCCAGTGCATTTGACAAAGCTGTAATCTCACTAAGTCAGAGGATTTTCTTCTGATCTCAGCCTCTAGACATTTGTAGAGCAACAGATAATCACCACATGTGCTAGTGGCCTTGTATACATATACTATACCACCGAAGATATACTTCTATTCATACCATATGTGAAAGAAATAATTTAAAATTAAAAATAGAGTGCTAGAAATATTTTCAATTTAAATTTTACACTTATAATTCATGAAATTAGTTTGGGAAACCCTGTACTTCAGGTCTTGGGAACGTCCTCACTCGGGTCTATTTTGATTTATGGGATTCCTTCTAAAAACATCCTTCCATGCAAAGACGTGGCACTAGAGCTAAGAAAACGTTTTGTGGTGGTGTATTTATTTGGAGCGGTTCTCACAGAGTTTTATAAGCTCTGAATCAATGCATGCTGGAAACAGATGAATATTCCTGTGCTTTGGTTGTGCTACATACTTTACCGTAGAACTCAAATATCAGAACTTTGAGACGTATCTTGAATGCCTGTAACCAACATCTATATTAGGGAAGAATATGCTTATAATGTAATTTTTTTCCCTTTTGCAGAATGCCTTTAATAGAAAAGCAAGCAAGACATCTGAATGAATTTTATATGTTCCCTGAACTCCTCAAGCCTTTGAAACAACGCAGCTTGAAATTTTAGTCAATATGAATGGAGACATTTAAAAAATCTGTGTGCTCTTGTGTCAATAAAAGATGGCAAAGGGCTAAAGAGATGAAAATAGACAGTAGAGTCAGAGATACAACCAGTACTGGGCAACCTCCACAGGGAACAAGCCATTAGTAACTGTAATCAACAAATTTGTTATGAATTTATAGCAATGTTGATAACTAAAGAAACACCTTTCTTGCATTCCTTTGGAGAAAAAAAATAATTAGTGGCTTCACCTCTCCAAAATATAGTCTAATTTAATTTTTTAATAGGCATATGTACAAGTTATGTAATTTGAGCATTTTACAAGTATCATTAATAGGAGTGACTTCAGTTGGCAGGTGGCTTTACTCACGTATACGATAAATGTATGCATGTATCAACATAGAATTAAAATATTTCTTTTAATTTAAGATTTAGGTAAAATTTTAGTTAAATCAACAAGCCTTCCATACATCAGAGCAGCTTGGACCTAGGGACTATGTTGTTCTGGGACACAAGACTGGAGGCAACCCTGGACCACGCAGGAGGGTCAGCGTTGTGTGGGCTTGGCTCAGACACTTCTGCTGTGCCTTCACAGCATGAGACCACTGACTTGTTCACTTCTAGCCCTGGTATCACTTCATCACAATCCACCACATGATGTGGAAACAGCCTGTGCCTGATGCCAGTAGTAGAAACTGCTGATAAAACAGCCCGTTAATGCATAATTCAGTGCCTGAAAAATCTTAAATTCTCTCCTTTCCCAACTCACTTTGCAAATTCTGAGTTCTCTGGAGAGCACAGCAAGGCGAGGAATTAAGCTCTGTTGTTCAATGGCAGAGAGCAGTCAGGCTTATGTGAACCACCAAGAACCACGTATGGTCTTCACAACTGGAGGAATGGAGAAATACCTCCATGAGCAGGAATTTCAGGACAATTCAGAACGCTTCAAACCTGGAAGAGTTTTGGGTGTGTTCACCAAATTTTTCTGCTGTGGGGTTGTGGTGCTTTCTGAACATCAGCTGTGCAGCATGGTATTCCTGGTGCCAAGCGGTGAATACGATGCCTTTGAAAAGAAAGTCAGATCAGATCATGTTGTGCTAGTCAAGTTTGATAGCCCTCATGCTTTAAATATAGAGGATACTCCAGAGGTTAGCACAATGACTTGTGCCAGTATGTGCCTTTTGACTTGATTGGATTTGATCATTATGAGTTGCAGGAGGCTGGAACACTGGAGTGCTTTGTGTACAGATGTAGTAGGGAATTTTTGATGGAGAATTCTGAGCAACCTGTGAGCATAGTCCTTAGCCTTGTCATTGTAAGTGGTACTGCAGGAAAATTTAAATTGCCCTTGGTACTTCTTATACTTTGCACCAACTTAGCAAAGTATTGGGTTTAGCTTTTGAAAACGTGTATGCTTCTTAAGAACTGGAGGCGTACGTAGATGCTAAAAACACGTCAGATGCACAGGACTGTGAGATATGCAAGACAAGAAATAAAAAAGGGTAGGGTGTATAGCAGGGGATGTCTCACATGAATAACCTTGTATCAAAGTTTAACTTTTACTTCTTATGAATGTGGATAACAAAAATGGGTTTGCTCTGCACTGTTTTTCCTCATCCTAGAAAGGGCTTTTATGCCATGGGTCAGATTCATCTCGCCCAACTTAAAATCACCTAGTCTAAACTGTTTGTCAAGACCTGCACTATATCCCTATTACTTGACATATCTTAGGTGCATGTGGCAGTTTGCAAGTGCCATGTGTCTGGCTATGTGGGGAGTCTGCATCCCTGAATGGCTTTGAAGTACTCAGTGTTAGGAGAGATAAAATCCTTTCTTAGATTATATCGTGTCTGATACAGTAAATTGGTCAGTGACTGAGCAAATTATAACAAAATAGCCTGGGAACGTTCTCTTTTTACCAGCGTCCCTGAGCCAGCTGGTAGGAGAGAAACAAAAGTTCCCAGGCTGACGGCAGATATCAGAGTGCTGTGAAGTTATGTGGGTCTCCTGGGTAGCTTGGACTTAGGTTTATCAGTCAAAATCAAGAACCGTAACTGGACCCATAAACAGCAAATGTTGCTCTTGATGATTTGTTTTGACTTTTTAGCAGATTCTTCAGGCTTGTAAGGAAAATGTAGCTTTGTTCCCCCTACCTTTCCTCTTATCAAAAACACTTGCCAGGTGGGGACCTGTACTGGGGAAGGCTGGAACTTTAAATATCTCTGACTTCAGAGAGTACCTGGTAAGCGGACGTGTGTCATTTAGCTCACTCACACACTCTTCCTGCTGTCAGCTGGGCTTCACTGCGTGAAAAACAAGTTTGAGGTCAATAAGAATTGGAAGAAAACAGTTAGTTGTGGTGTAAAGGTTATTATGTAATGACCAGTAGTCCTTCATCAGAGTATTTGGTTTTGTATATCTCAACGAGGTTACCTCACTGCAATACTTTCATCTTTTGTATTCTCCTTTGTCCCTCAGGAGCCATTCCCATAGAACCTTGATCATTGCATCTCATCTTAAATAAAACTTTAGCATAAGGAGGATCTATGGAAAATACATTACTGTGTAGTTATGAAAAAAGCACCTGTGTTTTATTCAGTGGGCACTAGGCAGTGTATCACTCACTTCTAACAGTGCTGTTTGCAAATATCAAATAATAATGGAAAGTTTGACAATAATGAAGTAAGTAATCAGATGAACTGTTGAGTACAGGTGCCTACATTTACAACTCTTTCATCAAAGAGAAAATTAAGCGCTCTCAGAATATTATGGCAAATTGCTTGCTGTTATACGACTACTAATCAGGTGGAGTACGTAAATGCATCAGGAAAAATCTTGAGCAATTATGGCAGTAGATGATTAAGTCACAGAGCACATCATGGGACAGTGAACGGGCTCCTTTTCTCTGCCTACAGATACTAAACGCTTGTTGCAAAAACAAGCAGCAAAAGCCCAGAGTCACCAGCACCTCTGCTGGAGTTTGGCTGATGGTACAGAGTTTGGGAGAATGTGACTCCTGCATCCACGCGGCTGTGTCGCACAGCCCTCTCGGTGCCCCGGGGCCAGCTCTCCTCTTCAGGGGCTGGGGTTCGTGCAGAGGCTTTAGCTAAATGGTCTATTAGCAGGTGGGATGGGGGGTAGACCTCACCTCACTGGCACCCTTCAGTGCAACACCACACCTGACACTCAGATGCAGCCTGGAAGAGTTTGTACCCCCAGCCCAAGGTGCGTCAAGCAGAACGGTGGGACCGTGCTCCGGCACCTTTTTCTGCGTGCTCGGCCTCTCCATCCACCTTGGGACACAGAGATGGCACCTACGTGGCTGCCCCACAAGTTCCCAGCCGCTCCGGGGGGATCCTTAGTGGACATGGTCTACGAGCACACCCATGCCTAGAGGTGGGTTTATCCACCTCAGTAGCTTCCCAGGGAAAATAGCATGGCTGCTGCATCATCTCCTGCCTTTCCCCCTCCTACGGCTTTCAGAGATAATGTGCTTTCCTACCTACTGTTTCCCAGCATCTCAGGCAGCTGATCAAGCCCTGCATTTTCTTCTTGCTTCCTCCTTGTCTTCTGGAGCTTCTCTGAGATGCAGCGAGGCCTGAGGCAATGCAGGAGGTCTCTTGAGCCAAACTCCTGCCTCTCAGCCTAGATTTGCCACATACTGGGAGTGCTGCAGACAAGCCTCATTCTATGCTTGGCTCTTCTGAGCCTTTCAGCTGAGGGAAGAACATGGTAAGGATTTGAGAGCGAGCTTTGACTTGGAAAGCAAGCTGAAGACCCTGTGCTGTGAGGGGGGGGTCTCAGCCTGGGGACTGACATGACCATCCCTTGCATCTGCATCTCTGAGGGGAAGCCAGGCTGCCCTGGCTCCCCACCTGCCCCCAACAACCTGTGCTCTAAGCTACTGATAAAACATGCGATAAAACCAAACTCTTGGCAGGGCCCCTTCTGCAAGATGGCTTTGTGGGTCCCTTCTCTATGAGCTGAGGAGGAAGAAAGAATTTCGAGTTACAGGATGCAAGTATAGGTTTTGACTACAACACAAAGCACGTGGTCATGCTAAATCAAATGACAGTTTTGGAGGAGTGCTGTGTCGTACCACGCTCCTGCAGGCAGTGGAGCTGGTATAAGGTTTCTGGTCAGGCGCTTTCAGTGCGGCAGGGTTGCTGTGTGGAGTTTGTGATAGCATTTCCCAAACCCTGTGCCTTAATTGCAGGGATGTGAAGTAGGAAATAGCTAATGGCTGTGTCAGCGCATTGTGTCGTGTTTGAATCCCTGATCAACAATCAAACCCTGTTGTTTAATATTTAGAGACTAAAAATAGCATATTCCTCCAAGGGCATGGAAAGTATCCTTTCATTCAAGTGGCACATATGCATCCTTTCAGTTTGCCATGGCACCAGTGTTACCAACTAAGCGTCCTTCCATGTTCTGCCTTAAAGACTGAGCTTTCTGCTGCCCAAGCCCTTTCCTCACGTTGTACCTTAGCAAAGACCTGTGTGTTGTGAGAACGTGCGAGCTCTTTGTCAGCCTCAGTGACTCATGATTAGTATGGCAAGCCGTACAAAAAAATGAATGGGTTTTGAATATCTCAGGGTAGAAGATAATATAATCCCATTACAAAAAAATGGTATCTTCATCTGTTCTTCTCTGCTGGTTTCTAATTCTCTGTTATTGGGCTTTACAAATCCTTCGTATTTCCTTTCATTTAATTTCTGGTGAGTTTGGGATTGTGAAGCTATTCCTATGCTGACACTTGAATAGCAGATGTGCTAATATCTGCATGTATACACTTAATCCATGCATAAAAAAGGAAACTGCTGCCTTTTTCTTTTATTGTGTGCTAGTCCACAGCGATATATGTCTTGTCATCTTAGCCACTGCTTCACACACACAGCTTACAGTGGAAAAGAGCTGGAGCCCAGAGAGAAAGCTGTAGAGGTGGGCATAGCTTTTGGGTTGTGTCTTACAGGGGATGGAGGGGGGCAATCCACCTAGTTCCCTGGAAAAGGAGCGATGGGAGTCTGGAAAGGTGACTATGTCCTGGATGTCTGGATGGGAAAGTCAGCTGTGCAGGTTAACCTTCCCAAAAGTCATGAGGCATTGATAGGGCAGAGCCCTACCATGAGGTTTGCTTTCCAAAGGATCTGGGGAGCACCCCGCTCTGTGGCGAGGATGCAGGCTGCTCAGCCACCCACCGCAGAGCAAATTCTGCTGACGCTGCCTTAAATGTGTCTGTTTCCTCGTACGCAGCAGTCGGTGTGTCAAGGATGCAGTAGCGTGGAGACACGCTGGCCGTAGGGGCTGGGCTGGCTCTGGGTCTGCGAAGAGGAACCCTGCACCGCCACGTCGCCTTCCCCCACCGCTCGCCCCGAGCAGCGTCGCAGAGGCTCACTGCTTCCTCCCCAGCTGAAATACAGCGTGCAAAGGAGCCGGGGAGGGGAAGGCCCAGAACGCAGAACACGTTGTGACCTCCCTTGCACAGACCGTGCTCTCTGAGTTTAGGTCCTTAGCACACAGCTTTCCAAAACCTTGGAAAGCAACCCCTTCCCCCCCACCCCGGCTCCTGTCCGCAAGGATCTTGCTGACGGTGGTCCTTGGGAATCAGTCTCGCTCTTTCCCCCCCGACCAGGATGAATTTCAGTAAAAAGAAGCACAGGTCTCTGAAGGTGCTCACAAGCTGCCTCCTCCAGTGCCCCCGGTAAGCACAAACCAAGTCTCGGCTCTACTCAAAGGCCGACTCCTGAAGGTCTGCCTGAGCTCTGAAACGGGGACGGAGGAGCCTCGGTCAGTCCGGCACTGCAGTGTGCACCCGTTTGTGGGGGCTTCTGCAAATACCTTGGAGATGTCAAAACTAAAGCTTCAGAAATAAAACCCCAAACGTCTAAATGGAGCTGGCAGGCAGTACTTCATAATGCTGCTTCTCTAATTCTTAGGTATAAACCAGCATCTGCAGCACTCTGACTATGCTGCCAAATGGTTACGTTAGGGATACACTTATCGGTCCAATATATTTTAAGGCTGAGCACAGCAACATGCTGAGGGCCCAGTGCACCCCCCTGCAATTTATGACAGCACTTTCCCTTGGCACGCTATCTCACACAATCCTGCCACTGACTTCCCCCGTGGGACCACTTCTGTGCTGGAAGGTTTGCAAATCTATATCTTAATTTGATGCCAGCTGGTAGCAATATAGCTTTGACACCCCTATATCATTCCCCTTCTTAGACTACAAGCTGCCTCTCATAGGCACTTAAAAGTTTTTCTAAACATATTTATAAAAAAAAAATTCTGAATATATATTGTTTGTTAGACCATGAGGTTTTTTTATAACCTTCAGGGTTTTGAGCCTCGCATGGAAGATAGTTACTGCTGTAATTTCTACATCTTGTATTTTTAGAAATGGGAAACTATGAACTTGTACGTCCGCGCTTGCAGAGGAGGAGCCAGGAGGCCTCCCTGGGGCTGGTCGGCACTACGGGAACAGAAGGTTCCTCTGACTGGAGCACAGTGGTCGGGGACTCCGGCTACCCAGCACCTCCTGACCTGAGCTGGCATGTCACAGGCAGTTGTGGCCAGAATTGTTAGCGACTCCTGCAAGAGTGCCCTGCTCAAGGTGACAGGGCGGGAGAGCACGGCTGCAGACACCTGACTCAGATGCATCAGGCCACGCACCCAGTTACCTCTCCCTCAGAGGCTTCTCCTGCCAGCTTTGCTCCAGGTCATGAGGAACGTGCGCCTGCGGAAGCCCAGCAACAGAACTAGAAGACTTGTCCTTAGGTGAGCAATTTGCAATCTGCTTACATCCTTGCAAAATTATAACCCACGAATACCAGCAAATCCACTGGCTCCACAGATTAGTCTGTTTGCTTCTTGCGGTAAAGCTACTAAATCAAAAGAGACAGCTAGGAAAATCTGCCTGTAATTATTCACAAGCACTACACATGTAACTCTCAAAGATTTCCATCACTAATATTTGTGCTGTTACATTTCCCCTGCATCCAGTGTTGACACTGCACATGTGCACATACCTGCCCAGTTACCTGTGTCTGCGCTGGTCTGTAACTGGAATAGTGTCTGCACATGCAAAGGGCAGGCTCACCGGAGCTGTGCGGGTACCTTTGTGTGATGAAACGTCAAAGACGTGGTTTTGAAAACAGGAAAACATTCAAGCGCCTAGATGATTTGCGCATTGCCCCTTCGCCACTGGGAAAGTACTGAAGTGTCGCACTGCAGAAATATTCTGTCTGGTGTTTTAAAGATGTATTTGACTTACTGAAAAATTATTATTATTACAAAATAAGCATACCATTGTATTCAGCACATAACTAAAGACTCCCTGTGTACACCAATATGGTGATATTATGCAAAAATGGTTCATAAAGCCAAACATGGTCTTGGAGGCAGTTTGGTGTACAGCTGTTGTAGTTCCAGTTCTCATACACACTCTTGAAAAATGCATATCCTTTCTGGGACAATATTGACAAACTAGAAAAGTTCCAGGCTAAGAGTGACAAGAATGAGTTGAGGTCCACAAAACCTGCTTTACAGTAGAAGACTAAACAAGCTCCATCTATTTAATTTACCCAGTGAATAAAACTGATTTCATCACTACCTAAGCACTTGCAGGGGAGAAGAATTCCGATAGTAAAGGTCTGTATTTTATCAAGCAAAGGTAAAACAAGGTCCAGTGCCTGGGAGCAGCAGCTGAACAAGTTTGAAATAGAAAGAAAACAACATTTTGAACACTGAGCAAATCAAACCATCGTATCATAAGCAAGGTGATGCGGGTTTTCTGTCACTTGAAATCTACTCAAAGACAGGATGCACTTCTCCGTCAGTCTGCGGCAGGGGGTTTCCAGCCTGCTGACAGACTCAGCACCTACCTCGGACTGTCCTGGAAAGAAGAAACAAAGTTGATTTTATTAACTTAAAGAAACTGGTAAATAAGAATGTGGAGCATACTGTCAGCTGGAAAAAGGTTTTGGGGATAGCAGGTACAGAAAGGATGAAGGCACTGATTTAGCTTAAATGAAAGTTAACGGAATTTACGCATTCATCGCAGAGTGACTTTGTGTTCTTCACTTTAGACCTCGTCGTCTCTCCTTCAGATCCATAGAGGAACGTGTGGGCACAGCTACTGAACTACTCAATGGATTGCCAAAGACCCTGCTGATGTAGATCAGGAGAGTCACGTAGTAAAAATACAGTTAGGTCAATTTAACACATGATTTTTGATAGCAGAATCGTCACTGTCTGTAAAGCTGATGTATGTGTTAGAGCTGGTTGATCCATCGAAGTATTTAATGCGTTAGTACATTATTAATGTGTAGCATTTTCCAACAAACCCTCCAACATATGTTTGTGTCCGTACATATATAGACGGGGCACGCGCTCTCTGTGTGCATAAAAACATACCTTGAGGGCTCTGCCAAAAGCTGAGGTATCTACATTAAACCGTCTCGCTGCCGAACCTCCGCACCCCAGGTCAGCTAAGGGCGGCCCAGGGAAACGCTCCTGCTGCCACGCACGCCCCTCGGGCGGGCAGCCCACGGGGACGCTGCGGCCCCCGCTGCCTGCCGGACGGCCGCGGCGGGGGAGGCAGGAGCTGCGTGGAGCCACCGCCGATCCCCGCCGCCCCGACCCCGGCGGGGTAACCCCAGGGAAGGGCTGGCCGCAGAGCACGCTGCCGACCCCCTTCCCAAACAGATGGGGAGGTGCTCGCGGTGTGCTGCGCTCCCCTGCCCCGCAGCACGGCTGGAGCGCTGGGCCTCAGCGCCCTCATTCAAAAAATAGGTGTTTAAAAATAAATTCTTTAACGGAACTGTTTGCACCTAACTACATTTCAAATACCCTTTTGTTTTTGCTCTTGGTAAAATCTGAATGCAAAGACTTAATCATCTTGTGTTTATTTATTTGTTTACTTGTTTATTTATTTACTCAGTTTCCCTCTTGCTTCCCTCCAGCTCTTCGGGTTTCTGTGGAAAAACAGAGATAAGTTAATCTGAACAAAACATGGTAGTACTTGAAAAAGTCCTTCCCATCAAATTATAGGGAACAACATTTACTTTTCATCTGTGTTCCATATTTTTGTGTCGGCTCTAATCACAGTCTACATCGGGCAGCATTGCCATGAAGGATTGTTGTCCTAAATCACTTGGCTGCATTTCCCCCAGAGATGACCAAATAGCAGAACCTGACAGGCTCTTAGACTTGGGGAACCGATGCTGATCAAAGGCACAATAAACAATTCATATGAAAAAAAATCAGTGGGAGGAGCTTTTCCCCCCCAAGGGTCTATCTAACTATAAAAATTCTCATTTGAATATTTATACCCTTTTTTATTTTTAATTTTAAAGAAGATTTTTCTCTCCTTAAAACTGTTACTGATATGTTTTATCATAACATTGCATTATATTTTAAAGACAACATGCATTTTAATTCACTGTCTTTTATAAATATCCCGTTTGGTTGTTTATTTATTTCAAAAGAGCACTATGAAAAGATTCATCTGCCTCCGGTGGCATCCTCCAGTGCCTGTTACCACCCCGCAGGTGAGGAGGGCAGGCTTCCCCCGGCAGCTGCTGCAGGCGCCGGAGAGGAGGGAGCTGCTGCCCGGCGGCGGTGGTGGTGGTGGCGGTGGTGGCGGTGGTGGCGGTGGCAGCTGTGGTGTTGGTGGCGGTGGCTGTGGAAGTGGTGGGGGCGGTGGCTGTGGGGTGGCGGTGGCGGTGGCAGTGGGGTGGCGGCGGCGGTGGCAGTGGTGGCGGTGCATGCCCCTGCTTCTACACCAGAGGGCAATAAAGTGAAGGTAAAATTTGTTTTTCCCCTGTTAAATGAAAGTGGTTCATAGGACAAAAGTCACTTACGTTATTATTTATGACTTGATAATTGAATATATTATTTACCTGCCAAATCTTTTCTATGTTTGAGAAGCAGAACTCTTTGTATGTTGTTAATACACTGAACCAAGATTTTTCTTCCAAGCAATTGTATTTTCTAAAGCTACAGCTGTACAGACCTTAAGTTTTTACCATGACATAGATATATGTTTCTATTTTTATTGTTGAACAATAGATAACTTTATAGTATTATCTGTCATGTGTTCAAATATTTATAACCACCCATGGAAAGAAATAAAGTGATTATTTCTCTCAGGAAATTAGAATGCCAGCTGCAAACCTGAAATGCTTTGGATTTTGCAGATAAATAAAACACTCTCTTCCATTGCAGGGGCTGCTCCTGGAAATGCTGTGTAGCAGCTGGGTGTTATTTTTAAAGCTGAAAGCACTTGACTTCACAGACCTTTAGTGCAGGTAGGAGAGAAGGAGGAATTATCTTAAACATTCTGCCACAGGCGTTACAGAAAGAGTCCCAGCACCCATTACCAGTGATGGAGAAAGAAATACAAAATAGTAAGGAAGGAGTGTTTGGGGGCTCATGAAAAGGGTGAGCTAAAAATAATTGCAACAAAAAGAACATTCTGGGATCTGCTTTGTATGACTGATTGTGGCTGCTTTCTTGTCACTCTGTGAGAGCAAAAGGCACAGCCAGTCTCGGGATGTTTTCAGCTCTGCCATCGCAGTGTCGGGCTCTGCCTCGGTAGGGAAATGCAGCTTCTGGTAGGGAAGAAGTTAACGAGGTCTGTGCTAAATATGGTTGGGAAGCAAGTAGACTTGAATCATCACAGAATACACAGATGGCTTTTAAAATGCTGATGATCAAAATACCAAGCAATGAATTTCTGATCGTCTGAACCTGATCAGCACCAGTAGCCTTGATCGGTTACGCGGGTGAATCGGCATGCTCCGGGGCTGCAGCTGCTGCCTGGACGATCCCACATCTGGGCTGCGCCTGCTGTCAGCCCGAGCCTCGTATCCACCACCCCTGCAGCTCCCTGAGCTGCACTGCTCGCAGGAGCGGGAGAGGCCGGTAATGAAGGGCCGGGAACTGCAGGCCAGCAGCATGGAGGCTGTTTTCTTCTGACACAGGCCTTCAGTTATGCATCATGTAACTGCACGGAGGTCGTGCCGGGTGCTTATGGAGGAATCATCCCGAGTGCTGGATCATCAGCACCCATAAACCCTCAAGGCTCATTTTTGCTTCTGTTACCACTTCTCACAGCCAATCCTTAGACCTGGGTTGTGTTTCTGATACGGATTTGCGCAGAACTCAGCAAAACAGGGCTCTGTTTTCTGCCTGGTGTTTCCGGATGATCATCAATAGCAGTGCTTTGATCTCAGAAAAGTGTTTTAAAGAGAAACACCAGAGTGGGTGTGAACTACGGAAGCTTTTACTGGGGGGGACCTGGCAAAGGTCGTTCTTAAATTGAAGCACAGCCTTGCTCAATTTGGGCTAGAGCAGTGGTTTGTTTGTCCTGTAGAAGATGTTCCTCAGGTGGATCCTTCTGCAGCCCAGGCTGGTGTCCTTGCTGCCCATGACTCTCAGACTGTCCTGTTCTCCTGCGTGAAAATGCCGAAGCCAATATAGAGCAGCAACATGCTGGAGGCACAATAAGATAAACTGAAGTTGATCTTTGTGACAAAAAAGTGCTCTGGTCCTCTGTTGCTCCTGCCTTATCCTGACACATGGGAAGCAGCATGACTCAGGTCTGCCTTCGGCTGCTGTAACCCTGGGACTCTGGCCGGATGACTTTTTCTGCGCCTGCTTGCCTTTGTTAGGAGGAAGCTGGTGCACTGGAGAGCCTGGGCTGCGGGCTGCGCTCCCCAGGGCTCACCTCCACCTCATCATCCCTGCTGGTGAAGTTCTGCTGGGCTTGAAGAAAAGTGTAATTTTATTCTGTGAGTCTAAACCACTGCTTTGACTCTTTCATACCTTGCAATTGTGAAGATTCACAGCATTTGCTTTGCGCAGCCCCGCCTTCCTCCTGGAAGCTGATGACCTCATCCAGGAGGTTAAACATTCCAGCCAAAAACGCGCTCTGACTGCGGGCGGCTCCCGCTAGAAAACGGTCCCTGAGCGGAGCTGCCGTTCACAGCTTCTCCTCCGTGGCGGGCGTCCCCGGCCGAGCACCCCGCCCGGGTGGAGGTTGCCCAGTGAGTTGGGGAAGGGGGCGGCTGGGCAGACACCCGACAACCTGCTGGCCTTGCTTGCTAACCCCCGCACTTGCCGCACGAAAGCACCGCCACCAGCCTAAGCCACCAAGGTGCCAACTGGGCCACATTGGACCGGGTGAAAGCGAAGCTTCTTTCAACCATTTTTTTGTCTTGCCCATGTGCAGTTTTAAATGCTGCATTAAGGTGACGCAAAGAAGGTACCACACAGAAAACTCATGCACCACAGAAGGCACGCGGTGACTGCCGTTAGCAGGCACTTACCCCGCAGCGAGGAGGAGGAGGTGACCGGAGGAGCTGCACAGCGGGGCAGAGAGCTCCCCAGCCGCCTGTGCTGTGCACCCACGGACCGGGCACTGAGCTGGCACTGAGCTGTGCCTTCCCCCTTGACTTGCTGTGCTTATCCCCACGGTGATAACAGCGATGGTTTAATTACTTGTCACCAGCTGCAGCTGATGCTTATTCTGTATCGGGAATCTGTTAATTCATAACTTCGCCTGTCACCCAGTCTGCAGATCTACAGCATCCCAGAAGAAACTCTGTCAATAAGGATGGGGTTACGAAATGTGTAAGCTCTTGGAGAGCACAAGTGGGTTATAAAAACTTTGCTCTCTTCACAGGAGTGAGACTACAGTGAGACGTCAGAAAGGCAGGAGCCAGGTGCCAGCAGCACCACGCGCACATGATTCTCAAGTGTCCCCGCTTTGGCTTTGGCCAGTGCTCTGGAGGGAAAGATGAGATGGGACAGTCATGGGAACAAGCGTCAGAGAGCCCTCAAGCCTCACCTCCAGTGGTTCCCCGGCAAATCCTGGCTGCCAGACCCCTCCTGCGAACGGGTAATAGGTGTCTGCTCCACCTTGGTTAAACCCAGACCTAACCAGCTGGCTCCTGGTCCTGCCCAGAACTGTGTCACTCAGTAAGACCCTGCGTTTCTGCAGGGCATGCCCCTGCGCCGCTCAATACCAGCCCCTTTAACACGAGCAAATTCTCAGTGGCAAGGATAACCAAAGTCGATGATAACCTCTGTCTGTAGGTTCTCAGGTTATATTTTCTATTTATCGGTATTTCTTATTTCAGAAGAAATAGCAAGTCTGTGTTCAGAAAGTGCTCCCTGGTTTAAATTAAAGATTAACTGTGATGACTATAATTTGAAACTTTTGAATCAACTCAGAAGTTAAGTAATATTGACAGCTCTCCGGCTGATAAGCTCATATTTCCCATTGTTTGATATACCTATATTTGAGCTAAGGATATACTCTTTTTAATGCAAACTGAGACCTTGGGGATCGTTTCTGAACAGCTGATGATCTTTTCTTGTTTGCGGTGCTCTGTGAGAGATGGCAGAGCCCCACGGCTGCCTCAGCCTGGCAGAGGGATGCGCTGTGCACCCATGCTGCTTAATAGCACTTCAAATGACTTTGTCTTTTTTTTAAAGGTTACTCAGATAATATAGTTGGGAAGGAAGGCAAAGGCCAGTGCTTAAAACTCCCTGCGCTGTGAAGCCATAGCAGAACCTGCGTTCCTGCGTTGCATGGTACAGCACTGCCAGCCGTGGGCAAGGGATTTATGCTTGCTGCGAGGGAACTGGAAATTAAGGGTATTTTCTACTCAAAAGCATGAGAGGTCAGCAAAAGAAGAGGCTGCACACGTGACTTGTCGCTAATAAACAGCACCTTCCCCTCCAGCGATGCTTGAGATTAGCAGGTTCATTTAAGAAGAAGCTGTAGCTTAGGTCATTGTAAAATGAAGGCAGCAAAGCTGGGCAGAGCAAAGAATAATTTTTCTGGCATTTTAAAGATTATCTGAAAGCACCCAGGACATTATGACTGCTGACAAGAGGCTTGTTTTTCTTCCATCTCCCCTACCTTTTTGCATCCGCAGGCTGGTTTGCTGCCTGCGTCCCTGCTAGCGCCGATTCATCAGGTCCTTGAACAGCAAAATGGCACTTTTTTATCATTAAATTAATTGCAGGCACAAGAAAGGAAGGTTGAATCCTAGGTGGCTGGTGTGGGGAGGAGGACCCCAGCTTACTGTGGCATCTTCTTTCTCCAAGTTTGGCATGAACCCTGAAAAAATTTTGATACACTGAGATTTGGCAGGCTGCTTGTAACTGAGGAGGTATTTTTTTGAGAGTAACTGAATAGTTAACTGAATAGTAGCCAAAGAAGGGTACAAGAATATCTGAACAACATTGCTCACGAATATTTTGCAATGTTGCCCTTTAAAAATTGGGGTGGACTCAATTTTGCTCTTTTATATTTCTGTCACCCAAAGATAATTTGGAGATCTGGGCTTCTGGCTTTCACACCTGTGATATCAAATGGAGCTGAATGTTAAAAATGAGCTTCTTCAATACATAAGAAACAGGTTAAGAATGTCTATGTTGCAGAAATCTGAGAAGTTCAGGAGACCTGTGCCAGTGCTGGTCACCAAAATACTAACGTCTGCTTCACAATGCACTTTGGTGCTCTGCTGGCACAACCTGCAGCTGCTCTTACAGGTACCTGCTGAATCCTCGTCGCACCCCTCTTCACATTAGTGCTTGCCCCTGGGAAGCGGATGAGCCACAGTATCACAGAATGCAAGTTGCTGTTCCGTCCACAGTAAATTTTTCTATACTTCGGAAAAAAAAAAAAAATTTGTAAGAGTCTTTTTTTTTCCCTGTGGAAAATACTGATGTTTTGCTGCTTTTTTGTGTCCTGAGGCTGACAGAGAGCATCAATAACAAAAACATCTACCCTGGGAAATGCCACATACATCCAACAAGATGTGGGTGTGCTATATGTACCACAATAATCCGACTTTTCAGGAACCCTCCATTAACTGAATATGCAAAAAGTTACTCGGGAGCTTGTTAAATTGCAAAAAACCTCATTTGTATCTACAAAGTGGCAGGCAGGTCCCGCTGTACTGAAAGGTGGCAGAGGGGTTGTGGGTTGGCTGTTTCTCGTGTGTGAATGCTGTCGGCAGAGGTGATGTTTCTAGCTCCGGCAGTTTAGCACTGTCCTTCCATGCTGCGAGTAGGAGGCTGAAACGCATGCAGGGAGCGAGGGTGCTTGTAAGGGCCTGGCATCCCTGGAAGAGACCATCAGCGAGGTTTTTGGCAGGTGTTTTTCTCATCGTGATCGTGTCCCGATTGCTTCACGTCACCAGGAACGGGAGAAGCCTCCTCCACATGACGGCTGGGTCTGTCGGCACCCATAGCTGGAAAGGCGGCACATGCAAAGCTTCCTTAGGGACCCGCGGGAGGGGAGCGGCGCTGGCACCAAGGGTCCCCGCTCTCTCAGCCCTGCTCCCATCAGCGCTGCGGGACGGAGCAGCCGGCCCCAGCCCATGCTCTCCGTTGATTTGGGATTTGCCCAGTTCAAAGGCAGGCGGCTCGAATGAGCCGTCAAACTCATTTCTGAAACCACAGCAGCATGCGGTGCGTTGCTAGGAATTTTTAAACGGATGTGCAGTTCTCCTTTTGCTTCATACCTGCTCAGCAATAAAATAAGAAATTCATTCTGAAGACAGCGTTCTTCTAGCGAAAGCACTTCAAAGTCTACCTGGAGACAAACGAGGATGCATATTTTAAGCAATAAGTGTTTTTTTCTGCACGTTGTTGCACGCAGCCTGCTGAGCGTGCCCAAGGAGAGTCTCCCACTCAAGCTTTTGTTTGCAGGTTTACATTGTTTCCCCAGAAGTTTCTGTGAACTTACAAAGGGACTTCATTGATATTAGGAAGATAAGGTACTTCCCAGAGCCTTAGAAATGACCCAGAAGCTCAGGTTTTCAAAGTCTGTCTACCCCGCTGTCTCATCTGAGGCTGTCCTCATTACCATCATTTTATTTCCACAGCAAATAAGAGGGAACTTGCAAACGGTGCCTTTGGGCTTTCCTCATTTTCTTTCTGCTGTGTTTCTTCTTCTCCCTTCCCTATCACACATCCCACTCAACAGGCCATTGTTTTCAGCAGAAGTGGCTGAAATCTTTGTTCACTGGGGATTCAGCATTTGCTCCTGATCTGTTCTTGATTTCTTCAAAAGCGTTCTGCTGTCTCATGTTAGAAAGGATGTTAAAAGAACTTGTGGACTGTGTTTCTAGACAAGAATAACCTAATTTCTACAAGGCTGTAATTTTAAATCCCTCGTGTTACAGTTCTGATACTCTTGGGTTTAACATCAGCTTTTTCTTTTAATGCTTCAATACTCTATGGCTAGAACCATTAAAACAGCTGAAGATCTTCAACAAGAGCTAATGGTTTAGCTACTGAGTATCTTAAGAGCTGATAAATTTGGCTGTTCATTACTAGCAACTTAGGGCACGGATGATACAGAACGGTGCTATAATTTGTCTGATATAGGCTAACAATCCTTTTTTTCATAGAAAACTATGAGCAACAGCAACAATTTGGAAATTCCTGGACTTGCAAGTGAACACGGGTATTTTCATCAAATGTTCATATTTTTTTCAGTATCTGTGAAATCAAAATAACTTCTAAGAAACCAGCAAGAACACTTGAGAATCATGGGGAATATCCAGTTTAGTTTGCTGGAATTAGTGGATGAAAGAAACAGTGGAAAATAACAGTTGGCCGGCTTGTTCTCAGAAAAACATGGTAGAAGTGAACAAAGCCATTGTGAAAACCAATTTACCCTAATAAGCCATAACTGCATAGGCATTTTTAACATCATTTCTGGACTCAGAGAAATATATGACTGACAGATCAAATAGCATAAACCAGAAATGTCTATTTGAAAATATGAAACGTTAAATGCAGCTGCACATTTTCATACTGTCTGCCAATTAATAAAAGTCACAGGGGAAGAAAAACACTAGAGAACTGTCTTCTTTGTACAAATAACACTTTGTATTTTAGAAACAGAATAATGTGTTTTGGAGGTCTCTGCTGCAGTCTAAGATGACCCCACTGAGGACACTGATCTGAAAGGCAACACAGATAAATAAGCCTTCTGCCAGTCTCCACTCTGTAACACTAATACTTAGTTCTGGGCAAACCCACTAATAGTATATGTCTGCTTTGGTGTTGTACAACCCTTCTGAGCTCCAGCAATGAGGGAAAAAAACCCAAAGAACAGAAAACAAGAACAGATTTAATGAGAGTTTTCTCTTTGTAAAGACGGTGGCACCAGATCCAAAATAATGGAGAAGGAATAGACTGTTTTGCACAAGGTAAGCACTGCGCTGCAGCCCTGCTTCATCCGACTAAAGCTGTAAAATAGGATTCAGTGGAAACCTGGATGATGCCAAGCTCTGTTCTGGCTTCCTGCACAAAGACAAATGTTGTGCTACCCTCAGCTGTGCCTGGAATGTAATTCCGCTGCCTTGCTACTCCTTTGTCATACCTTTGTACCTTTGTGCAAATGAGCAGGTTTTGGTTTGGTTTGGTTTTCTTCACAAAAATCCCCAAAAATAAAAACAATCCAGAAAAAAAACCCACAAAACCAAAAGCTTAACTTGGGTAATGTCCATTCTGTAAAACTAACATTTATTTAGGCTTTGGAAAGATTTACATTGTTTTGTGCTTTTTGCTTTGAAAAACAAAGCTGAGTATTTCAGCAAAGTGGGCTGTGATCTGCTCATGGTATTTGCTACAGAAGGGAAGCGACTGCTCCTGCAGTGTTTCAGTGTGGTGAAAATCAGGGAATGTTGAGAGCTTTTCAGGAAAGTTTATCTTCCTAAGAGATCCAATTCAGTTTTCCTACTGCAGCTTATTTCAAAGGATGAAGGGGTTCATCCTTTTTCCATCAGCCGTGCCACCGGCCGGCTGCCCGTGCCTTCTCGTGCGGAGGAAAGCGTGTCCTGCAGCGCAGTGACTGCTGCGGTGCTCAGCGGTGGGGTGGGAGGACCCAGAGGATGACGGTGTTCAGATGGCCGCATCCTGCACTGCTGCCGGCTGCCAGTCCCCTCAGCCCCTCAGAGCTACGCAGATTCCGAGTGCAACCTCTGAGTAACTCACGTCTGCTTCAGCGTTCTTCACTGAAGTCCTACATCTTCCTCCTTTCCATTTCTGAGACCAGGGCTGTCTCATGCATCAGCTCAGCAGAGTGGAAGCAGAAACGATCTGAGAAAGAATATCTTGTAGTCAGAGCTTAGAAAGGAAAAAAAAAAAAACACAAACCAAAACCATGCAAGGCTTCCCGGAGCTATACAATCTCTTGAAAATAAATGAACAGATTGCCATGAATGAATAAACTGCTTAAGACACTAATTCACATTCAGGAGGCCATAGAGCTAAGGGTACCAGCAAAGATGACAGAAACGTTTCCCTGTGATTGTTCCTGCATTGTGCAATTTCATTTCTGAAGGTAGCAAACAGAAGGTAGCCGTGCTCTGCAAACAAACTGCTTGGCACAGATGGCACAGAGTGCTTCTGCCGGCAGTGAGATCCTGACGATGCTCCTGCCCGGGGAAGCTGCCCATGCGTGCACCAGCCTGGCTCGCTTCCTTCGGGAAAGAGGAAAATGGGGCAAACTCAGGCCATAGCAACCACAGGACAATTAAGCCCGCAGCCCGGAGGGGAACGCCACGGGCACAGCACACGCAGGGGATGGTGCTGAGGGAACGTATCGGTGCCCTTTTAGTTACTCCAGTGTGTCTCTGTGCGACTGCAACACCTCGGACGCCGCTGTCCTGCAGAGCCGCGGCGGGTGGCAGCGGGGCTGGGGCTGCGGTGGCAGCCGGGCACTGGCAGCGGGCTGCACACCAGCGCTGGGCTTACGGGCAGGGTGCACGACGTCCCTTCCATGCTGGGTGGAAGTTCCCACAGCTGACACGCTAACCAGGGCGCTGGCACCTCTGCCCAGGGACTCCCCGAGCCGGGATAGCTGCATGACGGGGCAGCATCCTCCCATATCCTGGTGTCCCCTCCGGAGCACCGTGTCTGGGTTTCACCCGGTGCATTCACCCTCCCCAAAGCCTGGGTAAAATACATCACTGGATACGGCATATGGCTGGAGCTTATAATAATTTGAAAACCTCTTTAAAACAGTTCCTTATTTGATCTGAAACAGTTACAGAATTGGGGTGGTTTGGAGGGCTTTGGGGTTTTTAAGATAAGCCATTGCTATTAGTACTAGAAACAGGTGTTTCACAGCATTTACAAATAGTGATTTGATGAATTCCTTGAGATGTCAAAATGGACTGAAGATAAAAATCTGTGTGAGAGAAACAACTTGTTAGGGAAATACCAGAGTTAAATTGCATTCAGCTGAGTGAATTATGGATGTGCTATTCAGACAGTACCTACTGGGCACATAGGTCGCCCCTGCTTTTAGCTTTCATACGTAGACAGTCTCATTCAGCAGAATAGCATTCTGACATACAGAAAAGAAATTACTAAATCTTACCATTTAATAACAGTTCAAGTCAACTTTTGCTATAATTTATGCCCTTGCAATATCTAACACTTTAAGGGGAGGAGAGTTGCTCCTGGGGCCATTTTGTAGTGAATGTTGATCACACATCGATTAATAATATCTGTGTTAAGTGGCTCATTAGCACTATGCAGCTGACACTGATGGGTATTTAGGTGGCTACACAGGAGGTGCTCATCTCGTCGGCTTTGTAATGCTGACCTTCCAGTTCAGCCTTAAAGCTGGTGCTGAGAAGATGTCTTAGGCTGCTCGGTGTTACAAGAGATTGTGGTAAAACATCTGGACTGGGAGCAAGGGTATGCTGCCGAGCGTGGTGATGATGCCCAAGTGCTCACTGCGTGCAGGCTCCACGGGACTGTGGCCCGAGGTGAGCCAAATTTGCTAAAGTGTGAAAGACATACTATGAGCCCCAGCTTAACATCAAGGAAGCAGTGGTGCCACATCCAGCGTGGTGTTATCTGTTACTGTCGATGGAGATGAGTAAGTCGTGGCCGGTGCTCTGTGGTTTGTTGGGCTCCATTGTCTCTGACCCTGCGAATGCCATGTTGCTCCCTTAGAAAACAGTCTTGTAAAACAGGTGATTGAGTTTTGTTGGTTTTATCTTTCTTTGGATGGGCTTATGTTATTTAAATACAAAATATAGATTACTTATTCCTGTGGCTTTTACTGTGTTTCCTAGTTGCCTAAACGATGGGCTGGTTTCTCTTTTGGGTGGGAAGTGCGTGGATTTAGCTAGAACACAGCACAGTTAATGAGACCCTGGTAGCAGTCTTCTTGATAATGTCTGATCTGGAAAGGTCTCATCCGGCGGCAGGATGGGGGATTATTCACAAGAGCCGAGTTACCTGGGTGGCGTCAGTGCCAGAAGGTAAGGTCCAGCGTGGGAGCAGCGGAGCACAGAGTTCACAGGGTTTCAGGATTGCAAACCAATGCTTTGTCCTGGTGCAGCTTGTGTTAATACTGTGGATGCAGGAGCAAGCCCACAGCACGTGTAGGTGGGGGTTGCAGCTGGACCACTTGGGTAACGAGGGAGGAATCCAGTCCCAGAGGAATCCTGAAAAGCCTTTGGGTTTAGCAAAAGCAAGCAGGCTCTTCTCTGTGCAGCTGAGCTGCTTTACTTTGGCCCGGTGGAAACCATTTCTCCTCTGCTGAAAAGCCAGTGTAGCTAACAAACTTTAGAGGCCGTGAAACCTCTTCTGAACAAAATGCAAGAGCTGCTGCAATACATGGTGCCTCCTGTTGTGACTGAAATGCATGACACCATGCACTGAGAGGGAGATGCAGGGACACAGGGGCTGCCGGGTGGGTGGACGCCATCCTGAAGGGCAAAAGAACGAGGCAGATGTAATGTGTCCTCATAAACGGGGACGGAGTACTGCGTGGGGACTCAGCACCACCATGGGAGAAAATAAAAGGGAAACCCATTGCTCAAGAGTTTCCCCTTTGCCTGGGCAATGCAACTACGAGTGAAGCCTTCCTCTGTACCTACTCTTCTGGGCTCTCTGGTCAGGCTCACACATGGGCTTTTAAACACCACCTGAAGACTTTGTCCTGAGACCTCTGGGCTTGTTTTCCCTTGGTGACCTAGGTACTGTAGGGCTTCTTAGAGGTTTTCTCAAATAAAAACACTATTTCATATTAAAATGAAATTAATGCCAAACTATTTCATATTGAATACTTAGTTGAGACTGGTGACTGGTTGACAGCAGGTGACTAAGAAACAATGTGAGAAACAGAGTTTGTATAGCATAGTCCTTCCTCTGGCTCTTATTCCCAGCTTTCAGCAGTTACTGGTAAGGGGATTTCTTGGCCATTGGATTTAACAGCCACCAGTGGACTGGCCTTACACAAGTATCTCCAAATTATTTTT
Source organism: Sagittarius serpentarius (assembly GCA_034782735.1). Taxonomy (NCBI): domain Eukaryota; kingdom Metazoa; phylum Chordata; class Aves; order Accipitriformes; family Sagittariidae; genus Sagittarius; species Sagittarius serpentarius. The sequence goes on from JAVKLA010000040.1 coordinate 21,907,614, forward strand.
TAATCTATATATCTCTGACATCTGATGGTAGTGAGTTTCGCAGATCTTATTATGCATTGTCTGAAAATGCATTTGATATGTGTTAAACCTCTTTGAAGATCCTTCTGCTATTTAATCTCCTTGAGAGTGAAAGACATTGTGTTTAACTGGAATATGGAGCTCACTGGAGAGTGGGAGAGCAAAGAGAAACGTGGTCCTGAAAGAGATGGTGGGTGGGAGCTGTGCCTTTTTTTCTTAAATCAGGTGCATGTGAAGCTTTCCAGCTTGACTCTGGAGGATATCCAAGCAGCAGAGTAGCTATTTTTGTTAAACTGTTTTCCTGAACAGCTGCCTACTTGTAAGTGCATTTTCTTTCTATCTCTATATTCCTTTGGTAATACAACACAGTCGCTTAGTCTTGGATAAAAAAAAGAATTAAAAACCTAGCATATATGCAGGTCTGGGTTTTCTCAGTACTTTTCTGTTGTTGCTGTGGGTAGTTGAATTTAACTCCTAATTACATGGTACAATTTTGCAGACTAGGCGGTGTTGATACTTTAAAGTAAATTCTAAATGGCAATTCTTAAACAAGGCTGTAGAAGTGATTTGGATACAGAAAGTGTTTGGTGTCTGTGCTGGCTGCTTTATCAGACTACTTGCACTTGAATTTCAGCACACTGTTCTGTGCCCAAGATGTTAATATTTCTACGTACCTGATTATCTCAGTGAGATTTGTACTCATACACAGATGTTAGAACACAAAATGCCGTTATATAATATATGAGGATCTGTTCATTATGTCAAGGTTAACACATAATAAAATAATAAAATTCAGAATTTAACTAGCACTTACAAGCACAGTCTGATTCTCCTCATCACACAGATGCAAGTATTTTTAGTTTTCTGGCTTGAAACTTTGCTGGTTCCAACGAACAGGGGGTTCAAGACCACCCTTAAACGAAGCGTAACAGCTCTTCTCCTTGAAGTTCATCTGGGGAGAGGCAGGTCCGTTTCATAACCGATGTTGTCTTGTACCAGTCTGTGTCCTAATCCAAGGAGGGGCCTGGATTTAGGATGTATCTGGGGGATCCCTCACTGGGGAAGGCTATTTTGAATCTTAGTGAGAGCCAGAGGGATGCTCGCTGACTTCAGGACCCAGAGCTGCAGCTGCTGAACAGACCAGACAGATCCAGAGGTGCTGTCGTACAGCTGCCTGCCCTGGCCAGCGCCTTCGGCCCCCTGGAAATGGTGTTTCGGTGCAAGGTTGAAAGAGTCCATAACTGTGCAAAATAAGCTTGAAAATTATTTAAATATAACTCCCTGCAGAAAGCTAACAGCGGCAGATGAAAGTGTTGCTGAAAGACCTACAAAATAAGCCACCACTGATTGCATCCTTGCAGGTGACCAGTCTTGTCTGCCACAAAATGTGGATCTGTAGCCTTGAAGCTCATTACCTTGGCTTTGCCCCAAAGCAGTGGGAAGGGATGGTGGTGGTGTTGTTATTGCTGCACAAATACTTATATTTGGCTGCACCCTGAACCAGTATTGGCCACTGGTGTGGGCTGGGGGCTGTTCCATACTGCCCAAGGAGGAGCAGTGCCCGCGCAGCTCTGCATCCTTCAGCAGTGCTGGGGGACAGGGATGTTTGCCGGCCTCTGGAGACAGTTCGTCCCCTTTGTCTCTCTCTGTTGGTGCCTCCTCTGTACCTGTCCTCCTGCACTTTCAGGTATCTGTCCAGGCTCGTCTTGCAGCCTTTGCCCCTTTCCAGCGGTCTGTCCCCATGCTTCCAGACATCTGCTCTTAACAGAGTTCCCAGTATAGGAAACTTTTCTCTTGCGTGATTTTTAGGTCACTACTTTGTCGTAACCTCCATGGATATCCTCCATCCTCGTCCCCTTTTTCAATAAACGTGCGTTCTCGTACCTGAATTATGTTACCAGAACTGCTCACTCCTCTTATGATTAGGCCAGAAATCTCAGATCTTTCAGTCTTCCAATGGGTCATGGTGCCTAGGTATTTACTGATTCTTGGGGTTTTTAAAAAATACCTATTTTTCGCCTGCCTTCTTCTGTTCCCTTTCGATTAGATGTTCTTCCCTCTTACAAGGCTGTGCTCAGATGGCATACACTACTCCAGCTGAGGCTTCCCTGCTTTGCCTGGGTGTGATGCTTTCCTCCCATGCGCAGCTTCTTCCTCTACTGAACACATCCAAGGAGGATTAAATGTGGGGGTTTTTTGTTTGTGGTCTCCCCCGCCCCCAGCAACGTGGTATAGCTGACGCAGGCTCTGTGTGTCACCCCCTCTACCTCCGGGATCCCTTCTGCTGAAAGTGCTGCCTTGCCATTTTGCTTTCTCCCTCTGTTTCAGTGCTACTGAATTTTTATCCTACCATTTCTTATTTGTCCAATTTTTTTTATTTGTCCGATTTATCAAGATACTTATGTACTCTGATCTCATCCTTTTTAACTAGTGTCTTGATGCCTTCAACAAAAAACATAAGCATGCTCTCTTCCATCATCTGCACCCATGACAGACGCATGGGGCAGACCTGAATCCAGCACGACCACGCTACTGACACCTGACCTCAAAGCAGAAAGATCTTGCCAGTCTTTCACCCAGCCCGTAGTTCAAGCTTACATGGAGGAAGTCTCATAAGCTGGTCACGGTCCTTGCTAAAATCAAGTTATGGGGTATTTACTTTTCTTCCCACCAGTTTTGCTGTCTCATGGAATGTCAGGTTTGTTTGGCAGGACTTGCTCTTGACAAATCTAGTTTGGCTACTACTCATCACGTTGTGATTTCCTGGTGCCTGCAAGCTCTTGTTTGCACGTCTCTTCCTAATTTCTTACGCTTGAAGCTAAAGTGATCTGTAATTATACATCCCCCCTCTTTTTTTTTTTCTTAAGATAATCATGTGTTAATGGGATCTCAATTACATAAACATACACTAGCTTGTAATTATTAATTAGTCCTGGCAAATAACCATTAAACTTCTGTTGGCTGCATTTTCTTATTTAACAGAAGATGGAGATGCTTGCAGTAATGCAAGAATAGGAGTGCAGCATGCACACAGTTAAAGAGAGACGCTTTGTCCTCTTTCTTCATTTTATGGCTGCATGAAGCTGAGATGTGCAAGGTGTAACTGAGGGCAGGACAGAGCCCACAGTTCAATACAGTGATCTAATCTCTCCATATAAATGGCCTGTCAAGATAGTTATGTGATCAGCTATTCAAATATGGATGAGATGTTTTTTCACTACTGTTCTCAGCTAGGTTAGTGCTGAGCTTAAGCAGATCACTTTGTCATGCCACTTGGAACTCCACATTATTTTCTCACTTTCTCTTGAGTAATTTCTTATAAGTTTCCTGCTTACCTTTGAATAGAATAGCAGCTACTTTGGTCATCCATCAAAGCAGAGCTCGATGACAGTAAGTTTTACAGTAATACTGGCTGATTCCTGGGCAGAATAGACATCGGCACTCCACAAAGACAGAGTTGTGATCACAGATCAAAAACCCTGGGAAAACTAAGTGATCCTTTCTCCTGCTGTCAAAGCCATAATTAAGACGACAGTAGGAGAGATGTAGCAGTATAAATAGCATGCAAATGCAGTGGCTTAATCTTTGGGATATTAAAAGCCTTAAAACTCAACATACTGCTCCCCCAAATCTCTGCAAAACTAGAGCTTTCTCTGTATGACTTGCATACAAAGGCAAAATACATTTTTCTTTTTTTTTTTTTCAAGAATTAGTAATTTCACTGACTAATGTCAGACTAATTTGTGGAAGAAATTATTTTGGAATGTTGACAACTATTCCAAGTAAATTTTTGTATTCAGAAAAAAAATGTCTAAAAGATAGAAAACTGCTGTTCTTCAAACTCCTGGTTTCCCACCAGTGTGTCTAAGTTCTCTTCCTTCTGGACATCAGCCTACTTGGAGATGAGCGCTTCTATCAGCAGAAAGAAATCCGTGCCCGTGGCACGTGTGGCGCCAGCTCTCCAGCACTGCTTACGCCATGGCTCTGGATTAACAGGAGTGAAACCAACTGCTGCCTCCTGCCACCCGAAGGGCACTTCTCTGCAACCCTTCCTGAGCCCTGGCTTGCTCTACAGGTAACACAAAACACAGGCTTTCCCCAGTTTCATAATGAAAATACATTGCAGCAGTAAAACAAGCAGAGCAGACGTCTGGGGTCCCCTCGGGCAGAGGCAGACAGTGCTGGTGCCCCTGCTCCCCATCCGCTCTCCTCCCAGGGCTGTGCCCGGTGCCCGCGCAGCCGAAGGATGCGGTTTCTGACAGGTCCGGCACGTGCCGCTGTCAGAGTAGCGCAGCAGGTCAGAAGTATCCTGCCAAGAGAGTTTATTGCCAGAAACCTGCCACTTCATCGGCAGTGATGTCTTTAGCAGAAATCTGTCGCTTCTGAGAAATTTAAGAGGGAGCAGGCAGGATGATGGCCGAGCTTGGGGAGGGCGGAAGCGTAAGGTCACTGTGTTGCATCTATTTTGTCACAAGCAACCTGAGTGAATATGTACAACTCAGTTCAACTTGCATCCTAAAAACAGCCTGGCTGTTTGTCCTCCACATCCCTGGTTTTGCGTGTGTCTCAAGAGCTCGCTGTTTTAGTTTTCAGCCTTATATTCATGCCCACCGATACTAATGTTGCTTTTCAACCTGAATACAATTATTCTCTCCCTGATGATATCCACGATGCGTTTATACAGAGCCGTCGCATGCACTGCCAGCCTCTATGTTGCTCATCCATATGACCTTCCTCTTGTATGAGCAGGTCTCTTCTCCCTGGCTGCTCCGGTAACTGTTTTCTGGCCCTGTAATTTTTAATTGATCTTTCTACATGGATCCTGGTCAGCCTGACATTAAGCCTTCTGCACATATGGTAAACTACATGGCCTACCTACGAATTCAAATGCAGATGCAACGCCTTGTTTGGAGGAAATTTGGGCCGTTTAGAGGATAGGATTAGAGGTAAAAAATGAGCTTGACAAATAGGATACGTGTTTGAGGTAAAAGTAAGTTCAAATTCAAGATAATGTGAAAACTGCATTTTGGCTAGAGCAATCAACTTCACAGACTGAGGATGGGAGGCAGGTGTAATGCACTAGATACATGGAACAGTGTGTATATCTCCGTATGGAGCGTCTGTTGTGATTTCAGGTATCTTGATGCTCATGTGAGGTCCCAGGGAAGATCAGGTTCCCTTGTGCTGGGTGATGAGCCAGGTCACAAGACAGCTTTCTGACAGCTGCAGCGTCAAAAGGGAGCGAGAACACCATCGGAGTTAGGCTGATGGTGCCCCGGGGGCCGTGTGCTGTCTGAAGAGGGGCACACTTTCAAGCTAGAGTTCTGCTTAGCAAGGAAGTTCCTGAGACTCCAAAATTTTGCATAATGATTTCTCTAGCTGTAGGGAAATGCTGAACAACTTTGTCAAAATACTGAAAATAGCTAGTATAGCTGTAAGGAAAAACATTTTGGTTTCTTACACTCCAAGAGTTGAGGGTAAGAAGTAGTAATTTGCCATCACATGGGAAACAAACTGTTTTGTGAAGATGGGATGGAACTCAAAGGGGGATCCAGCAAAGCACAACTTACCTGGTAATCAACCAAAAGACCCCAACTAATGTCATAAACATAAATTTCCCCCATTCTTCCGAGTTTTCCTGTGATTCATACGTAGCTTTCCCAGTTCTTTCTAGAGAGCCTGTGTTAAAATGGATGTTTTCTAGTTTTGTCCAACCACACTTTTTTTTTTTTAGCAGAAATAGCGAGCAGTTTGACTTGTCTGGTTCCCATCTGTATCTGCAGCAGGTAAGTGTGTGCTGGGCAGCTGTGGATAAGCTTTCTCAAATACTTGCATTGGGAGATTTAAACAATTTGGGCAACAAATTTTCAAAGTAACATATCTTTGAATATTTTTAGCTCTCTAATAAGTAGAGCATTCCAAATTCAAGACATTATTCAGAATTTACTTGCAATATGTATCTATACTGGAACTCTTGCAATTGTCCCCGAAGTATTTGACAAGGGTATTCACGGTGTATAACCCTTTTTTTTCCTAAGTGAGTGAAATTCAGAAACATTATGTTGTATAATCTACTTAAAGAAACTGAATAATAGAAGCTGGTTTTTTCCAGGTCTCTTCATCCTTTCTTGCAACTTACAAGAGAATAAAGCAGAGGGAAATCCCAAGCAAGAAAAATGCTCAGAGCCCAAGGACTCTGGGTAATGTTTTCTCTTGGAACGCCCTGTTTGCAGTTACAGCTAAAATGGAAAAATCTAGCTTCTACAGAGATCAGTTTTACATGAAATTAAACTTCGCTCTACAATTTTTGTCTGTTCATGAGGGAAAAAAGTTTTGCATAGAGCGGCTCTCACTCTTCTCAGTTTTAAGTTAAGCTGTGCAAAAAGCACGTTTTCTTGGATGCAAAGAAGGACTGAGGGAACTGGTGATAAACAGTGATGATCTGCTTAAACTGTTGATAATCCAGAAATCTGTGTTGTACATTGACCAGAACTTAACATCAGCAAGACCTAGGGAAAGAGGCAATTTTTAGAACGGAAAAATGAAACTTCTCATGGGGAAAGGGGAAAAAAATATTTCAAAATAATGGAAATACAGTTATTTTTTGTTCAATATTATAAAGAGCATTTGGCATGATCAAAGTGAATATCCCATTTTGGGAATGAACTGGGACTGTAGCAAAGCCAGGACAGGGTTTGATACTGAGGTCGAGAGCTGAAGATTTGTGTTTCACCCTAGGACACATGAAAACCTGATGCGTGCTCCTCAGTCAGGAGTTTGTAGGGGTGCTCTGATGAGAAGTCATGTCCTCCCTATAACTCCACGTGTGGCCAGAAAACAAAGTCCCTGCACATCAGACAGGCGATCCACAGGACTGGTGCAGTCTACGTGAACTGCAAAAACAAGACGTCGCACCATCCACGGGCAGGTAAATTGAGCTGGCAGAAACCAGGTAGGTCCGCGTCTGAGATGCTGAGCACCGAGTCAAAACCAGAACAGCTAATGGGAAGGGACACATGGAAAAGAGCTGCCACGTGCAGAGCAGCCCTGAGAAAACCAGCGGTCTTATCTCAGCCTGCGAATGGATGGACTGGTACCCAACACTGAAGATTCAGTGATAAGGTTCATCCACGCGTCTCCAAACTGAAGTCATGGTTCTGTGACTGTGGAGCTTTCCGCTCAGGAGGGGAAACTCCTGTGAGCAACTACTGGCTCAGAATTGTGCCTCTGGTGTTGCAAGGTGTTGGTGTACATCTAAGGGTAAGAGTCATTAAAGAAACAGGTGTATCGATAGAAAGTGAGGTAAGGGTAAGGCTGTTTTACCAGAGGGAATTGTGCAGAGCTAACGAGACGTCTTTCTGTGGTCAGACAGCTGCTTTTCTAGGTGAAGCAACTGTGGTTGATTCTAGGTACTGAGGTTTCAGTTACTCTTTTGACTTGGTTGCGAACTATTAGTTCAGCTGTCAAGAAAATGACTTAGTACAAGAATCATGCAGGGATTAGGGAAATGATGAAGGGCTAGCTTTAGAAAGGCATGAGGCTTCAGGGATGTCATTAGCATGAAAGCCGGAGTGAGAGGAGGATCGGCACAACCCAAAGGAAGGAGTTGGTCTGAATGAACCGTGCTGGCAGGGAGGAGGATGGACCAGAGCTTGTCTGCTGAGTTTGGTGGATAGTTTGCTAATCGATTTAGAATATATTTGTTTGAATTTCCTTTCGTAATAATACATCTCTTAAATGTTATCTGCCATTGTGACACATCAGCAGTGCATTGGAAATGACATCTGATTCCCCTCTGACCAAGCTTGCTTGGGCTGTTCGAGAAGGGAGAGCTATTTCTTGAATGCTACTGTGCTTTGTTCCCTGCCACAGCCCTGCCAATCAAGGTGGCTTGCGTGTCATTAAAGAGCTCCTAAAACAAAGACAGACTGGCACCACTATTGTGATAACTAGCCCCAAACCCAACTGTCCTTCATTCCTCTCTCTCTGTTCATTTAAAGAGAAAACGAAATACAAACCTAACCCAGACAATTCTGGCAAAGTAGAAACCTCGGAATTGTTTTATTCTGCGTCTACTTCACCCCTTACTGACCTGCTTTTCACCTGCTCCCAGCACAGAGGTATTTGGGAAGACGTATCTACTGTAGTTCAGATTCTCCTCTTTGCTTTTATTTCTGTTTTTCTCTCCTTTTTGTCATTCTTTTTGCTAACTAGTGCCTATTTTGTCTTAGTTTATGGCATTATCTTATTCAAGCCAAGAACCATCAACATTTTTTGTTGTTGTTAGAGGACATGTTGATGATGATGTACGTACCAATTCAGCTGTAGGCACATGGGTAAATGCTGGTTTCACTGTAGGCTTTCTGTAAATTACAAAAGCAAATATAAGGACTAAGTCACTTTACAATAATTTGTCAGAATTTGTGAGCGTATTTGAGGTTCCTTAAAAGAGGTAGTAAGTGGCCCTACCTTGAGGGGAAAAAGCTCTACAAGCCTTCAAGGCAAATGTGACCTGGCTGCTGCTGATTCAGGCACTTGGAGGAAACCTGGGTTCAGTCCCTTTTTCATGGGCATTTCCCCCATTTCTGTGGAGGGGAACCTCCGTGCCAAGCAAGTGTCGGGGCCAGAGCTGGGGGTGGTGATGGCCGCCAGCCCAGGGGGCAGCGGGAGGGAGCGTGTGGGTGCCGGGGAGCCGGCAGCGAGGAGCTGCTTTTGTTGGGAGAGTCATGATGATGCCGCCGGGGAGGAGGCGAGAAGCTGCCCTGCTGCCTTCCCGGGGTGGAAAACACCCCTCAGATCTCACAAGATCAAAGTTCTGCCTCTCCAGCTCTGTATCTGACCTGCGTGTTCAGAAATAATCACTCAATTTTATTTTTTATATAAAAAAGGACAACAGCAAAGAGTTTTCACTGTAGGAAAAAAACCTATGCAACTTTGATCTCTTCCAATTTGTTTCTGTTAGTAGTACTGCGCAAGCTGTGCTTCAGTCGTGCCAGCAGTGCTGCTGTTAGGCACTTAATTCCTCTACTCCAGAATACTTGGAAGTAGTCTGATAGCTGCAGGTACCCAGGAAAAGCCACTCTTGGCAATGTCATAGTAAATATAATTAATTTTTACCTATTAAAAAAACACCCTACTTAAGACATTAATTATTCCTGTGATACACTTACGGTATCTGTGCGAGCTAAGGACATTCGATCAGTTGGATAGAAGAACATTTGAAAACTAAAATTGTGGGCTCCATAAAGATAAGTTTTACATCTCTAATAAAAGAAATGCTATAGACTTTATGTAGGTTCTTGATGAGCTAGAAGGAAACACATATTACAGTCGAGATAAAATTTTCCATTTTAAAATTAGTTTACAGCAATAATTGCATGTTGTCGGAGTTAATGATATTTTCACCCACACATCACTGTAACGGTGGCCAGCTTCAAACGCATGTGGCTAACACCTGGGGAAGCAAAACAGCAATTAAAAAAGCTTTAATCAAAAACATGACCCTGCCACTGAAAGGACACCAAGCTGTAACAATTGCTTGTGATTGCTATCAGTAAAAATATAGAAATAGAAAAATATAGGAAACCCTGGCATCTGTTTTTTCTTGCCTGGTTTGGCTTAGCCCATGCTAATGTTTTAGACACTGAATTTGCTGAAATCATGCCTGGGATAGTGAGACCCTCAATATCAGGTGTTTGAGTGGGTGGTCCTGCTGGTACAGGGGAGATGTTGATCATGTTCAAGACTGTCTTGTCCAGGCTCAAGCACAGCACTGCCAGAGAGTGGAATTTTTAAAATGATGGCCTGAAGGGTTTGGTTGTAGCCGGCTCCGTTTACTGGAGAACCCTATATGTATGAACAAATGTGCCGATGAGGTTTCCAGGTGCAGTGAAATTTTCATTGAAAACTGTTATTTGTGGAAGACAAACTGGTTGGTGGGGTGAATAAGGAGAATTAGCCAAGCAGTGATGAGGGTGAAGGGGGGGGCCTCCTGTTTCACAATCAGCTCTCCAAACCTCCTGGATAGAAAAGGCATTTTTATTGTTTCTTGTGAAGTGGAACAGCCCAGGCCCCAGAGTTTTTCTTACTGGCGTTCAGGTCGGTCTGGCGTGAGAGCAGCGGCTCCAGTCAGGGAGCGTCTGTAAACCAGAGCAAAGCCTGGTTTGGGAGTGTTGCTGCTTCTGTTTTTGGTCTGGGTTGTTTTGTTTTTGTTTTTTTTTTTCCCTCCTTGCCCCTGTGAATAGTCTCATCTTCATCTAACGTATTGATGGGAAAAAAAAAAAAATATGTAAACAATGAACATTTTTGCAAAGGAGGATTTGTTCCTTGCCTGCCAGCCCTGTCACTCGGTGCAGTCCTGGGTGTCACCGAGGTCTGTCTTATGCCCAGGAATTGAATGAAGGAATGAACCTATCACGTTTTCATAATTTCATAAAGACAGGGAGGAGATAGTTTTGGTTTTATTTATTTTTCTTCCTGTCAGACTTACTAAGTGTATTTTATTGTTCAGAAGGGCTGATGTTCTTACACAAACGTTAGTGACCAGAGGGAACATCTGCCCAGCCCAGGTCCTCAGCACAGTCCAACGCCTGATGCCTACAGAAGTGCAGGAGCTGGGGAAGCACATGGTGTTTTTTCTCCAGATTATAACTTCCAAAACTCAGCAGTGTTGTGACTGTGGGCTTCAATGGCCATTAGTTCATTTTTCTTCATTAGTATGTCCTTCTGAAAAATCCACTGCACCCGGCAGCGAGGAGCCCTGCAGTGCCGCTGCGTGACCCGTGAACTTCAGCGTGGAACCTCCGAGCCGGAGCAGTGTCTGCCTCCGGTGCCTGGAACAGATGAAGGACTATTCCTTGTTAAGCTCGCCAGCCCTTTGGGCTTGTGTTGAGCTATATCCTATTCCCCTCTATTCTCTTCTCCACACTGGAGAAGAGTAGTTTATTTGGGGAATGTAAAAAGAAGGGGGGGGGGGGGGAACAGG
>JAVKLA010000040.1:21944858-21959671 GCA_034782735.1 Sagittarius serpentarius
ACTCAGTCAAGGACTTTTCAGCTTCTCCTGCCCAGCCAGCAAGAAGGCTGGAGGGGCCCAGGGAAGCTGGGAGGGGACACAGCCGGGACAGCAGACCCAAATTGGCCGGAGGGGTATTCCATACCATGAGGCGTCATGCCTAGCTTGGGGGGGGCGGGGAGGAGCACGGCTCGGGCGTCGGTCGGCGAGTGGTGAGCGATTGCATTGTGTACCACTCGTTTTGTGTATTCCAATCCTTTTATTGTTATTGTCACCTTGTTGTTATTAGTGTCCTTGCAAGTTTCTTCCTTTCTGTGCTATTAAACTGTTCTTATCTCAACCCATGAGCTTTATTTTCCGATTCTCTCCCCCATCCCACTCGGGGGGGAGTGAGCGAGCGAGCGAGCGAGCGGCTGCGTGGGGCTGAGTTGCTGGCTGGGGTTAAACCACGACACCTGCCACTTGAAGCTGTTGCTGCTGAAGCCTAATTCTGGCGGAGAGGTCTTTAGGTGAGTGAGGAAAGGCCGGTTTTGTGGACGACCCTCCTGGTTGCAAACTCTTCCCTTCCCGCCTGCCTCCAGAGGAGCTACGGGAGGCGATGCCCTTAGGCAGCACCCTGCGAGGCTCTTGTCATGGCCAGGGAATTGCAATGGCTTAGGGAGCAACAGCAGCAGCCAGAGAGGGTAAATAGGAGTGGGTTTGGAAGGATTAGGTGAACTTTATCTTCAAGAAAGTGGGATTCTGCAAAGATACATGATGAGAGCTAGAGGTTCATTTTAAAGGAGTGGATGAAAAAAGGGCTGTTCTATTCCTGACAAGCCAGACTTGCAGAGAAACTTTCTGCCTGAGCTTCACTTCAGGAAGAGGCCAGGCTGTTAGAAACCAGAGTGATGGAGAAGCGTAATAAATGTGAACACATCACTTCCCTGTCCATGTGCTCACCTCTTTTGTCTGTTAGCATAAAGAGAAAGACTAAAGCGTTGTTCTGAATAAAGTTGATTGTGGATGTAGACTACATAGATCATTGATATTGTAAATTAGTGACAAACTATTACATTAGGAAGAAAAGACATGATAATGCCTGGCAAATAATACTGAGAAGTGGAATTGCAAAGCAATATAAGCAAATTATAGTCTTCAGATATGAAAAAGAAAAACAATGGGACAAAAATCTTACCAGATGGTAAAGTCTAGCATCACTTACTGGAGATATTCAAAGAAGGAATGTTTCATGAACATAAAGATAGTGGATAAGAAATTTAGTTGGTGTTAGATGAGGATTTTTATGAGAAGGCATTATGTACCAGACTTTGGAAGAAGCAGAAGTTTTAGTGAAAATATAAATGTAAACTGGAGCTGATGTAACTTGTGGGGGAGGAAAAAAGCCAATTCAGGTTTCAGCCCAAATTGGACTAAAACTCTAAAATGTAAATCCAGTTCCTATGTACTGGACTTTTCTAGGCAGACAAATCTGTTTCAGAGCACCAAAATGAGGACCCTTAAATCCAGTCCTCTGGTACTGAAGGGCTTCACAATGTGTAATCGTTGTCTTTAGCTGATCAGTCTGTCTCAAAAACTAGACTTGCCCCTGCTGTGACAAGAAGTTCTCACATCTCCCTGTCGTTGCCTTGAAAACCTTCTGCTTCCAGCCCCAGTTTCCTCGCAGAAACACGGAGCACGTCAGGGGTAAACCGTGGTGGAGCTGTTGTGCAGTGAAAGATTACCAGACGCGTAATTTTTACATTAGAACAATTTGGATTCAAATGGTTGCCATGTTTTGGCTGAACTTAGCTTCACGCAGTAACTCCCAAACACATCTACCTGGGATATTCAATGCTGTAAGGAAATAAGAAATTTTTAAGAACACAATTGTTAGGCTTCAAGTTAAATGACTTCAGTGGACCATAACAGTGCAAAGAAAGGGTAAAGATGTAAATCGCAATATAAACAGTATCAACATTTTTTTTTCTGAGTTTCCACAACTAACAATAGAACTACTGGCAAAAAGTCAAGCATCTTATTTTTTCACTTAAGAAACAGAACAGAGAAAATACTCCTCTCCATTGTGTTCGTGATCCTGTGGCCCAGGAGACACCCATGCAGGTAGCAGCTCAGGAAGGGAAGAAATATTTCCATGGCAAGTGCTGGGAAAGAACAGTCAGCTAAAAGCTGAAAATGAAATGATGCAATAAAAAAGTTTCAGAGAAGAAAATGAGTACCAGGATCAATTCAGTACTCCATGCACCACTTGCTATGGGCTGAGAGACATTTCAAGGTGATGACAACTCTGCATGTGCATGTGCCATGGGGTTTGGTATATAGAGCATCTTGCTGCTCAGTCAGCGCGTTCAGAGGCGTCCACACTGCTCAGTGCACCGAAAACAGGGTGAGCGATGGGGTGGCTATGCTGCAGCAGCCTTTACAGGTCAGTGGGGGTGCTTCTGGTACCACTACAGCAAAGACTGACATGAACATCTTCGTGTTTGAGCCTCCTGTGAAAGAAGCCTTACTTAAGTTACAGACTTTTTTTACAAGAGATTTAATTATATTCTACATTTTACTTGTTCCACGTATACCACTCCTGTATAATCTCTTTAAGGTTTGATACATGCTACGTTTTGACAGCTAATATATTGGCCTTACTCAGAGAGCTGTTCCTGAATGAATATTCATATTGCGTATTCAAGTTCAGGAGCCAACAAATACCAAAGTTAATGTCGCATGAGCTCCTCAACTCTGCCTGGTTGCATATATGTCTGATGATGATGCCATCCTCTGTAAATTGCCACATGGCCTGAAAAATTCTCTACAGATTCACATACGCAGGCAGAATGGCAGCATGGCACGATGTGCCATGCTTTGCATAGCTAGGCGTGCACCCAGATACCTTTCTTGCCTGCAGATTTATAATACAGAGTTTGTCATGGAGGAATGACAGAGGAGAGAGGATTTTCATTTGTACACAGCACTGGCCTGATTCTCCCACAGAAGTCAGCTGAAAACCTGCTTTGTTCTGATGGGAGCACAGTTAGGGCAGCAATGCCTCTCTGGCCAACTTGTTAAGTCTAAAACAGATACAAAAGAAGGAAAAAAGCCCTGTGCAATGGAGGTGCTGTGTTACGAGCCACAGCATTGTCCTACTTCAGTCATGAGCACTGAGCGTCATGAGTCCTTCCACCATACACAGCATCTGGATAATGGGTTTTGTTAAAAGTACGGCTCCTTTCTGGAGGAAAAAGGAGCTAGTGCCATGCCAAAGTCCATTTGCATTGCGGAACTCTCTTGTAAAGGGAGTAATTTTCATGAGCTCCCATCTCGATGTATTCTGCTCAAAGTCAGGGAAATACTATACTTATACTCAGAATGTCTTTGTAGCACACAGAAGAACTGCAATGAGACAGGACTGTGGAGAAGAGAGAAAAAAAATGACATACAAGAGGAACTGTAAAATGATTTCTACAATTTACAACCTGCAGAAAGAATAAGGGACCCTGTTCTGCCGCCGCTTATGTAATATACGTCCTTTCTATTCTCATAAACTATGTGGCTGCAGTACTTTGCATAGCCTTTTTGTGTAATTAGGATGGAAATGGGTTTTGCTGTTCCAGCACCAGCGAGCTTCCCCGGGAGCGCAGAAGGCGGCAGGAGGGGAGGACGTGGTGGGGATGCCCTGGGGGCTGGGAGCCAGCTTGGCAAACGGACTCGCAGCACAGGACACCTCCTGAAAGCAAAGGGGAAGCATGGACCGGACTGTGCCCACACTAACCTTGATCCACCTAATCCATGTCCATGAGCTCACACCTCCCGTAGCCCCTTCAGAGCCATGCAGGCTTTCACAAGAAATGACAATGGCACGGAAGGGGGCCCTTAATGGACTGTGGATGAGTGTTTTTCTCTGTGACTGGTCACAGCTCCTGTATGACAATGTCCTTCCCCAGGAAGCCATAGACCCACCCCGTCTATGGCTCTGGGGTGTCTCTCCATCTCCTCCCCACTTCTGTCCTGTAGCCACTACAACTTTAATTGACATGAGGAGCTACGTTCACTGCAGCTCAGGATGATGACAACCTTGGCCAGTGGCAGGTATCTTTTCGGTCCTACGACCACTGGATATGGATGGTGAGCCTTCCTGTCCGTTTGGCCAGTGGAGTGGAGCATGCAGCCCTGCTTGTCACTGGTAACACTTGAAAACAGGGTTTGGCATTTGTGATAAATTGATTCTTAAACGTTGGATCATATCAAACCAAGCATCATTTACATGGTAGCCTAAGAATGACCATATCAGCTCAACAAGGGTACATCTCCCCACGTGTTCTCTCTTAAAGGGTAGCCAAATGCAAATGTCTAGAAAGGAGCAATAACAGAGCGAGCATATTTGACTGCATAGAGTTTTTTCCCAAAATAAGTTTGAATATAATGTCCTGGAAATGCTGATGTATGAAGTTTCCTATGTGACACATGCTCCAGCTTACCCGAGCTGGTGACACCAGGCCATCTGGACTCTAGAACAAGAGACAGATACCCTGGCTCACTGAAACTATAGGTCTTTTGAGATTGTCTAAAGAGTTTAATTTCTGCTATACCACAGGAAAAAATGTTCATAAAGGATTTTTTCCATGTATTTCTGATCCTCTGGATTCCTGGTTCCTTGCTAGACAACCTAAGTCCATCAGCATAGTGCTGCTGTTCTGGAACTGTGGATCTTGAAAGTACTAGTGACTCCAAAACTCTGACAAGGAGCTGCAAAAAATATGTCCTGCTTTTTTTTTTTTTTTTTTTTTCTGATAAAGGTGATGATTTGATGTTTTTTCTGCAAAACTCTGGGCAGCTCCTGCCATCACGTCCATCCTGTCTATCAATGTACCTGAGCTGTGAGAGTGCAGAAGCAGGAGCTTGACCTGTGCAAGCCTCAGATGCGATCTCTGACCGCAGGGCAGACGGGATGCCCTCAGCCACTACTGCCGCCCTCATGTGCTCCAGCCTTGGCACCATGGAGTCCTAACTGGAATGTGGCCGTTGGAAGAGCCCTGCTTCTATAAGGTTACCCTTGGACTTTATTTTGCTGCCTTTCATCACATTTCCAGGATCTGAGTATTTCCTGGGGAAAAGGATACGAGTTTTTTCAAATTCTCCAGACACAGCTTGGCAGCAGTGAAACAACTGGACATTGTGAATACAGAAGGGAAGACACATATTGTCTGGATTATTAATTTCCAGGGGAAAGGAAAAGGTTAATTTAAAGGAATGAAAAAGAAATGATTCATTGTCAAGCTGAAAAAAGAAAGTGAACATGAAGAATTTTGGCATTTATGACTCTTGTTGTCATAGAAACTGAACTTGATATTTCCATAGAGCAACCCGTAGAGGTAACAAATACTGTACTTTATAGCAGTGATGAATTAAGATCAACTTAAGATTTCCAATACATTGTCAAGCAGATCAAATACAGGTTTATTTTGTATTGCCAAGTTGCTATCAGAGCCCTTAAAAACTGTTGGTGATATATTTAAATGAAACCTATCTGTTATTTGCAGGCTATTATTAGAATTTAGAGTGGCTGGGGAAGAGATATTATAATAGCCTAGCAAAAGTTCTCAAATTTCCATCAGAAAAGAGCATGTCTTATGGGACACATCTCTTGTTTGCCATCACACAATATCCTCTGGCACCTACAGCAACGACCTGCATAGAAAACAGTTCTGTGCAGTTTTCTGGATCTTGAGGGCAGTTTCTGAGACTGAAATGGGAAGGGGACCCAGCGCGAGAGGACTGACCAGTTCTCAGGACACCACAGCTCAGGACCTGCTGGTTTCTCTGAGGCCTTACAGGTTAGGTCTTTTGGCAGCTGATATGACAAACGTTGCTTGGGTTCCCCAAATTCTACTTGCCTGTGTAGACCTATTAAAAGTATGGTGGTGCCACACCCAGGACCCGAGGATTTCAGCTAGTTTAGCATATCCCAGTGTGGCCACGGGTTAGCTGAGACCACCAGTCATCTCTTAAAGCGGGTTTTTTTGACCGTTTTGATCATGAACCATTACCTCCTGTGTAGTTAAGACCGTAGGGCTTCTCTGAATGTGGTTCTGCTTCAAGGTGAGCACTTCTTTTAAAAAAAAAATATCAAATTTAATTTTAAAATTCCAGTAATGGACAACTTATCACAATTCTTTGTACTTTATTCCTCATTGTTTTAATATACAAGCAAGAAAACGCCCTTTATCCTGCAACCCCCAAACTATTCGTAACAAGAGATTATTTAGCTTTATTTCCTATCTGTATATTTTTTGCCCTTTATTAAGTAGGTTGGAGAATCCTCGGTCAAAGTTAGGTTCCATTTGTTGTTCAAAGTTGGAAATTGTGTTCAAGATAGACCTTTACCTTTTCTTTGGTAAGTAAAATATTGACTTCCTAAGCAGTCTTTCATGTCGGGTGTATTTTTTTCTTTTTTTGTTGTTGCTGTTCTCATGATTCTCAGAACCTTCTGCCGTCACATTTTTTTAAAACGACCATGTCAGCCCCAGGCAATGCATTTTAGCATCACTCGTATTAATGCAAAATAGAGGGAAAGAGAAATGCCTTATACCTACACAAAATTTTTGGAATTACGTAGTTAATGCTGCCTAGGCTGGCCTATGCCCATGGTCAGTCGTGTCTGCTTTGGTGCCTGCTGAATCAGTAATTCACTGCCTTTTCATCTAGCAGAAGGATTTTCCTGTGATGCTGCCTTTGGCACTCCTGCTTCCTTTCCTCATTGCTTCAGAAGCTCATCTCACTCTTCGGCAATCTCTCACTGTTGTCTGCGAGTGAGGGTGCAGCAACAGCACTAAGAAGTGGAAGTAGTCTTCTCTGGGCTAATGGGGTAAGTAATCTGACAAACCAGCGTGCTCTGATCCCCAGAGGCTGCGGGCATTGACAGTGCAACCACACGCCTGCTTTGCGAGAGGTGCTTCTGCCTCTTGATTTCAATAGGGCTGGTAATGGGCAGTGGTTGGTCCGGCTAAAAAGAGTAAGCGGAGCCTCTGTTCTTCCTGCCAACAGTCAGAACATCTGAATTATGAATGAAGATAGTTAGATGCTTCCTAGGCTCTCTTATTTAGCTAATATATTAAAGGACTGGAAAGAAAACTTACATGGGATATGACAAAAGGAAAAAGACCAATACAGGGAATGGGAAATGACACAGAGATGTTTTGTGGGCACTAACAATGTCACATAAAAGCCTTAGGGAAGATAATGCACTGTTCTAGGCAAGATAATTCTTTGTCCCAAACTTGCACTGCTGAGGGTGCTTTCCCTTCCTCCCTCCCATTTAGGAACGCATACAAACAAAGTGAACAGGCTAAGAGTCTGGGCAGTAAGTTCAGAAAGTGGTTCTTGTTGCCACTGTTCAATGTTAACAGCAGGGACATGTACCTTTGGAAGCGCCTGGTTCCTTTATTTTTAATTCTCACTTGGTGGAGCTTTTGCAGCACTTTTTTACAACTCGGCATTCCATGTACCCTTTTGGTAGACAAGGAGAAGAAATCTCAGTATTCTCATTTGTCCTTAATAACGTTTAAGAAAAGTGTGAGAGACTTTTCAGAATTAGACCAGAAATTGTTGAAGTCAGATAATAATAAGACCCACCTTTTATGCAAAGCCACGGTGCCGTTCTTTTGAGTGCTGTGCTCCCTTCTTGCTCAGGAAGAGGTCAGTAAATCACAGCTCCATCAAGAGTGAAACTAAACAGATGAGAAGCTAAAGACTGCAGCGGGCGTGACAGTGCCTGTGAAATATTCCATACATTCAGCTTTCCAGAGCCTGAAAATACCTACAGGATTTTCCTGGAGAGCTAAAGTATGTTATATGATCAGCCACTATGTTAATATTCTGCTTTGATAGCTCTATCGATTGCCATGTTGCTGCTAAGAGCCCTGTCCCAATGCACAAAACTTGTTTATAATTTATGTAAACCACATAGATTTATACCGCTGCTAATTTGGTGGCTTACTGACCTCAGCAGCTTTTGGAAGTGGTACACCTCTGTTTCCTCCTCTGTCCTTAGGGCATGCACGTATCCTGCCCATTTACACACTGTCCGGTTACATATTTTCTTGGAATATTATTTATAAATTTTTCATATAACATGAACCACAGAGCTGGAAAGAAATATGTGATGCTGAAGTGCTAATATATTTCCATGTCTTGGGTTTAAGAGTGCATTTCCTGGAGACTACAGAGGCAATTGTTAATGTCATGTCCGATTTCCTTTCTGGAGATGGAAGATGGACAAAGATTCACTAGAAGTATTGTTTTCCGTGCCAAGAGAACAGATACACATTAGTAAGTTGACAGAAAAGATGAATCCTCTTGTGCCACTGCTGCTGTCCACTCTCCAATCTTCCTTTATAATTAATTAGCTGTCAGATCTGCTAAAACTCAAATAACAGATTACTGGGATGCAAGGCAAATTGGCCCTGAAATTAAGACCCAAATTTGAGTTGGTCTTCTTACTGACCTTGTAACTCTCATTATTGATTTTGGGCAATTTCCATCTGTTTAGGAAAACCAAGAATAAGGCAGAAGTAACAAAGAAGCTTTTTAAGAGTCTTTCTGTCAGGTGTACCATGATTTCAAACATTTGGTACTCAGGTCTGCGAGCTCTCTTCACTACTTAAGTACATTAACTTAACTGAAATATTTACCGCTCATCTGTTTCTAAGCTTCAAAATGAAAATAACGACCTAGGTCTATTGTTTGTCCCTACAATAAATCATAGAGTAAAATAGAATTTGAATAACTTAACTGAATTAATAAAACTACTCAATTGCATAGCTTAACTTAATTTCCAAGGCCTTATTAAAACTGAAGACACCTATGGAAAAAATACGTCAGATTTAGGTGTAGAGTTGCAGTAGCTGGCATAATCTCCTTTATTACAGGACAAAATAATTTATTAAACCTGTATTTCTTTAACTAATCTCTGCCAGTCTTTTGTAACTGTCTTAAAACTTCAGCTGGATTTTAAGGATCCCAAAGCCCTTCTGATGTAGCACAAGCCTGCTGTGTGGTCTGAGAGGTCCTGTCTCTGGGAGGTATATTCCACTGAAGTTAACTTGCTCCTATGACTGATGACAGTCCGAGGGAAGCCGGGGGCACTGGTGGCTCCGCTCGTTTGTGCTGGGGACTCACCACAGTCCCATTTGTATCCTTCGACTGCCCCAGGCTGGCTGTAACGCCTCCATGCTTCTCCTTCCGTCCTGCTAATAGGCTACTACTGGAAACATTTCCTAGACAAGGGTGACATTAAATATATTATTTTTTAGATAATAGGACATCCACCAATTGAAAATGAAGCGCCCAGTGCTCACAGAGCAAGCCTGGCTGAACCAGTGACGGATCTTCTGATACGAGTCTGAATCAATCGGCTTCAGCGTTCTCTCAGTAATTTGGGAACCTGGGCACTACAGAGAAGACCTCTGATGTAACACAGCGGAAATTTGTTATACTTCATGGGCATTGCTTTTGCGGAATTGTAAGAGAACATGAATAAATCTTGACGTGAGCAAAATAGCCAAAATACAATACTTCACCTGTTGGTGTGTTTTATAAAGGATAACAGGAGGACTTGGTACAGCTCCGGGCAAAGCTGAATTTTCAGAGCCTACAGTTTAGTTAGGATGCATGAATATGTCAGAAACGCCGTATTGGCATGTCCTGATGAATTATCTCTCATTCATAAAAGCCTTCCATCGGCCGTATTGGTACTGGAACCACCTTTCTCAGGAAAATAGTTACTGCTATGATAACACTACACACAGTGGCTTGCATTTTTATTTTGTGAGGAACTCAATTCGCCCTGTAAAGCATACTGTCTCCTACAAGTATATTCCACTTGCAGTGAAGCACAGAAAGCCGAGAGAAGCACTGGATTAGCATTCTCTTATCTGTTATCACAGGATAACTTTGATTATTCCACATTCAGCTGGCTGAGAGTGTCTTGTCTCTCCAGACACACTTGCCGCGGGGATGCACCCAGCCTGTCTGGGAGAGGGCTGGGAGCGCGGGATGCTGCACGGTGCAAGGGGCTGACCATGGGAGCCCCTTCCCCGGGGCTGGCAGCAGGGCACCGGCACGGCCGGGGCAGCCCCCGCAGCCCCCCGAGCCCAGCGGCACCGGCAAGAGCAGCACAAACCGGGGAGCAGCCCGACCAGCCCAACGGGGCCGTAAAAGGGTGCACCGGAGACGAAGCGAGGGGGTGATAATCAGAGCGTCACTGTCACCACGAGCAAGGGGTGACGGCTGGGAGAGGTTTGCGGCTTGTGCTGCCAACCTGAAGAGGGCTTGCACGACTACGTCTTGCTTCCACCATTAGCTGGGCTAATAAAAGATGCTGTATCCTGGCCAAACCCTCGAATCCATTAACAAAAGATAATGAGAGAACATTTTCTGACCAGCTCAAAGCAATCGGTGTTTTAAAGAAGTGTATGCTAACTGACGTGATGGAAACTAACTGTGGCACTGTAGGACAGGAGAAGATGCCGTTCCTTGAATAAATGAAATAGATGAACGATGCTTCCTTAAAAAAAAAAAGGATAAAAATAGAATCTGAGATGTGAAGTTTGAGGCATGAATCTCGCAGGCTCAGGAGATGTGTCCTGGCGAAGTAACAGATTGTGATTTTGATCAGGATCATTTGCACAGGCATCCCTGAAAGTCAGAGAATTAATTCACATGGGAGAAAAAAAAAAAGGATCCTGAATTAACTGAGTGAGAAATAACTGGAGGTAATAAGTGTATCTTTGGCATCTGTATGGAAGGATATTTCAGTTGTATATTATATTTGCCTTAGCAGATGTCCTTGAGGAATTTTACAAATTACAATGGTCTGTTTCAACTATTTTTATTTAAGGAAGGTATAAATAAAGAAATAAAAAAAGTTATTATTTCCTTGATTTTTTTTTCCTTGTCTCATGTTTGGATATTTTACCAGCAGTTACAAATACAGGCCTTTTGCTGGAGAGGGATCAGATTCCCTCAGCTCCTATACAAGTCATCCTATACATGCACTTTCAGTACTTCGTGCAGAGCTAACTAATAGACGGGCAGCTCACTGCCCCTGGGGCTGCGGGGGATCAGCATGGGTTGGAGGCACCCACATGCCCCGGGGCTGGACCAGCTTGACCCCACCTGTCCCTGGTGGAAATTCGTCTCCCCTGGCCTTTTCCCATAAGGAACGCATTCACGATGTCCCTCAGGAGCCTGCGTTCAGCTGTCCCGGCCATTGGTAAGAGGCTGCTACCAGCTCACTCACATCTCCTTGCTGTGTCTAAGCCCACGGACCGGGCAGACAGAGCTGCCTCTCCATTGCCACAGCGCAGTGCACACTGCCATCATCTCTCCTGCCGCCGTCTCTTTTCCAGCCACAGCAGCCACACATCTTCCATTCTTTCACCGTAGCTCATGTTTCTGGGATCTCTGATTTGCCTTCTCCCCTCCTCTGGTACGCTAAGATGCAGGTAAGGCAAGTAAATATCACAAACCAAAGAAGTACTTTAAACTGAGAACGTCAGGAAATGTATTCCAGGAATTGATCCGAGTCAAAAACAAACCATCATACGAACACTGAATCTGCAATAAATCTCACTGCTTCTTTGTGTGTGCCAGGAATAACCTTCCCTTCCCGCGAACTGTGCAGTCTGAGCTTCTGGGTGCTTGAATGGGGAATCACTTGGGCTCCCATCCAAGAACTCTGCCCTTGGGGAAAATGCAGTTTTATTGTGCACTGGGCCATGTTGTTACCATGAGGTGCTATACACAGCACAGACATCGGAAAGATAATATAGGAAGATTTATATAAAAAAGTAGACTACTGGCAAGTATGCATCTCAGAACAGTCTTGTTTGTTTTGAGCACGTAGAGAACAATTAAAGTTTGCTACAAATAATAAGAACTGGAACATGACCGAGATGAGAAACAAATACAAAGACTGTGTTTGTTTACAACACATTTAAGAAAATCCCTACATTTCCAGCCATTCCAGCTGTATGACAGGGTTTATGGCTCCTTTACTGGTATGTGTTTGTGAGGTCGTACTGGAACTGGATCACTGAGATAACCCCATGTAAAAAATTAATAGCTTGCTTTCTTTTCAATTCAGGTCTTTTTATAGGTCTACAAATCTCTGCACTGGCAATATGTCAGTGACACATAAATGGAGGCAGGAGTGGGCACTAAGAGATGAAGAAGGGAGAAAGAAGACGACTGTAAATAAGATCTGCCACTGAAGAAAACATTTTTACAAAATGGTCTCTGAAAGAGGTAACCAGTCACTTCCAACAACTAATTCTCTCTCTATATTTTTTTTCTTTTTAAATTAAAGATGCCATTGCTTAACCAAGCCATTCACTTCTTGCAGACTCATTCTGAAGAGTTTTATTCAGGAAGACAAAGAGTAAATCCCACACTGCATCATCATTCCTGCCTTTGCTAGGGCGTACGTCTCTCTTTGCCTTCTAAACAATGCATCCTCATGTTCAGGAGAAGGTAAGACCCTTCCAAAAAGCCTAAATCTTCTCTGAGATCTGTTTTCTGGAGACCAAGTTTATATCTGTAATAAACTAGTATAATATTCAAAGTTTGTTGTTCTCCGGTCACATTTTCGTTTTATAACATTTGAATGACCATGGCCTAACTGTACTCTTTACCATATGTAATACATTTACAACTTGCAATTTAATATTTTATTAAATGTATCAGGTTCACAATTCCCAGTAACTGCTGCCTACGTTTCCCCCCCGCTTTAAAGTATGTCATAAAAGAAAATAGAAATGCAATTAAAACAATACAGAAGTTATAAAAACCTCTATAAATATATTCTGTATTTCTATGGCTATTACCTCATTTTACACTTCAGACTTATCTTTGGGTGACAGGAAGCCGAAATCCTGAAATGGTTTAATTAGGCTGAAAATCTTATTTAATAAAGTTCTGCTGAAGAAATATAAGCTAATGTTATTAACTTCCACAAGAATCAGACATATGAAGTCAATGGCGAATTTTACTTCGCAAATTACAACCATATGTAAGAACGTAACTGACAGATGGAAGAATAACTGTGACCGTTTCTTGCATCATTTCTGAGATTGCCCTGAAGAGTCCCTCCACCCCCAAAAAGTACTTTTGCAAAGAAATCTGTATATTCACCCATTCCAGTCTGAGTATAATGAATGACAGCCATTGCCTGGACAACACGCATATTGACACACCACCCAGACACGCTCTGGGAAGACAGACCTGACTGACGAAAGGCACAGCAAGCTCTAATTTGGAGTCCACAGAATCACGTGGAATAGAAGCAACGCAAACCACTTGAAATTTCAGCTTTAAAAAAAAAACAAAAAAACCCACCCCACCAAACCCCCCAAATACTTCACTGGATTAAGTTGCTTTTGAAGAGGCTGCCAGCACCAGAGTCTGTGCATAGCATGGAAAAGAGGACAATGACGTAGTTCAAAGGAATTCTACACATGAGCAATACACAGCACTGGAGCAGAAGGTAACCAGGCTGCCAGCCTGAAAGCAAACGGGATGTTCGCTCCTCCCAGGACGGGCAAATTTGTACGTACCGGCGTGGTGCCAAAGAAGAACCAAAGACAATGGTAGGTAAACAGGTGAAACATTTCTTTCATTGTGGTAACATAAACGATTCAAGAGAATATTTTGAAAACTATTTTGTAACTTACAAATAGAAAGATATGCCTTCAAGTATTTTTCCGGAGATGTACCCCTTTACATTGATCTCTGCTGGAACTCATTTGACACCTTTTTCCCTCACATTGGGTTTGGGGAGGCCTTTCTGGGGTTGCTTGCTGTTAGTGCAGCATCCAAGTACCCCAAAAGAGCTTGGTATTGCCTGCAAACCCAGCAAAACTAGATGAGGTAGGCTCAAAATAGAAGAACAAAATGAAGATCTCAGGAACAGAAGCCCATCAGTCGGCACAGCAAAGGTAAAGAAAGTTCACATGCCATTAGCGTCAACAAGATGCTTGCAACACAACAGGCTATGACGAAGGTGCAAAATTTATGGGGACTGCTGAATTATGCAGACACATTTGTCCCTTGTCTGCCAGTCTCCTAGAAACCATTTCTAGGCAGAAGGAGTACAAAGCAGTCTTTGGGCACAGATGTATGAAGACAAATCACAACTGGCCAACCTGACTGCCTCCTACGGTGAGAAGGCTCTGTGGATGACGGGAGAGCAGCATATTGTCACTACCTGTGAGGTTAGCAAGGATATGGGCACAATCTCATAGCAGGCTTATAAGCAAAGCTGGTGAGATAAGGGCTGGAGGGGGGAGTGGAGATGGGTGAAACGCCGGGGTCACAGGGCAGTGGTGTGAAGCCTTCAAAGGTTAACAAGGAGAAATGCAGTTTTACACCTGGGATGGAATAACCCCATGCAACAGGACAGGAGAAGAGAAGGTGAAGGAGGGATTTAATTACTGTCCTCAATTACCGGAAGGGTAGTTACGGGGAAGACAGAGCCAGAATCTTGTCAGATGTGCACTATTGTCGTGGTTTAACCCCAGCCGGCAACTCAGCCCCACGCAGCCACTGACTTACTCCCCCCCGCCCAGCGGGATGGGGGAGAGAATCAGGGAAAAAAAGGTAAAGCTCGTGGGTTGAAATACGAACAGTTTAGTAGAACAGAAAAGAAGAAACTGACAATGACACTAATAACAACAATAAAGTGACAATAACAATAAAAGGATTGGAATACACAAAACAAGGGATGCACAACGCAATTGCTCACCACTTGCTGACCGATGCCCAGTTAGTTCCCGAGCAGTGCT